>CAWUFQ010000411.1:415000-433136 GCA_963921405.1 Cepaea hortensis
ATAAACACTACTAGAGACATGTTTCATAAATAATCATGTTTAGCGTTTGTATAAGTATAAGCCAATGAATGTAACGGCAGTAAAATCTAGAATTCTTCTTCTTCTTCTTTCGTTCGCTTGAAATATGTCTATATCTGCAATGTCGTCTCTTGCATGAATTGAACTGTTTTTTTTTCAGTTCACACAGTGGTCCATAGAGTTTATCTTCCACTGTCGTCTCTCTAGGCCAGAAGGTTTGCCTAGATATGTTATATTTTGGGCAGTCTTGGAGTATGTGCTCTGCTGTCTGCGACGCCAATCCACATGTGCACATGGCTGTTTCACCAATCTTGAATTTTGTATACATGTGGTTGCGTAATCTATTGTGTCCTGTTCTGAGGCGCAGAATAATGACTTGTTCTGGTCTGCCATAATGTGGTAGTCATCTTGAGCAGGTTTTGGTGGCTTTCTGACTGATTTGATGATTCTTTTCTTTTGGTGGTATGTAACGGGCACATCAGGCTGTTCCTCTTTGGCTCCTTCCTTAGCCAATTGATCAGCTCTGTCGTTTCCGGGTACTCCACAGTGGGATGGTATCCACTGTATGGTGACTTTATGCTGACTGCTAAGTTCAGAAAGTAGTGTCCTTAGTACTGGCAATTTCCCAGAGAGGAGCGCCTCGAGTACTGATGTTGCATCTGTTAGTAGCACCACAGGTTGTGTACCATTGCTGTTATTTAGTAATTTCTCTGTTGCTATCTTGATTGCCTCAATTTCGGCATCATAGTTATGGCAGTACTTTCCTGTCGGTACTCTGGCTGTGTCCCTAGTATTATTTGGGTATTCTATGTACACTCCCGCTCCTCCATTTCGAACAGCATTTTGTGCTGACCCATCTGTGTAGACTCGGATCCAGAGGTCCTGTGGGTATTCTTCATCAAGGAAGCTGAGAGTGGCTGTTCTGCGCTGCACACTGTTCTGTTCTTCCTTGTCAAATATTCCTCTCACTTTTGTCTGGATTTGTAACGATAGTCTATGCTCATCTTTCCATGGAGTTCGCTCTGGAATAGTTGTTAGGGGGATACCAACTGTGGGCAGATCAGTGGTTTCTCTGCAGAGTCGTTTGGCCTGGTGGATAAAACTACTTCTTTTCAACCGCCCTATAGCTAGGTTTTCAAATCTGTTCTTCATAGGGTGGCCTGGCAAGCAGAGGAACTTTTCTGCTTGTATTAGCGTTTTCGTATCTCTGCGCTCACTCAGTGCCTGTGTCCTCCCCATCTTCTCCATTTCCACTATAGGGGTTGATCTCATCACTCCTGTGGTGACTCTAAGTGCTTGATTTTGCACCTTGTCCAGCTCTTGTAGTGTGGTATTTGATGCTGAACACCACGCAGTTGACCCATATTCCAGGTGTGGTCGTATGCTCTGTTGGTAAACTTTGCTAAGTATTTTCGTACTGGCTCCCCATGTGGTTCCACTTAGCTTTCTCAGGATGGCTATTTTCCTTCTGGCTTTTGCTACTGCTTTGTTGATGTGCTTTCTCCATGTCAGCTTGCCATCAAATGTTACTCCAAGGTATGTTGGTTCTTTATCTTCTCTTAGGGGTGTTCCATTTATCTGGATGATCCCTGCCTTTTGTTTTGGAGAGAGGGTAAATAGGGTGGTGCTGCACTTGTCAGTGTTTATGCTGACACACCATCTATTTGCCCATGCAGCAAATGTATCTACAGCTCTTTGTAGCAATCTGGTGGCCACTGATGCATATTCATTTGTGCTCCATAGAACCAGGTCATCGGCGTACATTGCCGCTTTAATTCCATGCGGTAGGTGAGCAACAAAATCATTGATGAAGATTAGAAAAAGTGTGGGGGACAAAATGCTAAATTTCTCACAAATAAATGCCTAGAAAGATTATGTTTCGTCAATTCATAGAGTGAATCAGCACAAGTATCTCTCGTCAATTCATAAAGTGAAAACTTGTTAAAAATAATTTATTATATTTAGTATGTAAGTAAGTGATTATATTACTAATCTTCTTTTGGTAGGAGGCGAGCAATGGGGGGTCTTCAGCTGAATGGCCAACTGCAACAATGTCTGTCCTCTTCCTGCTGGAGACATTGAGTGCAATCTCGGCTGGGAATGTGCGGGTCTACATCAGTAGCACTTCCAGTTCCTGGACATTGTGAACGAGGCATTTCTTGAAGCCATCGGGACAGACCTGCAGGCATTTCTTGAAGCCATCGGGACAGACGTGCAGGCATTTCTTGAAGCCATCGGGACAGACGTGCAGGCATTTCTTGAAGCCATCGGGACAGACGTGCAGGCATTTCTTGAAGCCATCGGGACAGACGTGCAGGCATTTCTTCCAGGTACCGTAACCACTGTTTGGCATCTTGTACTGACACTTGAACCGCCTTCTCGCTCTGCTGTTAACACTTTAAGGCCTATAAACGGCCTGCGAAGCGAAACATATAATTATCACGGCGAACCAAATACAAGCTGTAAAATAATTAGAGAATAATGAAACATATCGTTATAAATAAGCAAGACAAATAGATTATTAAAAATGTATTATGCAGAGAGAAAAATAAATAATACCACTACTTGTGTTCACAAGCTATGCTCATTTTCTGTTATATAAAGGTAAAGTTATATAAGTTAAATGGTAGCAACTGTTGATTTGTAAATGAACTTAACGAAAAATTAAGAAACTAATTGCCAGAACTGTAAAGATTAACAATATTGTTTAGATTTAGTAATGGCCATTATGATTCCAAAATCTTATGTCCCATACCGTAATTTAATTTATGTGTGGGTACTTTTTTGGTTTATGTTGTCTTTCGCGAAGTATTTTTAACGCAAAAGTTTATAAATTTGGTGAACATTCGACAATTATGCTAGCCTGTTCTTATGATAATCAAGGTATGCTTAAAAAGGGGGGGGGGGGGGGGAATAAACAAGCGAAGTACCATATTATGATTTCTTATCATATCAACTGCGTGGTGTTCAGCATCAAAAACCACACTACAAGAGCTGGACAGTGTGCAGAATCAAGTTCTTAGAGTCACCACAGGAGGTATGAGTTCAGCCCCAATAGTAACTATGGAGAAAATGGGGAGGATCCAAGCACTTAGAAAGCGCAGAGATTTGAAAACACTAATACAAGCAGAAAAGTTCCTCAGTTTGCCAGGCCACCCTGTGAAGAACCGATTTGAAAACTTAGCTACGAGGCGGTTGAAAAGAAGTAGTTTTATCCACCAGAAGAAACGACTCTGCAGAGAAACCACCGATCTGCACACAGTTGGTGTCCCCCTGACAACTATTCCAGAGCGAACTCCATGGAAAGATGCACATAGACTATCACTACAAATCCAGACTAAAGTGCGAGGAATATTTGACAAGGAAGAAAAGAACAGTGCACAGCGCAGAACAGCCACTCTCAGCTTCCTTGATGACGAATACCCACAGGACCGCTGCATCCGAGTCTACACAAATGGGTCAGCACAAAATTCTGTCCGAAATGGAGGAGCGGGAATGTACATAGAATACCCAAATAATACTAGGGACACGGCCAGAGTTCCAACAGGAAAGTACTGCCATAACTATGATGCTGAAATTGAGGCAATCAAGATAACAACAGAGAAATTACTAAATACCAATCATGGTGCACAGCCTGTGGTGTTGTTGACAGAATGCAAAATCGATGCTCGAGGCGCTCCTGTCTGGGAAATTTCCAGTACTAAGAACACTACTTTCTGAACTTAGCAGTCAGCATAAGGTCCCATGCAGTGGATACCATCCCACTGTGGAGTACCCGGAAACGAAAGAGCTGATCAATTGGCTAAGGAAGGAGAAAAAGAGGAACAGCCTGCTGTGCCCATTACATACCACCAAAAGAAAATAATGATCAAATCAGTCAGAAGGCCACCAAAACCTGCTCAAGACGACTACCACGTTATGGACAGACCAGAACAAGTCATTATTCTGCGCCTTAGAACAGAACACAACAGACTGCGCAACCACATGTATACAAAATTCAAGATTGGTCACTCAGCCATGTTCACATGTGGTTTGGCGTCGCAGACAGCAGAGCACATACTCCAAGACTGCCCAAACTACAACATATCCAGGCGAACATTCTGGCCTAGAGAGACAACAGTGGAAGATAAACTCTATGGACCACTGTGTGAACTATAAAATACTGTTAGATTGCATTTATTGCAGTTATAGATGTATTTCAAGCGAACGATAGAAGAAGAAGAAAATAGGACATATATTTAAAATGGGAAATAAATTTCAAATAGGAACATGGAATGTTAAGACATTAAATGAGCTGGGACAGGTGAACTATGTGTTAAGAGAAATGAAAAGCATGAAAATAAAGAATATTCTAGGCATAGGTGAGATGAGATGGAAGATATCGTGCAAAATTACAAATGACTGCCAATGAGCGAGATATGTTTTCGGATGGCATGCGCGCTGTTCACATGTGTGAGGTGCTGACATAAGCGCACTGTATTGCCATAGAGCGAAATGGGTCACAACTGAGTCGGCAATGAGTTATTGCTGGATGGATTACGACTGGCGATTCTACTGCCACTGAGCTATTCTGTGTTGCTGATGGATAAGATGATGTTACTCAGCTGCTAACGAATTAGGGCCTCTGTAACTGTTGACATAAGTCAATACTGTCTACAGGTAGATAAGGCATATGTATTATTCATGTTCTATTGTTGTTGTTATTTGCCCTGGAGTTGATAGGTAGTAATACTCTTTCTACCTTCTCTATATCACCACTTATATATCACATAACAGTCAATACCACGGTAACAATGACTTCTTCATAACACGACAGCTCCATCTATTTTCACACGGTGTATTAGATCTTTCCTTTGCTTGCTTGCTTGCTTGAGTTCGTTGGCTTGAGCTCCAACGCGAAGTCCTGTATGTCGGATGAAGGCATCCTGTTGTCCAACATCAGTGTGATGTCATGCAGGACCTGAGGTTTGCGTGAGTATCCGATGTCCCATGTCTGGCTTATTGGTGTGCAGACTGGTGGTTCCTCGCCGTACAGGCAGACACTCCGACTTCGGAGGAATCGGTGATCCTATTGACTTTAGCCAGGACCCCGAAGGGACCTGTTGCTCAGGACGCTCGACGAGGACGCGTCAATAGGTCTTGGCCAGTATATAACCCGGCCCTGGTGCCTTGGAAACACCTCTGCGTCCCATCTTCCATTTAAAACAAATGTCAGATCAATGTCACTAAAACAATAATACTTGCACTCGATATCTATCTTGTATATCTGTCGCTCGAACAATCACTGACGTCGACATTCGTCCACAGATTCACAAACGCTCAATCTGTACAAACGTGGCGGCTAGATGGACTTCTGCCATGTGCCATTCTCCGTCCGACCTCGAACGCGGTCCAGACGTGAATGATCTCTAACGGACCTGTAGTCCGTGCTTGACCTTCACTCCGGTTACTTCCGGCCGAGTGGTTCACAATCCACTCGATCTTCACGTCTGTCACTGAAATGTGCAAGACTCTAGGTCACCTGCACTGAGTGGTAGTTTGCTCCACACCAACTCCATGGCACCGACAAACACAATAATTTATTCTGGAGGGGATACACACGAGATAGGAATGGAACTACTATTTTATTAAAAATAACAGCCAAGTCAATTAATGGTTACTGGTGTACTTCAGGTAGAGTTATAATGGTACAAATGAAAGGCAAAACAATAGATATAAATATTATGCAAGTATATGCACCAACAACAAGTAGCAGTACTAAATGTCTCCTTGTATTATCTACGGGAGGGGGCTGGAGCACTTATGGAGATAGCCGTGTGTAATGAAAGCGATCCTGTACAAATCAAAGACGTAGAGGTATGCGGCGGGCACGGCTCTCTTCTGGTGCCAGGAGGGTGGTGTCGTACATGAAGATCTCCAGTGACGATATCCTGCATAAAGGGGTCTCCGTGGCGAAATGGTTCACCCACCTACGTCAAGCCCCGGAAGTTGTGGGTTCGACTTCGAATACGTCTTATGATTCAGCCGGTTCTGTGGCGAAGGTGTTACGGAAGTAATTCGTATTCTCGCATACCGCGTTCACAACACAGCTGCGGACGATTTGGAAGTAGACTGCCTTGTGATGGATTTCATATAATGGTATGAGTGAGGTTAGTTCAGAAAATAATGGCAAACTACTGAACGTAAACTTCCAATATGCAACTAATATATAGTTCACGAGTGCAGTTTTTTTTTCCGGACACTCATGAGCGTCGTCGCTGGAGCTACAGAGTTGAGCTTTGAGCCACGCTTGAAGCAGGTCGCTCTGCAGAAAGACACTGAGACATATTGGATAATATCTGTTGCAATGAAATCGATCTTCTCGTCTTTAAACCATGCATTCCTTTTGTTTTTATCCCGCACTATGCACCGAGTTTCAGACCTTTATGTAACCAATCGCCGAATATAGAACAACCTGTACTGCCATAAGGAGCAGTATGAGAAAAATCGTACACTCAACGGCCAACCCGTCTAGTCGTGTTTGCCGGGTTGACAAACGTAGTTGAGAGCTCGAGAAGTATTGCTTTACAGTTATGAGACAAGGTTGTGCATCACCCCAAGGTCTGTGTAATGTTTATTCAGAGAACATATTCAAACAGGTAGAAAGAAGACTGGAGTCACATTACATGTGTTACATGTGCTTTGCAGGACGTCGCGATCAACCCACAATCATAGGTCTTATTTCTATGGAATTTTACGTTCAGTAATTTGCCATTCTCAGTACCACAAGATATGAAAGACGCAAACATCGTTACCCTTTATAAAAAAAAAGGCGACATAAGCGACTGCAACAACTATGGCGGTATTTCCATACTCAGCATTACAGGCAAAATTTTTGCCAGAGCAATCCTTAAAAGATTACACATTCTTGCTGAAAGAATCTACCCCGAATCGCAGTGCGGATTTAGACACAACAGGTCCACCATCGATATGATTTTCTCACTCCGGCAGCTCCAAGAGAAGTGCAGAGAACAGAGGAAGCCATTATATATTGCCTTCATCGACCTCATAAAGGCATTTGACCTCGTGAGTAGAAGCGGCCATTTTAAGGTCCTTGAAAATGTTGGATGTCCACCCACCCTTCTTAGTCTCGTGAAATCATTTCACGAAAACATGCAGGGGACCATTTTATTTGACGGCTCAACATCCCAGTCATTCAGCATCAGCAGCGGAGTAAAGCAGAGCTGCGTGCTTGCTCCCACACTCTTTGGTATCTTCTTCGCTCTTCAGGCATTTGGGACTGCCACTGAAGGCATATACCTCCACACAGGATCTGATGGCAAACTTTTTAACCCATCAGGACTCAAGACAAACACCAAATTAAGATCAAGATGCGTAAGAAAACTACTTTTTGCAGATGATGCAGCACTGACAACTCATAACAGCAGAAGATATCCAACGGCTCATAGATCGTTTTGCAGCCGCCTGCAAAGACTTTGGGTTCACCATTAGCCTAAATAAAACACAGGTGATGGAACAAGATGCTGGTGCGCCTCCGTCAATCAACATTTCTAATTACGAATTGAAGGTCGTCCACGACTTTGTGTATTTGGGGTCGACAATATCAGATAATCTTTCATTAGAGACAGAAATCGACAGACGCGTTGGAAAGGCAGCCACAACATTTTCCAGGCTAGCTAACAGAGTTTGGGAGAATAATAGGCTAACAGAGCGTACAATAGCTCAAGTATATAAAGCTTGTGTTGTTAGCACACTACTCTATGGGTCTGAATCCTGGACCCTGTACTCAAGACAGGAAAGGAAGTTGAATTCCTTCCATATGAGATGTCTGAGACGTATCCTGGGCATAATATGGAAAGACCACATAACAAACAAACAGGTGCTTGAAAGAGCAGATATTACCACAGTGCACACCCTCCTCAAGCAGAGACGCCTCCGGTGGCTGGGCCACGTATCTCGAATGGAGGATGAACGTATTCCCAAAGATCTCCTATACGGAGAACTAGCCACAGGAAAGAGGCCAACCGGAAGACCCCAACTGCGATATAGGGATGTGTGTAAACAAGATATGACAACCTTTGGAATAGATCCAGACACGTGGGAAAGAGTTGCAACAGACAGATGCTCCTGGAGAAGAGATGTACGAAACGGACTGGTGCTCTTTGAGCGCAATCTTATCCAACAAACTGAGGATAGGCGGCACAGGCTTAAAACGCAATCACTTACTGTGGGACTTGCCTCGTCTTACAGATGCGGAAACTGTGACAGGGATTGTCACTCTCGCATTGGACTATGCAGTCACCAGAGATGCTGCCAGGTCCCAAGCGGCACAACTCTATAGTCCTTCAGGACTGAAAGAGGCCTACTACTACTAATTTTCCATTAAACCGTGTCGCGCTGAATTTTAACGTGTTGATATGGGTGCCGGTCGTTCAAAAAGAAATGGCAAACTAATGAACGTAAGCTTGCCAAGACATCAAAAGCAACAGTGCTGGTGTTGACAACGATGTCCTGTAAAAGGGATATGCAAAAAAAAAGTTTGCCATCGCTTTCTACAAGAGCAATCAAACTTCAATTCCAACTTTCCGGTTTAGGGACTGAGCCACTGTCAGAGCACCAGCAATATAAGCGCAAGTGTATTAACCCAGCAGCCAAGAAGACCTCTTAACTCCGTATTGGAGGAGTAGCAGTAAACAGTAAAAAATACAAGACGACTCAATTTAATTAACTGAACCATAGCGGAGTTAACTGTAAACATTAGGCGATCAAAATGACTGGATATAAACATAAAGTAAACAAAAACAATGGTTATCAACACTGACAGCACCATGCTACGTTTGAAAATTAATGTGAATGGAAAGCCACTTGTGCAGATCAACATGTTTCCTTTCTTATGTAGATTAACAACAGACGAGAGGCAGGCGAGAGGCAGGCGAGAGGCAGACATAAGTAAGAGAATGTAGACAAAGTAACATGCAACAATATGTATGTATTAGGGACGTTCATCTGAAACCCGTTCCAATGGCTTTATTACAGCAGCATGAAAGAAACATTAACAGGTGTGATAGAATTAAACAAAGCATTCATTTTGAATGAATTATGCATTATGGGTTGGTGAGAAGAAGTCGCCGTAGGCATTCAGGCAAGCACCCCATTGCTTAGGTAGGCGGCGAATGTCGTCCGCAAAAAAGGATTGTGATTGCTCACTGAACCAAGTGTTTACCGCCTTCATTACGACTGCATCTGTTTGAAATCCTTGTCCTTTGAGAGCTTTTTCTGGAGGTCCGAACAAATTAAAATCACATGGTGACAAATCAGGACTACAGGCTGGATGTTGAAGAAGATCCCACTTCTTTCTTGCTAATGCTTCCTGCACAATCTTTGCGACATGCGGACTAGCATTATCGTGCAACAAAATCACACCGCAAGAAAACATGAGGGTCGTTTATTCTTGATGGCTTTTTGCAGCTAGTCTAGTGTTTGCAAGTAGTGGGTAGAGTTGATGTTGACACCAGGTTCTTTAAAGTCGGCCAACAATAGCCCTTCATGGTCAAAACAATGCGCTCAGCATAACCTTACCAGCGGAAACCTGTAACTTGAATTTTTTGGCTTTTGGTGATCCAGCATTCTTTCATTGCACGATCTCTCTTTTGCTGCTCCGGTCAAAGTGGTAACACCATGATTCATCGCCTGCCACTATGCGGAAGAGAAATGCATCACACCTCCACTCTGCAACGCAGCAAGTAGTTCAAACACCATCCCATGCGTTCCTCTTTCTTGGTGGTCGGTCAACATCCGTGTTACCCACTGTGAACACAACATCCGATACTGCAGTTCATTTCGAACGACCCTTTTGAATTGTCCCAATTGACACATCAAATCTCTTTCGCCAGGGAAAATATTCTTCGACAACGGTTTATCTGTACTGCTGCATCAATTTTGGCGATGGTTTTTTTTCTGTTGCAATAATATGTGTTTGACCCGGCCGTCAAGATCTGTCGTGAACTGACGTCCTTTCCGAAATATTCGTGCCCAGTCTGTCACTGTTGTCTTCGACACACAATTGTCACCGTACGCTGCCTGCATTATTCGATGACTGTCCACTGGTCGACATCCTTCAAAAGAAAGAAACTGAATACCGCTATTTGAGCTTCTTTGGACGGATTTTGGATCAACCCGGCCATTTTCTCAACGGTCAGAAATAGAACCTATGCATCATGGGACGATAAGCACGTGCTCTTTTATTCATTGGTCAGTACTCATCACATGACTATGACATGATCATGTTCAACGTACGCAATTACGCGCGGTGCGGCATGAACGGATTTCAAATGAATGCCCCTTATATATATATATATATATATATATATATATATATATATATATATATAGGAGAGAGAGAGAGAAAGAGAGAGAGAGAGAGAGAGAGAGAGAGAGAGAGAGAGAGAGAGAGAGAGAGAGAGAGATTATGTAAACTTCGGCAAATGGATAAAAGCGCTCGTTCTTTAACATCCGGTGTGCTGATGCCGAGGTAGGAGGTTCAGCCCCAACAACCGAGAGCTGGACTAAAATGTTGACTTCTCGTCCTTGACTTCGGAACTTAATTATAGATGCCTCTGAAGTCGGATTGGGTTCGACTGATGGCAAGAGACACTCGTAATAAGGGAAAGCTAATCCAAGAGCAAAATTCAGTCCGTTTATGGACTACGCTTGAGTTCAACGTGTGCGAGGTGGGGAGGGGAGGGGGGTGGAATCCAACAATATGAAACAGGTTTTATACCAAATATATTTAAACTACCAATTACAATTACTAGTGATCAAGCGTTATGTTTACTATATATTATGGTTTGACCTTCCTATCCAATATTCCAAGGCCTGGCGAAAGTGATCATGTCTGTGCACAGCCTTGTGTCTCGTGTGCTGCCACTCCTTTCTCATGTTAATATTCCTCCATGCCATGATGCCAAATAGCTCAGCATCGTCTCTTTTTAGACGGGCATGCGTGTCCAATTCCTAACCCTTTGAAAATATAGTTTGTTCGTTCGTTCGTTCGTCTCCCCCTGCCTCTCTTCTGCTCCAACTTTACCGTTGTGACAACATACTGCAGTGTTTTTTTCTTCTCTCATGACACACCCACAAATTTATTGTGGGATAACCGCCATCAGCGATTAAAGAAATCAGGATGTGAGCGCACGACAGGAGATGGACAAACAGGAAGAACCTCCCCCGGGAAGTGTGACGAACGTAATGCACACGAGGTACTCGTCGAATGCGATGGGATGCGGATGGGGAGGGGGAAGAAATGGTGCTGCTTCTGACGACTACAGACATACTGTGAGCTCGCCCAGCAGTGAGTTTTCTAGCAGTGATCATGGATTATGTATGTCAGTTTCGAATCGATTTCACCCTTACCCCTGCCCCGTTCAACCTCAAGGATAATTTATAGTAGGGTCCATCACCGGCTCATAATGATGGCCCTGTCACTAGTCAGCCACCTAAGCAGCTGTCCATGGTTCTACCCACAGAGTCCTAGTAATCCGAAGGTGATTGTTGTCCATATGGGGTAACTGACTATCAGTGATCTATGTCAGTCTATAAACACTTATTTATATAAGGACTGACTATCAGTGATCTATGTCAATGTATAAACACTTATTTATATAAGGACGGACTATCAGTGATCTATGTCAATGTATAAACACTTATTTATATAAGGACGGACTATCAGTGATCTATGTCAGTCTATAAACACTTATTTAAATAAGGACGGACTATCAGTGATCTATGTCAATGTATAAACACTTATTTATATAAGGACTGACTATCAGTGATCTATGTCAATGTATAAACACTTATTTATATAAGGACGGACTATCAGTGATCTATGTCAATGTATAAACACTTATTTATATAAGGACGGACTATCAGTGATCTATGTCAGTCTATAAACACTTATTTATATAAGGACGGACTATCAGTGATGTATGTCAATGTATAAACACTTATTTATATAAGGACGGACTATCAGTGATCTATGCCAGTCTATAAACACTTATTTATATAAGGACGGACCATCAGTGATGTATATCAATGTATAAACACTTATTTATATAAGGACGGGCTATCAGTGATGTATGTCAATGTATAAACACTTATTTATATAAGGACGGGCTATCAGTGATGTATGTCAATGTATAAACACTTATTTATATAAGGACGGGCTATCAGTGATGTATGTCAGTCTATAAACACTTATTTATATAAGGACGGGCTATCAGTGATGTATGTCAGTCTATAAACACTTATTTATATAAGGACGGACTATCAGTGATGTATGTCAATGTATAAACACTTATTTATATAAGGACGGACTATCAGTGATGTATGTCAGTCTATAAACACTTATTTATATAAGGACGGACTATCAGTGATGTATGTCAATGTATAAACACTTATTTATATAAGGACGGACTATCAGTGATCTATGTCAGTTTATAAACACTTATTTATATAAGGACGGGCTATCAGTGATGTATGTCAGTCTATAAACACTTATTTATATAAGGACGGACTATCAGTGATGTATGTCAATGTATAAACACTTATTTATATAAGGACGGACTATCAGTGATGTATGTCAATGTATAAACACTTATTTATATAAGGACGGACTATCAGTGATGTATGTCAATGTATAAACACTTATTTATATAAGGACGGACTATCAGTGATGTATGTCAGTCTATAAACACTTATTTATATAAGGACTGACTATCAGTGATGTATGTCAGTCTATAAACACTTATTTATATAAGGACTGACTATCAGTGATGTATGTCAATGTATAAACACTTATTTATATAACGACGGACTATCAGTGATGTATGTCAATGTATAAACACTTATTTATATAAGGACTGACTATCAGTGATGTATGTCAATATATAAACACTTATTTATATAAGGACGGACTATAAGTGATGTATGTCAATGTATAAACACTTATTCATATAAGGACGGACTGTCCCACAGGGGCCAGAGTCGCCCCATGATGTTTCACGTCCCTCTAACCCTGGCCAGATCAAGTTCAGATACACTAATTTGATCTTAGCGCACAGCTCAATAATTTAAAGGCGATTGTTTTTAAAAAAAATAAAGTTTTGGGGTTTCCCTCAGGGGCCAACGCCGCCCCATCAAGTCTTAGCATCACTATATGTCTTTCGGACCACCTCCTTGGCACGTGGCCCCGGCCAGATCAAGTGCAGCCTTTCCAATAAGGATGAGAAATAAAACAGCTGAAGATTATCTGGCCTTTCAAAGGCCTGCCAAAAATATAAATAATTTGTTTCTTCTCAGCCCCTAACAAGAATTGGCACTGATGGTGTATAAATTATCCCAGAAGACACAGGAAAGCAGATTATAAAAATGTTTTGTGCAAAAAAGTGTAAATAAATATTGTAATTACTTATGTTAATAAAATGTTTATTTTTCTTTAAGATAAAATATTTTCAAATATTGAGGAATGGCGGAAAAGGTTGATGCACAAATGAAATTAACGAAACATCTAACAAGTAATTGTCAGAACTGTAAATGTTAAAAGTATATTTAGATTAGGTAATGTCCCTTAATATGTTAAGTAGTTATGTCCCATTGTTTAATTTAATGTTTGTTCTTTTTGTTTATGTAGCCTACCCGAAGTTGTTTGAACCACTCACAAATTATGTTAGCCTGTTGTTAGGATAAACTGGAATTCCTCTAAATAAATAAATATTTAGAAATTAAACAAGCGAAGTAGCATTTTATGATTTTTTATCAGGTGCATAATATCTTGTTTTGGTTAAGATAATTAGCGTTAGTATTAGCAGTCAGATCGGTAGAAAATATACAGAAAAGGAATATTGTATCCAATAAACACATTTTAAAAATCCCATTTACTTTTTGTACAAGGATATAATCCTATGAAAGAAACTGAAGTAAATTATATAATCTTCTTCTCTTCTTCTTCTTCAGCGTTCCGAGCCATTGAGGTTCTTTGCTGCAAATACAATCCGTCTCCATTCGTCTCTCTGGTGGACCTTCTCTTGCCAGTCGTTGATTCCAAGTGCTTGTAGGTCTGTACATGTATTATCTCTCCACCGCCTTCTTGGTCTACCTCGGGGTCTACGGTCATTTATTTCCTGAGTGTAAGCGAGTTTTGTTTCCCTATTATCTTCCATTCTTTCTATATGCCCCAGCCATTGTAGTCTATTAGCCTTCATGATACCAGTGATTAGCGGGGACTTAAACAGATCATAAATGTCTTTGTTACTTCTTCTTTTCCACTCTCCACTTTGTGTATCCCTAATGGGTCCAAAGATGCGTCTTAAAATTTTGTTCTCAAAGGTTTGTAACAAGGCTTCGTCTCCTTTCGTTGTACTCCAGGTTTCAGAGCCATACAGCACAACTGGTCTGATCAGTGTTTTGTATATTGTGATTTTGGTGTTACGAGATAGCGCCTTTGATTTTAGTAGATGTTGTAGTGCATAGTATATCTTATTTCCAGAGTTGATTCTAGTTTGTATTTCTTCCCTTATGATGTTGGAGCAGTTGAAGATCGTACCCAGGTATTTAATGCTTAATTTATATCCAAACAATGCCTGGAAAATCATATTTCGTCAATTCACAGAGTGAATCGGCACAACTATCTCGGAACTGCCATAACATATGATGGGAGGTACATTAAAGACATTAGATCGAGCATCGCTACAGAAAGATGCCTTTTGCTTGATGGAAAACATACTGACCAATAAAATGATGTCAATTGCAACGAGAAAAAGAGCCTTCAAGTGCTAAATAGATCGTGTACAATAATATGGATCTTAAACGTGTACAGTAAACAGAAATGCTGACATACATCTTATGGCAGTGGAGATTTAGTTTCTGAGGAAAATGCAAAAAATACCACGGACAGACAGAAAAAACAATCAGCAAGTCCTGCAAGGAAGAAATGAAAACCAAACCAAAGAAATTAAAACGTAGAAGACAGTCAATCAGATTTTTGGGCACGTTATTAATAGAAATAAATTGTAAAATATATTATCATCGTGCAAGATTATGGGAGAAAGAACAAACTGAGGGTAGAGAGAGATATACCTGGATGGTTAGACCACGTGACATAATCGAGACCATAACACAAAGCTTATGCACGACTCTGGTTATCGTATGAAATGGCGAAAGATTGTCTAACATGCTTATCTGCATGGCACATGATGATGATAAATGAATCAACAGAAATAAACAGCAGTAAGGCTTAGCTTGATAGAGTTCCCACTGATAATGTGTTTCAAAAGAAAACGCTATTGTAAGGATGCATTCAGACAGGACACAATTTTCTTTGACTAAAACTTTATTTAGAAGATAAACTTCATGGCACGAACTCCGTAGTTCCAGCAACAACCCTCAGAAGTCTCAGAGAAATGTGTTCAAGTAAATCGAAATGACGGAGTTCGGTTTCGAGCAGACAACCTTTGTCGCGAGGCAAGCAGCGTAACCACTTCGTTACGAAATCCCAGTTTCTTTGCTTATCTTGGCAATGTGCGGGTGCTGTTTTCTTTGCTTATCTAGTCGATGTGCCGGTGCTGTTTTCTTTGCTTATCAAATAATATCATCATCAACAACAACATGGACAGCATCATCATGAGCAACAAATAATCAACATCATCATCATCAACAACATCATCATCAACAACATCATAATCATCCAAAACAATGTTTTCCCGTAGCGAATTCGAATAACGAAGATACAAACAATAGATTGCACGATTTATTGCCTGGCATATTTCGCTGCATCTCGTCAGGTACATACTGCAGAAATCACACAACTTACGTGAATTAACTAGATAAACCCTTCAAGTTGAAATATACACATATTCGCACAGTAATGTCAATTATCTACCACGGTAATTTTAAGTTGACTAACACGTCTTTCTGTTTACACAATTCTGGCTTGCGTTGATAGATCATAATTGTTTCTGCAAATTTTAACAAGCGAGTATTTTGTGTGTTAAACAACACGCGAAAGGCAGTGTCTCTGTCAACCACATGGCCGCTTTCGATAATGTGCCTACCAACTGAAGACGCCAGGAGCTTCCGGTGTGTCGGCCTCACGAGGCTAGCATCTCTTGTGTGTTGTATCTTGTTGACCCATTGAGGTATGTGTTCTGACACTCATTTGTTAAGCTGTCTCTCTGTTCTACCAATGTAGAAGGCCTGACATCTACATGTGAATTGGTAAATATAATTGTTTGTGGCGTACAGAGGAACAGGCTCTTTGACTGCTGGTGCAGGAGTCGGTACGGTTTTATATCTAATGACTGGAGTTGCAGCAAAGAATGTTCGGCCTACTGCTGTAGTAAGCCGGTCTTGTAGACGTTGCATTACGTCATCCCCTCAAAAGGTTAGCTGGGATGAATACCTTGAGTTTAGGGACTGTAGTTACGTCTGGTTTAGGTTTGGGCTGTTGGCAGTGGCGCTTTATAAATCCTGTGCAGTACCCATTCAGGTTTAAGACATTCTTCAGAGTTTAAAATTCCTCTGTCAGTGTGCCCTGGGTGCATATCTTTCTAGCACGGTCAAACAGGGTCCGTACCAAGCCACGTTTGTACTGCACAGATGTGAAGCTCTGAAAATTTAGGTATTGGCCAGTCCATGTTCCTTTGCGATACACCGATCTTTGAATTGTGCCTTGTTAATTGTGCTATCATAATCATCAACATCGTTATCAAAAACATCATCATCATCAAAACCATAATCAGCAACAACATCATCATCAACAACACCATCATCAACGACATCATCATCATCAGCAACAACACCGTCATCAACAGCATCATCATCATCAGCAACAGCATCATCATCATCAACAACAACATCATCAACAACAACATCATCACAACAACATCATCAACAACATAATCAACAAACATCACCATCATCAACAACAACATCATCATCAAACACATCATCATCATGTGTGAAGCTGAACTGTAGAGTATATCATATGTCCTCACAACCATGCTATCTCTCTCTCTCTCTCTCTCTCTCTCTCTCTCTCTCTCTCTCTCTCTCTCTCTCTCTCCTCTCTCTCTCTCTCTCTCTCCCTCTCTCTCTCTCTCTCTCTCTCCTGTCATCCATCCCCAAGGCGTGAGAAGAAACAAACACGAGCAATAGACCAGGCTTAATCGTGAACGTCCTCGGGGAGGCAGGACGAGTAAATGACTCAAGGACTGGATGTGATTCTGCAACTGTGACCAGACTGCAAGAACATCAAGTCAAACGGGGGCAAGCTAGAAATATAGTCAACCAACACAGAACTGGTGTGCGGTATGGGATGAGGGAGATAGTGAGGCCAGGAATTGAGCACTTATTTACAAATAGTTACATGTGCAATTAGAATAATCTGTTGACTAACTAACTAACTAACTAACTAACTAACTAACTAGCTAGCTAACTGGCTGACTGACTGACTGACTGACTGACTGACTGACCTGACTGGCTGGCTGGCTGGCTGGCTGGCTGGCTGGCTGACTGACTGACTGACTGACTGACTGACTGACTGACTGACTGACTGACTGACTGACTGATTGACTGAAACTACCTAACTAACTAACTAACTAACTAACTGACTAACTAACTAACTAACTAACTAACTAACCAACCAACCAACCAACCAACCAACTAACTAACTAACTAACTATTAGTGAGCCAGGTTTATTCCGTGGTTAAGTCATGTAGATATAAAGGCATTAATAATTATACAACTTTATTTACTTAACAAGTAATAATATAGACGGGAAAAGTCTGTGTTGTTCTTGTGCTATTTGTTTTTGAGTTAGATTTACTAAATCAGTTTCTTTCTTCTTCTTCTTCTTCTCTTCTTCTTCTTCTTCTTCTTCTTCTTCTTCTTCTTCTTCTTCTTCTTCTTCTTCTTCTTCTTCTTCTTCTTCTTCTTCTTCTTCTTTCTTCTTCTTCTTCTTCTTCTTCTTCTTCTTCTTCTTCTTCTTCTTCTTCTTTCTTCTTCTTCTTCTTCTTCTTCTTCTTTTCTTCTCTTCTTCTTCTTCTTCTTCTTCTTCTTCTTCTT
>CAWUFQ010000412.1:0-37352 GCA_963921405.1 Cepaea hortensis
ATGGGGAGGGGAAGAGGAAGAGGGTAGGTGGAGGAGGGGGAGAGGAGGAGGAGGAGGAGGATTATAACGCATATGCCTGTAGATAACTGCAGCGAAAAGGTGGGTCTGTCTATCTATCTGACCCGGCGTGGCTTCGCCCAGCTCCTGGCGGGGAGCGTCTCATTAAATTCATACAACAAAATAAAGTAACTTAAAAGAATGTCCTTCCACACACCATCCATTATTTCTAATGAAAACCGTTTCTAATCACCTGCATGACTGTAGATAACTTCGTAAGCATAAAAAGATGAGTTACAATGTTATGCATTATGCATTATTTTTATGAAAACTTTGAAAATGCCTTAAAGATTGTATCATTATTTATTATAACTCATATGCCGGTACATAACTACAGACAAAGAGTTTATAAATCTTTGAAAACGATGCAACAATATGACTATAGGTTATACAGCAATGTTATTAAAAGTTATGCCCCTTGAAATAACTTTTCTAGAGTTAAGTCCCCTCGCTGTATATAAATTACAATGTAAAATGAAAAATTAAATAATATTAAGTAAGCAGCCGATTTCACACTAAAAAAATATCACAGTTGGCTGCGCTGGAATGAAAGGAAGACGTGTAGAAATTTCATCTCAATCGGATGGGCCGTTCGCGAACGCATAAAGGACATACACACCCACATCCTTTTTTATATATAAGACTAGCTGACCCGACCCGGCTTCGCCCTGTCCCTAGTGGGGAGCATCTCATTTAATTCATATAAGTAGTCATATAAGTTCTCGTTCCCGTTCCCGACTATCTATCTGTCTGTCTGTCCCGTCCAGGCATCGCCCAGCTCCTAGTGTGGAGCATCTCATTTAATTCATATAAGTAGTCATATAAGCTCCCGTTCCCGACTGTCTGTCTGTCTGACTGTAGGAGGAGGGAGAGGGAGGAGGAGGGAGGAGGATGAGGGAGGAGGAGGAGGGGAGGAGGAGGGAGGAGGAAGAGCGAGGAGGAGGGGGAGGAGGAGGAATAGGGAGGAGGAGGGAGAAGGAGGAGGAGGAGAACGCAGGAGGAGGAGGGGGAGGAGGAGGAGGAGAGGGAGGAGGAGGGAGAGGGAGGATGAGGGAGGAGGAAGAGGAAGGAGGAGGGAGGGGGAGGAGAGAGGATGAGGAGGGAGAAAGAGGGGGAGGAGGAGGAAGAGGGGGGAGGAGGGAGGAAGAGCGAGGAGGAAGAGGGAGGAGGAGGGAGAACGCAGGAGGAGGAGGGGGAGTAGGAGGAGGAGGGAGGAGGAGGAGAGAGGAGGAGGGAGGAGAAGGAGGGAGAAGGAGGAGGGAGAAGGAGGGGGAGGAGGAGGGAGGATGAGGAGGGAGGAGGGAGGAAGAGGAAGGAGGAGGAGGGAGGAGGTAGAAGGTGGAGGAGAGATGAGGAGGGGGAGGGAGGAAGAGAAGGGAGGAGGAGGGAATGAGGAGGGAGGAGGAGAGGGAGAAGGGAGGAGGAGCAGGGATGAGGAGGAGAGAGGAAGAGGGATGAGAAGGAGGAGGAGGGAGAAGGAGGTATGAAGAGGGAGTAGGAGGGAGGAGGAGGAGAGAGGAGGAAAAGGGAGGAGGAGGGCGGAGGAGGAAGGAAGAGGAGTGATTAGGAGGAGGAAGAGGGAGGAGGAGGAGGAAGGAGGAGAGCGAGGAGGAGGAAAGAGGAGAGCGAGGAGGAGGGAGAAGGGCGAGGAGGAGGGAGGAGGAGATGGAAGAGGGAGGAGGAGGAGGAAGAGGAGGAAGAGGAGGGAGGAGGGGGAGGAGGAAGAGGGTAGGAGGAGGGGAGAGGAGGAGGATTATAACGCATATGCCTGTAGATAACTGCAACGAAAAGGTGGGGAGCATCTCAATTAATTCATATACGTAGTCATATAAGCTCCCGTTCCCGACTATCTGTCTGTCTGTCTATCTATCTGACCCGGCCCGGCTTCGCCCAGTCCCTGGCAGGGGGCATCTCATTTAATTCATATTCGCCCCTGCTCTCGTTCCCGTTCCCAAAGCGGGGAGCATCTCATTTAATTCATATTCGGCCCTTGCTCCCGTTCCCGTTCCCAACAAAGACGACGCGGCCCGGCATCGCCTTGCCCCTGGCAGGGAACATCTCATTTAATTCATATTCGGCCCTTGCTCCCGTTCCCGTTCCCAAAGCGGGGACCATCTCATTTAATTCATATTCGGCCCCAGCTCCCATTCCCGTTCCCAAAGCGGGGAGCATCTCATTTAATTGGGTAAAAGGAGCGGCAACAGCTGCAGCATCAGTAGAAGAAAAAGGAGGCGGAGGAGGAAGGAGGAAGAGGGAGGTGGAGGAGGGAGGTGGAGGAGGGAGGTGGAGGAGGGAGGAGGATAGAAGAGGAGGAAGGATGATGGAAGAGGAGGGAGGAGGAAGAGAGAGGAGGAGGGAGGAGGAGGGAGGAGGAGATAGGAGGAGGGAGGAGGAGGGGAGGAGGAGGAGGGAGGAAGAGGGAGGAGGAGGGAGGAGGAGGAGGGAAGAAGAGGAGGAGGGAGGAGGAGGGAGGAGGAGGGAAGAAGAGGAGGAGGGAGGAGGAGGGATGATGAGGGGAGGAGGAGGGAGGAGGAGGGAGGAGGAGGAGGAGGATTGAGGGTGAGGGGGGAGGAGAGAGGAGGAGGAGGAGGGAGGAGGAGGAAGAGGGGAGGAGGAGGAGGGAGGAGGAGGGGGAGGAGGAGGGAGGATGGAGGAGGAGGGAGGAGTGAGGAGGGAGGAGTGAGGAGGAGGAGGGAGGAGGAGGGAGGAGGAGGGAGGAGGGAAGAGGAGGGAGGAAGAGGGAGGAGTAGGGAAGAGGAGAAGGGAGGATGAGGGAAGAGGAAGGAGGAGGATGAGGAGGGAGGAGGATGAGGAGGAGGAGGAGATGGAAGAGGAGGGAGGAGGAGGAGGAGGGAGGGGGAGGAGGGAGGGGGGAGGGAGGAGGAGGGGGGAGTAGGAGGAGAGAGGAGGAGAAGAGAGGAGGAAGGAAGAGGAGTGATTAGGAGGAGGGAGGAGGTAGGAGGAGGAGGAGGGAGGAGGAGGAGGAAGGAGGAGGAGGGAGGAGGGGGAGGAAGGAGGAGGAGGAAGAGGGAGGAGGAGGGAGGAGGAGGAGGAGGAGGGAGGAGGAGGATGGAGATGGGGAGGGGAAGAGGGTAGGAGGAGGAGGGGAGAGGAGGAGGAGGATTATAACGCATATGCCTGTAGATAACTGCAGCGAAAAGGTGGGTCTGTCTATCTATCTGACCCGGCGTAGCTTCGCCCAGCTCCTGGCGGGGAGCGTCTCATTAAATTCATACAACAAAATAAAGTAACTTAAAAGAATGTCCTTCCACACACCATCCATTATTTCTAATGAAAACCGTTTCTAATCACCTGCATGACTGTAGATAACTTCGTAAGCATAAAAAGATGAGTTACAATGTTATGCATTATGCATTATTTTTATGAAAACTTTGAAAATGCCTTAAAGATTGTATCATTATTTATTACAACTCATATGCCGGTAGATAACTACATACAAAGAGTGTATAAATCTTTGAAAACGATGCAACAATATGACTGTAAGCTATACAGCAATGTTATTAAAAGTTATGCCCCTTGAAATAACTTTTCTAGAGTTAAGTCCCCTCGCTGTATATAAATTACAATGTAAAATGAAAAATTAAATAATATTAAGTAAGCAGCCGATTTCACAATAAAAAAATATCACAGTTGGCAGCGCTGGAATGAAAGGAAGACGTATAGAAAATTTCATCTCAATCAGATGGACCGTTCGCGAACGCATAAAGGACATACATACATACGGAGATTGCCTTTTATATATAAGATGACACAAACTCTTTTGTACCACACGAAGAATGGTGTTGTCTAGTTTCTAATACTTCTACTAACTCACTGTAGAGTGGAAGCTAAGCTTGCCACCTATCTCACACCACCAGTCCTCACTGCAGCACACATCCGCGAGTCAATTAACAAGAGTTAATTTGCGCACATCAATTCCTTTTAATGCCGAATGAAAACGGACACACGTAACATATAAATCCAGGAACAATAATTCTCTCAGAATATATTCCTCACAATTGAACACTTCGAATAACACTGCCTCTCAAGGCCTAATAAATCTCCTCCAACACGACAGGTATACTAGCCTCTCTCCAGGCCCGAATTCACTCGATCCACCCACTCTGGATCTAAGCCTCTGCTAACTATCCGACCCTCTCTAGGACTAGGCTTCAATACACTATGTCTGCTGATAACCGGGCTCAGTCTTTAATCCTTAGTCTCAGAATTCCCATCACTGAAAACCCACAGGGCAGAGTTCTATCACTAACTCCCCTATCATTCACTTTGCAGACCACGGACCTACACTTGTCTGGTCCTGACACTCCACTGTCCATCCGACCCTCTCGGGATCTCGACTTCAACTGTCCCCAGTCAATGTTTTCCACTGTCTTTTACCCCTTCTTTGCAGCCCTCTCCCCCACACCTTTCCCCGTTTATCTTCTTATATTTTCTTTCCGGTGAATGCCCTTTCACCCCGTGAACTTGTTTATATTGTACGGACCCTCACCTTAATGTCAATGACCCCAGGCATGTGTCACATTAAAACATAATTGTCACAGAATAATCATGCAAAATATATTCCTGCTGCATACATATTATAAATAGTACATACATGATCATGATTTTCACCACTCACAGTTACTTAGGAGCATTCATCCTCAACAATCCACAAACATCCAATATTGTACCAGCATGGCTGCTATGACACCGCGTGACATTTATTTTATATCTCGCACCCCACATTTGTGCTAGCTTGGGATATTTACCTAGGGGAAACTACAAAACTACTTATCACATTGACTAGTTGAAATCAACTATAAGTTGCACATCAGTGTCATCTTTTCATTAATATCTATTCATATGCTTGCTTGCTTGTGTTCGTTGTCTTGAGCTCCAACGCGAAGTCCTGTATGTCGGATGAAGGCATCCTGTTGTCCAACATCAGTGTGATGTCATACAGGACCTGAGGTTTGCGTGAGTATCCGTTTTCCCATGTCTGGCTTATAGGTGTGCAGACTGGTGGTTCCTCGCCGTACAGGCAGACACTCTTTAGCCAGGACCCCGAAGGGACCTGTTGCCCAGGACGCTCGACGAGGACGCGTCAGTAGGTCTTGGCCAGTATATAACCCGGCCCTGGTGCCTTGGAAACACCTCTGCGTCCCATCTATTCATATTATCTGTTCCTACAATCTCAGCTAACTGTTGTATTCACCCACGTTGCGTCCACTACAGAAACAATTTCGAGCCGGTATCTTGGCACAGCGCTGGGATTCAGAATTCTTAAATATTAAATTAATTATTTCAAACTTATGGATCTCATCTAAGACTTAGGCTGCTTACAAATCAACAAACCAAAACAGGCAAGCTTCCCACATCTCTCGTCTCCACGATGATTCAGACGGACTGACCACAAATCAATTATTTACACTGGGGCTTCAACATCCGTCTTCACGGTCCAGCAAGACACAAAGGACTGATAATCGCTTTGTTCGGTTTTTGAATTCCCCTGGTTGCCAGGGCATTTCTGCTTTAAAAGGCCAAAATCCGACGTGTCGGTTTGGCGCTGTTTCACCAAGAATGTTTTAGATTCAAATGACCATCTGCAAAATTAAAATGAAACTCATAAATACATACTATCTTATAAAAATTGAATTATCACAACGTAGGATATCTAAGAAATCAAATAACTAAGGAATGAATTATGGCCACAATATCTAATACTCAAGCCAGAGTGCTGTAAAAGCGCAAGCATGTTCGCAGTCAATACTGCGGCACTGTGGCGCAGGAGTTAAGAATGTAATTCCTAATCTCTCAAACCGCGTTTGAAACACCGCTGCAGGCGATTTGGAAGAAGACAGCTATGCGTTGGTTTCCATTTCACTGTTCCATGTAGACCTTAGAAGGACTATACTTCCATGTCTCAGGAAGCGTATGGCGCGTGCATATTCCTGTTCGTGAGAAATAACAATAAATAATTCCATACGCTTATATTGACAGAATATCAATGATTCTCAAACTCTCACAATTCATAGTCCTTTCAAAACGCGCAGGGTCAAACAAAGTAGAGTATTTGACATGAGAGGATTTTTAACACGCTCTTTATTGATCACTTCTTACAAAACATTGACAACTGATGTGTAAGCAAACATTGGATCATACAACCAAATACTACAGATATCAAACATCAACCAAGAGTAACTCCTATAACATAACCAGACTTCTGCCTTCTAGGCAAGTCTGTAGGGTATCCCACTCGGATCTCGCCTAAGCCGTGGGTTGTTCACTGGTCAGCACAGGGAAAACCTCCCACAGCTCAACAAACCATTGTATATGGTTGTACGATTGTATAAGCGATCTCCTATTTTTCAATCTTGTCCTTGAAGCCTAGGCAAAGCACACAGATAAAGATGTTGGTATGATATCAACAGATTTCTCTAAGAGAGTACTTATTTAATGTTTGTCTCTAATAAGATTGGAAAACAGCACTTGTTTAACTTCAGTACAGAAGCAGTACCTCGAAAGTCACTTTGCTGTTGTAACAGGTGTGAAACCAGATTAAGAAATTGCAGGGCTCAGAGGATATTAAAGTAAAATTACTGTTACTTCAAGTCCAGAATTTGTCCTAGTACATCTTGGTGAGTATTTTAAATTTCTCCACATCGCATGGGATAACCTTCTACGCTACATTAACAGTATATATCAATATAGTATTATGGTGAATGTTGCCTTTCTTCTTTAAAATACTAGAGTGAGAAACATGTTTCTAATTTATATACAGATTTGTAATTCGACCTATTATTATTATTTTAAGCATGACACAAACTGGAGTTGACGGGAAAACGCTGAAATCATCAACAGAACTGGCTGAGTTTGATGCCTTGTTTCCAGAACTTGTTGAAGATTTGACAAAGAACGAGATAAATAATCCTGAAATAGCAGCTGCTTTCATACGGTTCAAAGAGGTGATCATACCTGCCATGTTTGGTTGGTTGGCTGGCTGGCTGGCTGGCTGGCTGGTTGGTTGGCTGGCTGGCTGGCTGGCTGGCTGGTTGGTTGGTTGGTTGGTTGGTTGGTTGGTTGGTTGGTTGGTTGGTTGGTTGGTTGGTTGAAAATCCTCTTGAAGACTGTTAGTGTGTGATGTTTAGTTTGATACATTGAAAATTACCTTGTTTGAGCCCTTAAATGGGTTGTATCTATCGAATAAGGTTAATGTAAAGACGTTTCTCTAGTCGAAGTGCCCAAACAAACATTATGTTGTAGAGCTCTCCTTACTCACTCTAAGCCCTCAAACCAAAGGGCGTGCACGACCGGTACTGCAAGTGTACATCTGGATTGAGGCATAGTATGAAGTAACAGGTCATGATTCGTCGCAGTTTATACGGACTAGTTGGGGTTAGGACTCGGTTGGGAATGTTCCATCAACAGGGTTTAGGTATTTAATTGTCAACAGACTTCCACCCAATGTCCAAGGAAATATATGATAGGATGTTAATTCAACTATTAGAGATGCTTCAGTGTATATTGCAGAAATTAGTAACGGTTTAGAGTGTGCATGTGAGCTGACTATTGAAATGTTATGTGTGCGGTGTTAAGAAAAGAGGAGGTTTCAGCATAAAATGGATATAGGGCATGTTGTTTTTGTTATTGCTGTTGTTCATTCAATCATTCAGTAGCATGTCATTTGCATAACCTCGCTCCCATAACAACCTTCAGTAAAAACCTCTCGATCATAAGCAAGATGTTCTGCGTCCGATACACCCATCTGGAGATCATCCGCCACATCCTTCACCCATCTTCTCTTTGGTCTTCTCTTCCTTTCTTCCCAGGCATATACCCCTCCAATATTGTTTCTCTCCAAACTTTCGTGGCGTTTCAAGTGCCCAAAATATTTCAATTGTCTTTGTTTTATCGTCTTTAATAGCCAACCTTCTTCAATATTCAGCTCTTGAAGTATGGATGGATTTGTTCTTTTCTTTACCCAAGATATTCTTAGAATTCGTCTATAACATTTATATTCAAATGCATTTATGAGCTGTTCAGCTTGTTTAGTAAGTGTCCATGTCTCACAGGCGTATGTTGCAATGGGAAAGATGCATGCTCTTAAAAATCTAATTTTTTGTAGTTCTGTCTGTCCCACTCCATAATTTATTCAATTGTTTTAGTCTTTGAAGAGCAACTGATAGTCTTCGTTTCATTTCTTTCATTGTGTCACCATTGTTGGTAATCAGTGACCCACGATATTCAAAATGTTTCACCACCTGCAATTTTTCCTCATTAACATATATTTCTTCCTCCATAGTAGTTTTATCTGTATGCATTATCTTTGATTTTGCTATGTTAAGATATAAGTTGTGATTTTCGCTATTCAATTGGGTTGATGCTATTCGGTTTTCTCTACCATTCAGTGTTGTGGATAGCAATACTGTATCATCAGCATACCGAATCTCTGGTATGACATGACCTCCGATAGTTAGGGCATCATATAACTCTCTGTTTAAATCATCTCTTACATTTCTCATTATATTTTAGGCGTAAGTAGACACCTTGCAGTCTTGACAGACCAAAGTATGTGAGTGGAATGTGGCCAATATTCCATTACAATGTCTGGGCAGAGCTTCAGAGATCATGTGATGCCCAAACGACATGACCCCTCCCTCGGCTTAGTCTTGTGTATTCCAGAGGAATGGGTAACCAATACGTCTGGCACAAGGTAGGCTGCAGACGCTGGCGGCTCAGCGTCAATCCACCGAGACCTCACCACCACGAGCCGGTGGCGAGTTATGGCCAGACCCTGACACCCAAGGGACCCGGCTTAGAGGCGTTCAGCCATGTCCCACAGGTGAGGGCCTTGTACGACCTGTGTAAAGCGTGCACTATCGTCAGACTCCCCACCTGACTTACAGCGGTCCCCGCGACCAGCGGGAATAGGTCCGCCATAGCTACCGCAGGAGATATTGCCTGTCTATTTGCACGCAAATCTCCCATACTTCCACTGTGCGGATCTCGCGACCAGCGAGAATAGACCCGCCGGAGATTATGCTCGTCTGCTGCGAACAAGGGGGACAGCACACATCCCTGACGGACTCCTTGCTTGATGTCAAACCAATCTGATGTCTCGCCATCTATTCTAGCCGCTGCTTGTTGGTCTAGATAGAGCATTCTTGTGAGTTGTATTACATGTTATGGAAATCCCATATTCCTCATGATTTTCCAAAGTTTCTGATGTTGTACACAGTCAAATGCCTTTGAATAATCTACAAAACTCGAGAATAGGTTTACATTAAATTCGCTGCACTTCTCTATTATTAAACGATTGTTGAGAATGTGATCTCTTGTTCCTCTTCCGTGTCTAAATCCAGATTGAACCATATTAATTTCTTCTTCCTTTTCTTGAGAAGTCTTCCCATTATGATTTTTAGTAGAATTTTACTTGCATGACTCATCAGGGCAACAGTTCTATAGTTGGTGCATAATTTCAGGTTGCCCTTTTTTGGTATTGGAATGAAGATAGTTCTCTTCCAATTTTATGGCCAAATACCATATTTCCATATCTTTCTACATAAGTCAGTGCAGCTTTCCGCTGCATGGAGAATACGATACACACACACATAGTTATTGTAACTGACTCAGAAAGCATGCTGAGTAGGGTGACGACAGGCAGGCTTCGTGCAGAGTTGCTTGCGTCGCTTTGGAAGTCACGGGTGGCAAGCATCATCTGGATCTTTTCTCCGGGGCATGCTGGTGTCCTGGGGAATGAACAGGCAGACAGATTGGCTGGCTTTGCAAAACATGGTGGAGTATTGATGCATGATAAGGCAGACGTGGTTGCGGCCTTGTGGGAGCACGTGTACACCTCGGAGGAGCAAATGGATCACCGTGGTCTGGCAAGAATGCGACAGCGAGGAGTGACGAGGGGATCTGGCCGATGCTCGACGATTAGATTAAAGGCGAGACGCACATATAATCAGATTGCTACTGGTACTATTGGGATTGGAACTTTTCGCTGGCTTCTGAGGATGGGGATGGAGCGCTTATGGGAATGCCCCGAATGCTGTGATGTCGGTTTCTAAATCAATCACTCAATCAATCAATCAATCAATCAATTCTTGGTCGAAATTAAATCTTTGGCTGCAGTTATCAAGATATCTCTAGCTTGTACTGCTAGTTCATCAAGTGTCATTCCTCTTGTACAGACATCAAGACCCCAAAACGATTCCTATCTTCTACGTTGTATGCATCTGGTATTTTTGTGAGATCAAAACCAAGTGGCCTTGGTCCTCAGCTAAGCTTTTTGAGTTTTAATTTCAGATCTGCTTCTAATAATTGATGATCTGTATCACAGTCTGCACTTCGTGGGGTTTTTGCATATGTTATGCTTGATCTCCACCTTCTTTGTATTAAAATATAATCTATCTGATTTTTGGTAAAACTTCCGGGGACTTCCATGTGAAGAGTCTCTTGGGTGTTGTTTAAAAAGTGTATTGGCTATAGTTAACTCATTTTCTGTGCAAAATTCAATTCGAAAGCGGCCATGTGGTAGACAGAGACACTGCCTTTCGCGTGTTGTTTAACACACAAAATACTCGCTTGTTAAAGTTTGCAGAAGCAATTATGATCAATCAACGCAAGCCAGAATTGTGCAAACAGAAAGACATGTTAGTCAGCTTAAAATTACCGTGGTAGATAAGTGACATTACTGTGCGAACATGTGTATATTTCAACTTGAAGGATTTATCTAGTTAATTCACGTAAGTTGTGTGATTTCTGTACCTGACGAGATGCAGCTAAATATGGCAGGCAATAAATCGTGCAATCTATTGTTTGTGTCTTCGTTATTAACATTCAATTAATTTGTCACCTGCATCATGTCTATTTCCCAATCCAAATTTTCCTAAAAGGTGTCTCTCATTTTCAGCTCTTCCTGTACCTAGTTTTGCTTTGAAATATTCCATTGTTATTGCTATATCATTATGATCAATCTTATTTAATGTGTCTTGCAGTGTGTTGTAAAAATCTTCAATTTCGTCCTCCTTTGCTGTTAAAGTGGGTATATATATCTGTATGAGAGTTGATTGCTGTTGTACGGACAAGAATTCATTGTTACATGTTGTATATCAGACGACTGCAATGTCTTTATTAATGGTGGCTTAGAATAATTGCTTTAGTTACATCAGTGTTTCATAATATTCCTTATTTTACGTCAGGTATGCACAACATTTCTTTCATATTAGAATTTAAGCGCATGCGTCTTTCCCATTGCAACACACGCCTGTGAGACCTGGACACTTACTAAACAAGCTGAACAGCACATAAATACTGTTGTATATAAATGTTATAGACGACGGGTTCTAAGAATATCTTCGGTAAAGAAAAGAACAAATGCTTCTATACTTCAAGAGCTGAACATTGAAGAGGGTTGACTATTAAAAACGATAAAACAAAGAAAATTTATATATTTGGTCATTTAAAACATGATGAAAGTTTGGAGAGAACAATAACGAAGGGGTATATGTCTGGGAAAAGAAGAATAGGAAGGCCAAAGAGAAGATGGGTGCAGGATGTGGCAGATGATCTCCAGATGGGTGTATCGGACGCGGGACATCTTGCTTGAGACCGAGAAATTTTCCGGAAGGTTGTTATGGGAGCGAAGTTCTGCAAAGGACATGCTACTGAATGAATGCACAACATTAATATGTATTATTACAGACGACTAAAATAAGCAATACTTACCCATTTAACAAGTGCCTTTTTACTTATCGAGACATGTTTTTCTCTTACCAGGTTTTACATTATAATGTACCCCATGGCGGAAGATTTAGAGGCTTGTCAGTTGTGATGTCTTACAAGTTTTTGGTTCCTGGGGCATCTGAGGTAGATTTGAAAATTGCCCGTGTTCTGGGCTGGTGTGTAGAATTGGTAAGAGATGCTTGTGTTTTATTTTAACGACATGTGTATATTAATTTTGTAGTATTTGTTGTTATTGTTTTTCTGACTATCATTGGTGTGTATTTTTATGTGTTATTTTCCGCATATCCTTTACAGGACATTGCTGTCATCAATAGCATTTTACCGCTGTTGTTGATTTCTTGGCAAGATTATGCTCAGTAGTTTGCCATTTCTTTCTGAGCAGCCGGCTCACTTATCCCGTAAATTACCAATGCGTAATCTTGCCAAGAAATCAAACATCAGCTAAAAGATGCTGATGTTGACAGCGATGTCCTGTAAAGGATATGCGAACAAATAAAATTATAGTACAGTTTCATCCTTATTGTGTTTAAAATGAAATTGTGTTCTATCTCTTTCTGTCTCTTTCTTACTTTCTCTGTCTGTCTGTCTGTCTGTCTGTCTGTCTGTCTGTCTGTTTACATATCTATCTATCTACTTATCTATCCATCCTCCATCCATCCATCCATACATCCATCCATACATCCATCCATCCATCCATCCATCTATCTATCTATCTATCTATCTATCTAGCTATCTATCTGTATGTCTGTCTGTCTGTCTGTCTGTGTATATATATATATATATATATATATATATATATATATATATATATATATATATATATATATCTTTCTCTCGCTGTCTACCTCCTATATTTTAGCTTTATTTTTCTATGTCCTAAAATACTCACACACACACACACACACACACACACACACACACACACACACACACACACAGAGTTTCTCACTCTCCCCTAAATTATTCACACACCGAATATCTCCTCGATTACTCACACACTCACTCTCCCCTCGAGTACTCGCACACTCACCTCCATTACTTACACATTTATTCTCTCCACGATTACTCACACACTCACTCTCTCCTCCATTACTCACACACTCACTCTCTCCACCATTACTCACACACTCACTCCTCCATTACTCACACTCTCTAAGACACACATGAACCTCGTTAACTCCTGCAGTCCAATAAGATCAGACACCTGCCCAGAAGAGGAAATAGTGACAACAGAATCACAACTAGATTTTCATTAAGGCATGTTCACACACCCTGTAAGACATAAATACGTTGTCATATTTGTTTTAGTATTCTGTATAAAGAAGATAAAACAAGGAAAATTTTAATATTTTGGTCACTTGGGACGTAATTAAAGTTTAGAGTTAACAATAATTGAGAGGTAAATATCCGGGAAGATAGGAAGTGGAAGGCCAAGATGAAGATGATGCAGGATATGGCGGATGATCTCCAGATGGGTATATCGGACACGCGACATCTTACTTATGATCGAGAAGTTTTCCGGAAGGTTGTTATGGGAGCGAAGTTCTGCAAAGGACATGCAACTGAATAAATTCTGTGATCAATCATACGGGGTACAGTCACACATTTTAGGTTGAATGTACACAAGATGTGACTTCACCTATCTAAGTGTAATCATAATCATCAATATTGTTATGTGCTATGTCGATGAGCACCATCTCGCAAGATAACCAGAAACTTGGATGAGGTCTTTTGTCCCGATAATGCCATGGGGCCAATCTATCCAAGCAATTATTTCTTTCCTTTTCCCCTTACTCTTTTCCCATTAACTTTGAAAGTTGTCACTAAGTATAAACTATGCTGTATATAGTTTTCAGTAAAACATGTTAAACATTTTAACAAACACAAGGCATTGTAAAAGAATTGTTGCATATGTATTGGTAATAGACAACATATCTCAGAACTGTAAAAGATAACATAGGAAACCATGGAAACCCTGGACACTCAAGAACCATACTAATCAATAGTAAGCAGAGATCAAATGAAACTCTTTTACAATCTACAGTGTAAATGAAACTTATAGTTATGTGTATAAGAAGTCTAGAATGTTCTTCTTGGCTGTTAGCTCAAAGCAAGGGGCATAGTTTCAACCTGTCAAGCAGTAGAGTAAGCTCCTTGAGAGGAGCAAAGTTGTGACATGTCCTCTAGTTATGTGTTATCACATGGAAGGACCAGCGTGGCAACGTGTTCTATGCAGTTGTTTGCTCCAAGAGGGGAGCAGAGTTGCCACATGTCGCCCAGTTCTGTTAGCTCTATGGCAGGAGCATGACTCCAATATGTCATCCATTTCCATAAGCTCCGTGAGAGAAGTAGCTTCAAACATGTTCTACAGTTCTCTTAGCTTATGTTCTTATGCATTTTTTTTTAATCAACCTTCTATTTAGTTCTTCAGCGCTATAATTAATAATTATTATGTAACATATACTTAAGTACTAATTTTTGTATACACTTTTATATAGATATCATTTGAATTATATTAGTTTACACTCTATTTATAATGACGTTTTATCTGTCATACGGTTGTAGGTTTTATATTGATCATCACATTCAATCAAATTATTGTCATTTTACTATGATTAAAAGGTTTGAACTGTTATTATGCACTTTCGATATATAGATGTTAGTTCTACTGACATATTGCTTAAATCTGTCCTTGCATCTCTCTGGAGCCATCTATCTGCAATAAGTGCCGTATTCTATGCGTGGTTTCATTTGTAGTACATACTTCCTTCTATCAAGTGAGCAATGTGTATGTTGCTATTTTTCTTCTGATTTAATATACAAGTTTCTTCTTTTACAGTAAGTTCATCCAAGTTGTACCCTCGGTAATTTCCTGCCACATGGAATTTTATGTTCATCTGAAATCTGACAATTTATTGTTAGAGAACTGAACAATGTGTAAACTTATCCTCTCATCAAGCTTTGACCCGACATTGTGGTCCATACCTCTGTATTCTTTGTTGTAAATCGCTAATTTAATGTCATCGGTACACATATCAACCGATATATATATATATATATATATATATATATATATATATATATATATATATATATATATATATATATATATATATATATATATATATATATATATATATATATATATATATATATATATATATATATATACATATGTGGCGAAGTGGTCAAGCCGTTTGACTCGTGCTCCGAAGGTTGTGGGTTCGATTCCGGGCCGCGCCCTTCGGTTTACGAGTTAAATGTTCGGAGACTCCTGTGGGTCGTCGCTAAAAGCTACGGAGTTCGTGCTTTGTGCGACGCTTTCCGTTCTGCGGAAAGAGACCGAGCCATATGGGATAAAACCCGGTGCAATGAAGTCGACCCTGTCGACTTTTAAGCGACACATATCAAAACGAATTTTGTAGTGATTAACTCTGCCATTTCATTGTCTTATATTCCTGCAGGTGCAGGTATCCTTGAAACACAAACTGAGAATCTTCTTGTATATAACCATTTAGTGGCTAGGGAAACCTATGCTATCCGGTTTACTACAGCTTTTTGTAATATTTTAGAGTCCCGCACTTACTGAACAAGCTGAACAGCGCATAACTGCCTTTGCATATAAATGCTATAGACAGGTTCTAAGAAAATCTTGGATGCAAAAAGAACAAATGCACCCTTACGACAAGAGCTGAATATTGAAGATGGATGGCTACTAAAGTCGATAAAACAAAGACTATTGAAATATTTTGGTCACTTGAAACGTCATGAAACAATCATGGAGGGGTATATGCCCGGGAAGAGAGGAAGAGAAAGGCTAAAGAGAAGATGGGTGCAAGATATGGTAGATTATCTCCAGATGGGTGTATTAGACGCGGAACATCTTGCTTATGATCGAGAAGTTTTCCTGTTGGTTGTTATGGGAGTGAGGTTCTGCAAGGGACATGCTACTGAATTAATTAATTAATTAATCGTTGGGCATTATGATAGTTATCGATTTTCCATAAATGATTATAACTGTCTTCAATTTTTTGTCACGTGAAAAACAAAACAGTTACAGGCATCTTTCTTGATTGTTGACGATATAACGGACAGTTCACTGACTCGCAGAGGACAACCATGTTGGTATAAACAGGTCGGTATCTAATGGTCGTGAGAGTATTCAGATGAGCAGCCGTATATACATATCATCATCTTCTGACAGGTTAAACTAAACTTATACTCAAGAGACACATAACATCCCATAAAAACAGCAATCAGGAAGTAACGGAACAATTCACGGTCTCAGCCTTAAATAAACACCAGGCCCATCAACTATCGGTAGATTGAGGTAGGAAGTCTGCTGGCAGCATGCTACAAATATTTGTCTAGAACAGTGGTTCTCAACCTTTTTTTGGCCCATGCCCCCTTTACCGTATGTTCAGAACGTCATCCCCCACCCCCCTCGGTTTCGAATGTCCTCCTTATAAATTCCCCCCCCCCTCCCACCCTTACACAGTACACATAAAAATGGAAGCTAAATTTAACAACACATACTAGAACAAGTCTAGACATCTACATAAAACGTGATTTGCGGGTCTACTTACGTTATAAAACGAATTTCATTAGGGCGGGAAGTACAGAACCGTATAATTTAGACTGAAAAATAATATCAAGTAACTGGTTCTTGTATTAATGCGATCTTGAAATAATTTTCCCCCACCCCCCCCCCCCCACCCCCGGAAACCCTAAAATTTGGGGGGGGGGGGGGAATGCCCTACCGGTTGAGAACCACTGGTCTAGAACTACTTAGCAACACAGAAGAAACCATAAAGGGTCGATAACGCCGTAAACCCTTTAAAACAAAGAAGACAGTAAAAGCAATAAAGCAGATTTAAACAATTGCAAACCCAGAACTTCGAAATCCAGAGCCCAGCAAAAATATGCACAAATTAATACAAATGTTTAGAAGCAAATAAAGGCACATAATATACAATTTATAGACTACCTTGAAAGAGAGTCGGAAGAAGCAGCACGGAACGGAAAACCCTCACAACCCTTTTAACGCATCACAAGGAAGTTAGAATTAAAGTATAATATAATCAACCAAGAAGACAGAACAAAACCAGAAATGGGAAAGTTCTTACTAACATTGAGGATCAACTAAACTCCTAAATAGACCAGTCCCAGAATAGACTTCAGATATCCAGCATGCAGATGAGGAGCTAGATATCAACTGCGAGATATCCACCCAAGGAAAAGATTAGCAAAGCCATCAAACTACTGAAAGATACATTGGCACCTTGCCGTCTTGACAGACGATAGTTTGTGCTTTAAAAAGGCATAATAACTTTTAACTATGGCGGTAGCGAGTGTGACTGATAAGGCCAATTTGCGCTGTAAATGTCCGTTCACAGTGGGTGCATGTGAACACGTGGTCATTTCCACCATCATGCACCATCTTACGTCTCAAACGCTTGGTGTGTGACTTTTCTGCAATAATTTTCTCCTTTGACTTTATTCCATTTCTGATATTTGCCCTCCATGCAACACGTTCAGCGGCGACTTGCTCCCAATGTGCATTATCAATGCCTGTATCAATCATGTCCCGCTTACACACATCTTTGTATCGTAGTAGAGGCCGACCCTGAGATCTCTTACCCATCTGTAATTCACCAAAAAAGATATCCTTTGGTATTCTACCATCATCCATCCGCCTAAGATGTCCTATCCATCTAAGTCTACGAAGACTGAGCATGGAATAAACTGTCACACAACCTGATCTTTCCAATACTTCAGTATTTGTGATTTTGTCTTGCCACTTAATACCAAGAATTCTTCGCAGACACCGCATATGAAAGCTGTTTAAATTGTTCTCTTGGTGTGAGTAAGTTGTCCAGGTTTCACTGCCATAGAGAAGAGTACTAAGGACACAGGCTTGATAGACAAGGACTTTTGTTTTGGCAGTAAGCTTCCTGTTCTCCCAGACTCTTTTTCTTAACCTGTTCATTGTTGTTGCTGCCTTACCAATCCGGATGTTGATTTCCTGATCTAGGGATAATTTGCTATTTACCACCGATCCTAGATATGTAAAATGGTCTACTATCTCTAGTTCGGCGTCGTCAATAAAGATTGATGGTACCCCATGTGCACCTTGTGACATAATCTGTGTCTTCTTTTTGCTAATTGTTAAACCAAATTCAGAACAAGCATTGGAGAATGCAGATAGTAGACATTGCAATTCTTCCTCAGAGTGGGTCGTAACTGCAGCATCATCTGCAAAAAGCAACTCTCTGATCAGTACCCTCCTAATTTTGGTCTTAGCCTTCAATCTCTGAGCATTGTAGAGGCCGCCATCTGAGCGTGAGTGAATGTATATACCACCATCCTGATCACGAAATGCATATTTCAGTAGAAGTGAAAAGTATATTCCAAAGAGGGTGGGAGCTAGTACACAACCTTGCTTAACTCCACTCTTGATTTCAAATTCTTCAGAAGTTGCACCATCAAACTTGATTATACCCTTCATGCCTGTGTGGAACGATTCCACAATGGACAGAAGAGTTGGTGGGCAGCCAATCTTCTTTAGTGCCTTGAACAGACCCTCACGACTGACCAAATCAAATGCCTTTGTGAGGTCGATGAAGGCAATAAACAGTGGTTGATTCTGTTCACGGCATTTTTCTTGCATTTGTCGCAATGAGAATATCATATCAGTGGTAGACCGGTTCTGTCGAAAGCCACACTGTGATTCGGGGTAGACTTGATCTCCTAGGACTTGAAGTCTGCGCAGAACAATTCTGGCAAATACTTTTCCAACAATACACAGAAGTGAGATACCCCTATAGTTGTTGCAGTCGCTCCGATCGCCCTTGTTCTTGTACAGTGTTATGATGCTTGAATCTTTGAAATCCTGTGGGACTTGTCCTTCACGCCAGCATAGCTCTATTAGCTGGTGGATCTGTATAGTGAGTGTGTCTTGCCCACTCCTGATAACCTCTATTGGAATCCCATCCTTACCTGGAGCCTTGCCAGATGCAAGTTCATTTATAGAACACTTAACTTCTGTTATGGTGGGAAGTGTGTCCAGGTGGTCAAGAGTTGGTAGAGCCTCTATGGCGTTGAGGGCATTATCCGCTAGTTTGGTCTCACTTGAGTAAAGCTCCAAATAGTGCTCTACCCATCTGTCCATCTGCTGTTTCTTATCAGTGATGACTTCTCCAGTCAAGGTTTTCAATGGTGCACTTCTTTTGATCACTGGACCACAGGCTTTCTTTATTCCTTCATACATGCTTCTTATGTCTCCCTTATCACTTGCGATTTGAATGGACTCACATAACTTGATCCAATAATCATTTGCACACTGCCTGGCAGCCTTTTGCACATCCTTCCTAGCTTGCCTTAGCTCACACAGAGTGTTACGCGTTGGTCTTTCCTTGTTTCTTAAGAGAGCTTTCTTCTTCTTATCAATCAAGGGCTGCAGAGTCTCGCTGTTGGCCGCAAACCAGTCCTGCCTCTTATGATCCACAGTGCCGTAAACCTTTACGGCAGTTTTACAAAGAGTTTCCTTAAGTTTATTCCATTTATCATTTACTGTACAATTTTCTGGTGTATCAGTGAAAGCGTCTTCAAGTTGCTGTTGAAACTGAAAGCACTTTTCAGGATCATGAGTGTTAATAATATTAATCCTGGGGCTAGATTTGTGTTTAGCTGTGTAGATTCTCTTTGGTCTCAGTCTAACCCTTGCAACAACCAAAGAATGATCCGTATCACAGTCAGCACTGTGGTAACTACGAGTCAATGATATATGGTTCAGATGTTGTCTCCGTGTGATGATGAAGTCCAGCTGGTGCCAATGGCCGGATCTTGGATGTTTCCATGTGACCTTATGCATCTCTTTTGTTTTAAAAAAAGAGTTTGTAATACATAGGTCATTACTGGTGCAATGCTCCAGCAGCCTTTGCCCATTTTCATTCATGCGACCGATGTTGTATTTTCCAAGGCACACTGGCCATGAACTCGAGTCCTTGCCCACACGAGCATTGAAATCACCGAGCATATAAATGTAGTCGGATTTTGGAACTGCCTTGATCACAGAGTCTAACTCCTCATAGAACAAATCCTTCACATCATCAGAGGAATCGAGTGTCGGTGCATATGCAGTAATAATGGTGGCAAACCCACAAGAGGTTGCCAAGCGCAGGGATAATAGTCTTTCATTTCCTCCTGCTGGAATTTCAATCATTCCCAGTAGCGAAATCTTCACTGCAAAGCCCACACCGTGTTGCCTTTTTTCTGCCTGCCCTTTACCCTTCCAGAAAAAGGTGTAGTTGTTTTCCCTGAGTGACCCTTCCTCAGCGAGGCGAGTCTCCTGCAGGCCAGCAATATCAATGTTAAGACGATTGAGTTCGGCATCAATCACAGCCGTTTTTCTCACATCGTCAATATTGGTCAAGTCAGTGGAAAATCCTGGACACATGGTTCTCACGTTCCAGGTTGCAAGCCGTAGCTTGAGGTTTCTATTTATATTTTTGTTTGTACCTGGTGCATTGGTTTTACAGCCTGCGATTCAGATTTTGTCCTAGCCCCAAGCACCCATTGAAGCAGGCAGGCTGTGGCGGATCAGCACCCAATTGGCTGGGGGCTGCCCAGCTTGAGGCGGGCGGTAGCTGATCAGTGACACCTATAGGTGTCTCCCACCGTCAGAGGCAACGCGTGGCGCCCCATGTCTACGCCAACTGACAAGGACTTATAACCCGTAACAGTTGCCTCTCGCTCTGATTCCGAGACCAGTTAAGACCAGGGATGGAGTTATTGCCTCTCCATAGCACAAAGCCTGGGCTAAAATATAGAGATCATGTGTTGCCCATGCAGCATGATCCCTCTCTCGGCCTGCCTAGTTCACTCCAGAGGAAAGGTAACACCCCTACATCTGGAACAAGACAAGCTGCAGAAGCTGCCGGATCAGCAAAGCAATGCTCTAACTGTCCGCCTGTCGGAGCTTCGATCCTAGACCAGTCGCCAACCAAGGCTTAGGGCCTGGTCTGCCCTGCCATGACAATTTTGTCTTTAGCTTGCATTTCCTCGCACCAGGGTAAGGCTTGTACCCTCCCAATTGCACTCTTCCGCCCGAAGCCGTTGGCACAATGTGGGGTGTCGGGTTTGGTAAGCGCCGCCCAACGTTCTGCGCTAACAGAAACCAGGTAGTACCGTCTACTGTTATACGGTAGCTCAGTCATATCTGACTAAGACCTGACTATAATTAATTGTGTTGCGTATCCCTTACGGGACGTTGCAGTCAACACCAGCATTTTCAGCTGCTGTTGATGTACTAGGCAAGTGTTACGTTCAGTAGTTTGCCATTTCTTTCTGAACGACCGGACCCTATACCTTTTTCGAAAAAACCAGCATCGCCGTGTTTCGAACCCGGGTATACGGGCTCACAAACCGCGTTCGCAAGCCCTTAGCCACAGAGACCGAGTACTGAAAGATAGTGGGGTGTCTATTTGGTCATGCGACGAAGTACACTTGTTCCTGCAGCGAGGCACTGTCGTCATTTTGGGGTGACAGGTTCGAATCCCGGTCGGTAACTATAGCTTTCAAATTTTATGTTGTCTACTGTGTCCTCTAGACTCTACTTCCTTCTTTTCCTTCTGTGAGCGCCAAAAATTACTATGTGTGTTTATTTATGTAACTGTCTCAGGGACCTCAATGGGTTCCCCAGTTGATTTCCTGTGTAATACTGAAAGATGGTAGCGCTGCTTGTCTTTAACACAGAAGCCTTTAAAACTAACGTAAATACCTCAGCTGAATTACGACACAGACTATTTAACAGAATCTGGGAAACTGAAGAAATACCAGCTGAATAGATAGAGGAATATCTGGTGAAGCTGCCAAAGAAAGAGGACCTACGGGAGTGTCAAAATTACACAGTAATAATATTACTGTCAGTTCCTGGGAAGATATAAAGCAGGATTATGCTGGGAAGATTACAAGATGCCACTGACAAACAAATAAGGGATGAATAGGTCAGCCTCCGACCAAGTAGATCCTGCACTGATCAGACATTTACACTGATCATAATAATAGAACACGGCGATGAACTGAAATCTCATCACTTTATATTGGATTTGTGGAAAACGAAAATAACTTTGATAGAATTGATATGGAATCTCTTTGGAAATTGATGAGACATTATGGAATGCACAGTAAATCATTAACTTGGTAAAGGCAAGATACAGTGATATGTACAGCAGGGTCCTCCGTGAAGGACACCTAACGGTGGCATTCGAGATCAGAACAGGAGTGAGGCAGGGATGCCTCTTGTCACACCTGCTGTTTTTGCTGACTATAGACGGATATTACAAACCGTATTGGAGTAGTGAACTAGAACACTTGCATAATAATGTGGAATTATGTAGAAAGCAAACAGAGGCCAAACGCAGCCAAGAGCACACATTAATCTTTATCATCATGTGCCATGCCGATAAGCGTGGGCGGTTATTTTTCGCCGTCCCACATGATCATCAAAGTTGTGGATCAGCACAGTGTTCTTGTCTCGACCAACCAACTGGTCAAGACATCCAGATATTTACTTCTCTGCCTTCCCCTTCTTCTCTCCCCCCCCCCCCCTCAATCTTGCAAGTTGTCACCAAATTATCCAATTTATTTCTTCTCATAACGTGTCCACAGAACCACAGAGCAGGAATATATAGTATGTTTTGTAAAAAAAAAAAAAAAAACAGTCTCAAGCAGGAACGTGCAATGGGTCTGTGAAGTGATAGGGCCGTCACATTCTGAAGGCTTGCATGTACGGAGAAATAGGTTGCCAGATTGTCCCTCACTTATCGAGACGGCGAACCCTCGTTCCCCAGCGCTCACAATATTATCAACCAAGCTATCTATGAACTTCGCTAACGCGCATGTCCGTACTGTCACACGTATCTTATTCTAACGTTTAATGCTCGTACATTAATAGGTGGCACTGGAGTAATCAGAATTCATAAAAATGTTTCAGTTTATAAATAATAATGCCAAATATTGATCAATGTTTGCAGAAACCTAAAGCAAACATCATTACAGGCAGAGACAATTCTCTCAAAGTAGGAATTCTCTGACACTGTACCGTAAATTTGTGCACTTTGATATAAAATTGTTATTTATTTTGTTACAGACATCCCATGACCTAATAACCGAATTCTTCTTCAATATGCACACGGATTACAACAATCATGCAGCAAATTATTACAGTACTGTCTTATTTACACATGGTAGTGTAGTGGATACCAGCTCCGTGGCGAAGAGGTTACGGACGTAGTTCGTAATCTCCCACATCCGCGTTCAAAAAAACAGCTGCGTGCGATTTGGCAGCAGACCGCCTTGCGTTGGTTTTTACGGAATTGTATGGGTGCCGGTCATTCAGAAAGCAATGGCAAACTACTGAAGGTACACTTGCCAAGAGATCACCACAGCAAACAAAAAAATATGGTGTTGACTGCGACGTCCTGTAAAACCAATGCAGCTAAATTTAGTAGCATAGACAGAGAATATTTTAATATGGGGTTTCTACTTATGAAATCATCACAGTTGGATATAGCTTGACAAGACGAATCCAACAGTATCTCAACGAAAGGTGTACGTTAATTCTAAGCGGAGTTATGAATTTTTTTGTGTCGTAATTTAAAATCAGGAAGTGGAATGATGTCCTAAGAGATAGAGGAGATTTTATCGTGGCTCATTAAATTGGAAGCTGAGAAATTCTGCCTTCTATTACTGTGACTTGTTTAATTTTAAAGGGACAACATAGACCCATATATCATTGCGTCCGTGGTGGCGAGACTTAACTTGACGTATTATCTATTTTTCAGTAAGATGTGCCGTGACCTAATTAACATTAAAAAATGGCCGCCAATTGTTTATTATTCATTAAAAGTCTGTCACATTGCTAACAAATCTGGTAAGATGTATATTTTATTCTGCGTTTTGGTAACAGGAAAGTAAAGGTCACATTCCTCTTTTGATAGAATGTCGAGAGGATCAACTTCATTGCACCAGGTTTTACCCCATATGGCTCGGTCTCTTTCCGCACGGCGGTCTGCCGAAAACATCGCACAAAGCACGAGGGTCTCGGAGTCTCTGACAAAAATGCACTCAACTTTTAAGACTTTTCGATAGGATGTGCTGTGACCTAATTAATAGTTAAAAATAGCTGCCCATTTATATTAATTAAATGTCATGTGAAATGTTCGTCGTCAGTGAAAGAACAATTCATGAAAATGTACTCATATTGTCTTAATGTACCTACTGCATTGCGACAGCTTTCTTTTGTTGATTAAATATTTTGCATTAATGTAAGTAAATAAGTTTGTAACTGCTGGATAAATTAAGCAGCAGTTAATTAATTATTAAAATATTAAATAATAAAAAATAAAAATATTAAATAATTAAATATACACTAAAATTGATTTCTACTTCTGCTCTATAATTACACTGTTCTGTATCTAATAGTGAGAATTAATAATTAAATACTAACTTATTTAAAACATATAACTTATTTTACAGTAAATAACTATGTACTGCTGCGCTGCTTAGAAGAAACTCCTTAGAAGAAGAACTCCTTACTTACACTACTTACAGGTTTACAGACGGGTCTGAAAACTAGCTTTCAAAATTATTTTCAGTCACGTCAAATGCTGAAATATTATACAAGTACACAGATACATTACTGCTACAAATGGCACTTGTATTATGTTTAATTTTAGTAGTTAAATTACCAGTTCTAATTATAAATAAATACAGGTCCGCTATAGTTTATTGTTTGGGCGCCGCAATCTTGAATTTTGTGTTATGACGGCCATGTCACTAAATGTTTATTTTTTTCCTGAACGCCAGCAAACACCAGCAATGTGGAAACTCTTCACATTTGTGTAAAATTGAACGGGGGATTCAAAAATGCAACAAAAAGTTAACGTTTCTTTAAGCTACAGGAATTATAAGACAAATTAGCTTACTGTTCGTGAATATACTCCAAGAAATACTAGAGAAAACAGTTTCTCGGCTTCAAACTCTTGGCGCTTAGCAGAAGGACCTCTACTGCAAATATAAGAGTGTTTCCCCTTTCGTCGTACCCCGCTGGTTTCGAGTAAATCACATCTAATGAGACATGGTAACAACCGGAAGTGAATCGTTAGTCGCAAAGAATATCGCGGGAAATCAAAATTGGGCAAGCGCCCCCCCCCCCCCCCCCCTCTTAAAGGACAAAGTTCGATAACTCTGACATTGATAATTTTAGTGTCGTGGCTAGCCACACGCCTATCTAACCTGGGTTCGATTCGCAACAAGGCGGATTTTGAAATTTTAAAATTGACCCGGGCTCCCAAGTCGACCCCAATCTAACATGGTAACCAGAAAATGTCTTGGGAAGTAGAGACAGCTGGTGTGACACTGCTCTCATCACCCATGGAGTGTCGTTTGGTGTATAAACATTTGTGTCTAGCACCATACACGCAAGGCGTGATAAAAGGACCTTTCTTTTTACTTTTTACTCTCTTAAATTGTATGCGGTTTATTTATCAATTACATGTTGAGAAATTGACATTCGCTTAACCAATTATATTATTATGTTTATAGGTTATCAGTCATTCTAATGTTTTATCTATTGCTTATATTATTAGTAGTAACATACATTTAAGCTTCATATATGTTATAATGTATCAGTCTTTCAGGTTTTCAGTGTATCGTTTAAACTGTTTAGGTGTTTATTGCCCATGCCCTTTGGCTGTAGTGATCATTTCAGTCCAGAACCATTTGAATCGTATAGTGCAACTGATTTTGATAATGATGTTTCTCCATTTCCATGATGCCAAACTGTCCATCAACTTCTCTCTTAGTTTCCCTCTGTCTCTTCTCGCCTTCAACCTTCCCGTTGTGACGACATACTCCAGCTTTCCCCTTCTCACAACATGGCTAAAGAAGGTGGACTTTCTTTTTATGATGCGACTAACCTCTTCTTTTTGTGAGTTAACGTCTTTCATTCGGATATCTTCATTACTCTTTCTATCCGTCCACGGTATTCTCACCATTCTTCTGTAAATCCCCATCTCTGCAGCTTCCATATAATTCCCTACTTGTCTGATAAGTGTCCATTATTCACTTTCCGAATATCAGGATTGATTCATTGTAGCTCTTAACAACTATTTTTATCACCTTGATTGACAAAGATAAATTGCAGAGAATATTCTTCATCTTGTGAAATGCACCTTTTTGCTTGGGCTATTTTACGTTTAACTGCCTTCATACATCTTAATAATCTTAGCTGTTTTTAGCAGTCTAAATACTGTTTTCTTTAGCAATGGAAGTGTGGAGTCTTAAAGATGTACCGTTTTCCAGGAAAAGATTGGCCTTACAGCAGTAAACGATGCATTCTTTGTGGAGTGCTGCATTTATAGCCTATTGAGGAAATACATAAGAGATAAGCCCTACTACTTGTCCATTTTGGAGCTGTTTCAGCAGGTGAGATTTCTTTACTTTCTTAAATTATTTCACAGACAGGCTATTTTCACTTACATATTAAACATTCATTAAAGAAATCTGCTTTATGGTACATCTAATCTTACTAGATTAGGTTATAGATTACGATATGCTTCCATGATTTTGTCTTTAGAATTAATTCAAATACTATGAACCTGGCTCCACCAATTCCATCAGTAAATTAGACGCACTATTTTCATCCGTAAATTGCATGCCTTAGCTCCATCAATAAATTGCGTGTTCTATTTTCATCAGTAAGTTGCATTCCCTAGTTACATCAGTAAATTACATGTCCTGGTTCCATCTTACAGTAATCTACACCTTCGTTGTTTTCTTCCTTTTGTTCATCTTATTTAAGAACGTGTTATTTTCCCATTTTTCAGACAACACTACAGGCAGCAACAGGCCAGTGCCTGGATCTGACAACATCCAAAGCCGAAGGTGATTTCTCTCAGTTCACAATGGAGAGGTTCAACGCCACAGCCAAGTGGAAGAACACTTTCTTCGTAGTTTACTTTCCTGTGGTAATTGCTATGCATATGGTAAGTAAACATAGGGTGTCATATAGGAGTGAAGTGTTATAGGTGTAAATTATACTGGATTGGAGGAGGCTATTCCACAATCAACCACCGATTGACTGGTAAACATTTAAACACATTAACAATAACATCTATTAGGGACGTTCATTTGAAACCCGTTCCAGTGCCTTTATTACAAAAGCATGAAAGAAACATTAACAGGTGTGGTAGAATTAAACAAAGCATTCATTTTGAATGAATTATGCACCTTGAGTTGGTCAAAAGAAGTCGCCGTAGGCATTCAGGGAAGCATCCCATTGCTTAGGTAGGCGGCGAATGCCCTCCGCAAAAAATGGATTGTGGTTGCTCACTGGACCAAGTGTTTACCGCGTTCATTACGTCTCCATCTGTGTGAAATCGTTGTCTTTTGAAAGCATTTTTAGAGGTCCGAACAAATGAACATCACATGGTGGCAAATCAGGACAATAGGCTGGGTGTTGCAGAATTTCCCACTTCTTCCTTGCTAATGCTTCCTACACAGTCTTTGCGACATGCGGACGAGCATTATCGTGCAACAAAATCACACCGTGAGAAAGCAAGCCCGGTCGTTTATTCTTGATGGCTTTTTGCAACTTGTCTAGTGTTTGCAAGTAGTAGGTAGAGTTGATGTTGACACCAGGTTCTTTAAAGTCGGCCAACAATAGCCCATCGCGGTCAAAAAATGCGCTCAGCGTAACCATACCAGCGGAGACCTGTAACATGAATTTTGTCGCTTTTGGTGATCCAGCATGCTTCCATTGCATGCTCTCTCTTTTGCTGTTCGGCTCAAAGTGGTGACACCATGATTCATCGCCTGCCACTATGAGGAAGAGAAATGCATCACCCTCCACTCTGTAACGCAGCAAGTGGTTCAAACACCATCCCATGCGTTCCTCTTTTTGATGGTTGGTCAACATCCGTGGTATCCACTGTGAACACACCTTCCGATATTGCAGTTTCTTACGAACGACCTTTTCAATTGTCCCAATTGACACATCAAATTCTTTTGCTAGCGAACGTTTTGCTTCGACAACGGTTCATATGTACTGCCGCAACAATTTTGGCGATGGTTTTTTTCTGTTGCAATAATATGCGCTTGACCCGGCCGTCGAAGATCTGTCGTGAACTGACGTCCTTTCCGAAACATTCGTGCCCAGTCTATCACTGTTGTCTTCGACACACATTTGTTACAGTACAATGTCTGCATTCTTCAATGAATGTCCACTGGTCGACATCCGTCAACTGAAAGAAACTGAATCACCGCTCTTTGAGCTTCTTTGGACGGATTTTGGATCAACCCGGCCATTTTCTCAACGGTTAGAAACAGAACCTATGCAGCATGAGACGATAAGCACGTGCTATTTTATTCATTGGTCAGTACTTATCACATGACTATGACATGATCAGGTTCAACGTACGCAATTATGTGCGGTGCGGCACGAACGGATTTCAAATTAACGCCCCTAATAAATACAAACAAAAGTTACACACATCGATGCATTACTTGTCCACATAGTCATCACCTAATTTAAGGCACTTATCGTATAGTTGTAGGGGTTTTTGTAACCCCTCGTTAAGGAACGGGGCCGCCAGTGTACTTAGCCAGTTGTTGACTCAATCCATGAGCTCCTCGGCGGTATCGAAGCGCTGGGCAGCCATCCAGACCTTCATATCGCCGAAGAGATGATAATCGCCTGGTGCCAAGTCCGGGCTGTAAGAGGTGAGAAAAGGGGGAGGGGGTGAAAATTTTCACCTTAAACAGTTCAAGTAATGCTTTTTTTTGTGTGTGTGCAAGCAGCAATGGGAGACCGCGCGTTGTTGTGCAGGATAATGACGCTGGTGAGCATTCCGCGCCTTTTGTTATGGATTGACCGACGAAGCATCTTCGGTGTTTCACAATAAACTGCTGGCGTGATTATGGTCCCTAGTGTCATGAATTCCATCAACAAAATTCCCTTGCGGTCCCAGAACTCTGTAACCGTAATTTTTCGTTGCGAAAATGTTTGCTTGAAGTTTTTAGGCTTTTTTGGAGAATAAATGTGCAACCACTGTTTTGACTGTCCCTTCGTCTCCGCATTTACGAATTTAACCCATTTCTCGTCCCCTGTCACTATTGCCAGTAGCGCAGTAGGAACGTCAAAGATGGACCCATTCTTTGAGCTTTGTGGACGTCAGTCAGTTGCTATGGCACCCACCGTGAACAGAATTTGTGGTAACCTAACCTCCCTGTGACAATTCGAAACAAACCAATCCATGAAATCTGTGGAAATTCTGTATAAAGTTCTGAAATTGCGAAACTGTGCTTTTAACATTACGACTTGGCCGACTTTTTTAATGAGCTCATCAATCACACATGAATGTCGTCCTTGTCCACACTTATCATGCACATCTTTACGCCTAACTCTAAATTTTCTGCACCAATCCGTCACAGAACTGTCACTCGTAACGTTATTACAGTACATACGACACAATCGACGATGAATCTCGGCCGCATTTTGACCTTCTGTTTGAAGAAAACTAATTATACCACGAATTTCACAGCTGGCGAGAAAGGCAATAACGGTGTCCATATTTATCCGTTCGCTATTTGTGAACCACTGAACAAATGCGACAGTAGGTTGATGTATAGTGAGCTAAAAGAATACTGAATGATGCAAACAATGAACGGTGTCGCTATGACAACGGTTTATTTTTACCAGCCACTCGGGGGTTGATTTTGCAATAGCCCTAGTATGTTCTGCCTTATACCTTACTTCTCCTAAGACAACACACTCCTTCAATCAATCAATCAATCAATCAATCAATCAATCATGTGACATGCCGATAAGCGTGGGCGGTCATGACTCGCCATTTCACTCGATCACCAGAGTCGTGGATCAACTCAGTGTTCCTGCCTCGACTATGCCATGTGGCAATGCCATTCAGGTATTTTCTTCTCGGTCTTCCCCTTGGTTTGTTCCCTTCGATCTTGCGAGTTGTCACTAAGTTCTCCAATCCATTTCTTCCCATAACATGTCTACGTCTAATTTCTCTAAACAATTTACGATTTTCATTTGTCTCCTGTAGTACTTGGTCATTGGTTTTTCTGTCTGTCCATGGTATTCTTTGCATTTTCCTCAGAAACCACATTTCTGTAGCCATCAGATGTTTTTCAGCTTGACTGCTCATTGTCCAAGTTTCACATCCATACAAAAGAATAGGCTCTATGTAGCCCCTCAACACTCTTTTTCTCGTTTCAATTGACATCTTTTTATTGGTCCTATGTTTTTCATCTTGCTAAAGGCTACTTTCGCCATAGCGATTCTTGTTCTAATCTCTTCAAGACATCTCCCATCAGATGTTATGACTGTTCTGAGATAATTGTACTGATTCACTTGTTGAAGAATATTCCCATTTACATGTATATTACATTGTGGTATTTCATTCTTCCTAGTGACGACCATAATATGTGTCTTTTTACAATTTAATTCTAACCCCAGTTGTTCACTGTGTGCAACAACCGCATCTACTAATTGTTGCAGATCCTGCTCATTGTCTGCAATCAATACTGTATCATCTGCATATCTAATGTTATTGATGTTTCGTCTTCCAATGCTGGTTCCATTTATATCGTCTACATTTCTGAAAATATTTTCACTGTACAGGGACAAAAGATATGGAAACATTACACATCCCTGCCTAACACCTCTCTTAGGGGTACTGCAATCAATACTGTATCATCTGCATATCTAATGTTATTGATGTTTCGTCTTCCAATGCTGGTTCCATTTATATCTTCTACATTTCTGAAAATATTTTCACTGTACAGGGGCAAAAGATATGGAAACATTACACATCCCTGCCTAACACCTCTCTTAATAGGCTGATATTGTCCCACTTCATAATCAATCCTTATGGCAGCTTGTTGTTCCCAATATATGTTTTTATAAGTATAATGTCTTTCCCATCAATTTGTAGATCTGCAAGTATATCCACCATGTTGACACGTCTAACTCTATCGAAAGCCTTTGTGTAGACAATAAAGCAAAGATGTATATCCTTGTTTACTTCTATAGCACGTTCGATAGCTGATCGAAGCATATACACAGCATTTACTGTACCCTTTCCTTCTACAAACCCACATTGTTCTTTCCCTATTTCAGGTTGTATTTTCTTCCTCACTCTTTGCATGATAATTCGTAGCAAAGTCTTTGTGATGTGACTCATTATACTAATTGTTCTATGTTGATCACATTTAAAGGCTCTTGATTTCTTTGGGATTGCAATAAATACAGTTACATAATTCAGAAGGTATATCTCCGGTATCATATAATATGTTCAGCAGTCTGGTGACTTGATCTATTCCATACTCTTCTAAAGCTTTAATAATTTCTGTTGTGATGTTATCTGCACCGGGGGCCTTGCCAGCTTTCATATGTTTAAGAACATTTCGAACCTCAATCTTCAAAATTGGCGGTCCTTCATTATTAAATCGAATCTGTAATCTCTCTGTAATCATCATAAAGGTTTTTCACATAATCTGACCATACATGTAGAATCTGATCTTTTTTAATATGATTTTGCCATCTTTAGTGTTTAGACAGCCTGCTGATGTACTTGTTCTTTTATTAATAAGTTCCTGAATTCTTGTGTGCACTATTTTGGTATTTTGACTGTTGTGTTGTTTTTCATTTTCTTATCAATTTTTCTTCTTTTGCCTCCTTACATAAAATTCTGACTTGTCTGTGAATTTCTTAATATTTAGCAAAATTATTTTTGTTGAGTCTTCTTGTTTCCATTCGTTTGCAAAATTTCTTCAGTCATCCATTTTTTTACGACCCACCTTCTTTAATTTTGGAATAGTCGTTTCTGCAGCCAAACTGATTGAATGCTTCAACATTTCCCCTTTATCATCCACATCCTGGAATAGGATCTCTAGATCAGACAATGCATCAATTCTGTTCTGTATTTCTATGTTGAATTTCTTTTGTATTTCCTTGTCATTACTCAATGTACACAAATCATATTTAGTGTTTCCTGTTATATACTCGACTTTCTTCAACTTTATCCTCAATGTTCCTGTAAGTAGTCTGTGGTCACTATAACAATCATCACTGGGAACTATTTTTGCTATTGTTAACGCATTTCTAAATCTTCTTCTAATCAGAATGTAATCAATCTGGTTTCTAGTTCTGCTATCAGGACTCCTCCATGTCCATAATCTTCTAAGGTGTTGCTCAAACCAGCTGTTTCCTACAATCATTTCATGCTCTTTTGCCCACTCTACAAGTACACACACTGCTTGCTAGACGCAAATAACTACATATTAATAAGTAAGTGAAGAACCCTCTAACATTACTTAAGGCGCATATGGCAAACGGTGAAAGACCATACGAGGGGAAGTCAATAAGTCACAAATGGCTGTAGAAAAATAACTAAATATGATAACAATTTGAAACCCGTTTATTTTTATACATACATTGTCCCTTTATTTCTCAACATAATCTTCACCAACATTGATGCACGTATTCCATCGTTTTTTCAGGCCTCCCAAACCGGCTACATAGAACTGCGTGCTCTGTTTTCTTAACCACGTTTTCACTTCACATTCAACTTCGGCGTCATTCGCGAAATGTCTCCCACCAAGGTGGGTTTTCAGAGGACCAAAAAGGTGGAAATCGCTAGGGGCTAAGTCGGGGCTGTAAGGAGGATATTCCAGAACTTCCCACTTTAGTTGGTTAATTTTCTCCTGAGTTAATCGAGCCGTATGTGGTCTGGCATTGTCATGAAGAATCAACAGTCCTCTAATCAGCAGTCCTGGACGTTTTCTTCGAATTGCACCATGAAGCATCGATATAACTTCACAGTACGATTCACAATTCACATTGTCACCTTTCTTCTTGAAATTGGTTAAAAGCACTCCTTGACAATCCCAGAACACTGTCAGCGTAACCTTTCCTGATGATGACGTAACCTTGAATGTTTGGACACAAGGCGAAGAATGATATTTCCATTACATTGAAGCACGCTTGATTCGGGCTGGTAGTGATGCACCCATGATTCGTCCCCAGTAACAATCCTGTTCAGCATGTCTTCTCCTTCATCTTCGTATCGACAGAGATGATGCAAGGACAGGTCAAATCGGTTCATTTTGCGTTCCTCCTTCAGTTGTCTTGGTACCCATCTTGAGCATACTTTCTTAAATTTTAATCGATCATACGTTATGCTGTATGCTGAACCATGTGAGCACCCTACTGCAGATGCTACAGAGTCTATCGTTACTCGCCTGTCACCTCTAATGATCTCCTCCACCGGCTGCACGGATGCTTCTGTTGTAATCTCAACAGGACGACCAGATTTGATTCCATCAAAAATTTTAGAGCGTCCTTGAATAAAATTGTATACCAAGCTATGCACCGCTTTACGCGACAAACATTTGTCAGCATAAACAGGAAGCATTTCCTTATAAATGTCCTTTGCAGGCAGTCCTTTTGCCCACAAAAAACGCACAACAGCACGTTGCTCTTTGGTTGTACACTCCGTAAGTACAGTCGCCATTTTTTTATGCGCTGCGCATGCGCATGAGACACCTAGCGCCACCTGATGAACGGGAATATAAAGTTCGGATTTGCTGTCACCTAATGACACCTGTAGAAAATACCAACTATATTTACCTGCCATACCACAGAACTGTGTGACTTACTTATTGACTCGTCCGCGTATTTTTATAGTCCAGTTGGCACTCGGTAGGTGATGTGGTTGATATCACACCGGCATTTTTACTTCTTAAGACATTTCTTAATACCAATTTTAGGCAGGATCGCCCTGGGATCCCAGGTCAATTCTTACAATCCGCATCCACCCCGATGCAGAAGGAATCCATTACAACAGGGCAGGCGGGCTTGTGTCTAGCCGCTAAGCTACCACGTAAAGCATTCATGAAAAGTGTTGCCTTAGAATTTTCATATCATCTTTTGACTGTCTTTCAAGTGTCTGTTATTTTGGTTCCATTTACACCGTACATTTTTGTCGCATTATATTGTGAAAGCATAGACCGCACCACATTTATAAAATACTAGCTGACCCTGCCCGGCTTCGCCCAGACCCTGGTGGGGAGCATCTCATTTAATTCATATAAGTAGTCATATAAGTTCTCGTTCCCGTTACCGACTGTCTGTCTGTCTGTCTGTCTGTCTGTCTGTCTGTCTGTCTGTCTGTCTGACCCGGCCCGGCATTTCCCAGCTCCTGATGTGGAGCATCTCATTTAATTCATATAAGTAGTCATATAAGTTCCCGTTCCCGACTGTCTATCTGTCTGTCTATCTGTCTGCCTGACCCTGTCCGGCTTCATTAAATTCATACAACAAAAAAAGTAACTTAAAAGAACGTTCTTCTACACACCATCCATTATTTTTAATGAAAACTCTTTCTAATCACCTGCATGACTACAGTAACTTCTTAAGCAAAAAAAGATGAGTTACAATGTTATGCATTGTGCATCATTTTTATGAAAACTTTGAAAATGCCTTACAGATTGTATCATTATTTATTATAACTCATATGCCGGTACATAACTATGGACAAAGAGTTTATAAATCTTTGAAAACGATGCCACAATATGACTATAAGTTATACAGAAAAGTTATGCCCCTTGAAATAACTTTTACAGAGTTAGGTCCCCTGAAATATAAGAAATTATGATGAAAAATGAAAAATGAAATAATACTGAGTAAGCAGGCGATTTCACACTAACAAAATATCACAGTTGTCAGCTCTGGAATGAAAGGAAGGCGTGTAGAAAATTTCATCTCAATCGGATGGGCCGTTCGCGAACAAATAAAGGCCATACGGACAGAGATACATAAATACATACAGAGATACATACGCACAAGTCTTTTTTATATATAAGACTAGCAGACCCGGCCCGGCTTCGCCCAGTCCCTGGTGGGGAGCATCTCATTTAATTCATATAAGTAGTCATATAAGTTCTCGTTCCCGTTCCTGACTATCTGTCTGTCTGCCTGTCTGTCTGTCTGTCTGTCTGTCTGTCTGTCTGTCTGACCCTGCCCGGCATCGCCTGGCTCCTGGTGTGGAGCATCTCATTTAATTCATAAAAGTAGTCATATAAGCTCCCGTTTCCGTTCTTGTCTGTCTGTCTATCTGTCTGTCTATCTGTCTGTCTGTCTGTCTGTCTGTCTGACCCTGCCCGGCATCGCCTGGCTCCTGGTGTGGAGCATCTCATTTAATTCATAAAAGTAGTCATATAAGCTCCCGTTTCCGTTCCCGACTATCTATCTGTCTGTCTATCTGTCTGTCTGTCTGTCTGTCTGACCCGGCCCGGCTTCGCCCAGACCCTGTTGGGGAGCATCTCATTTAATTCATATAAGTTCCCGTTCCCGACTATCTGTCTGTCTGTCTGTCTGTCTGTCTGTCTGTCTAATCATTTATTGGTTGCAGTTAGAACAACCTTAGATAAACGAAGATCAACTTACAAAAAGCATTAGAAAGAGCACTTGAAAGGTCTTTACATCTTCCCCCAACAATTAACTTGTGTAAATGGAACAGCGGCAGCAGCAGCAGAAGAAGAAGAAAAAGGAGGAGTAGGAGGAAAGAGGAGGAAGAGGGTGGAGGAGGGAGGAGGAGGGAAGTGGAGGAGGGAGGAAAAGATAGGCGGAGAGAGGAGGAGGATGGAGGAGTAGGGAGGAATAGAGGGGGGAGGAGGGAGGAGGAGGGGGAAAGAGGAGAAGGAGGAATAGGGAGGGGGTGGAAGAAGAAGGAGGAGGAAGGAGGAGGAGAGAGGAGGAGGAAGGAGAAGGAGGGAGGAGGAGGAAGGAGGAGGAAGAGGGAGGAGGGGAGGAAGAGGGAGGAGGAGGAGGGAGGAGGAGGAGAACGCAGGAGGAGGAGAAGGGAGAGGGAGGAGGAGGGAGAGGGAGGAGGAGGGAGAGGTAGGAGGAGGGAGGAGGAGGGAGATGGAGGAGGGAGAAGGAGGAGGGAGGAGGAAGAAGAATGATGAGGAGGGAGGAGGAGGAAGAGGGAGGAGGAGGAAGAGGGAGGAGGAGGGATGTGGAAGAGGGAGGAGGAGGGATGTGGAAGAGGGAGGAGGTAGAGGGAGGAGGAGGAGGGAGGAAAAGGGAGGAGGAGAGAGGAGGAGGAGGGAGGATGAAGAGAAACGCGGAGAGAGGAGGAGGAGGGAGGAGGAGGGAGGAGGAGTAGGGAGGAATATGAATTAGGGGGAGGGATTAGGAGGAGGAGGGGGGAAAGAGGAGGAGGAGGGAGGAGGAGGAAGGGGGAGAGAGGAGGAGGAGGTATTAGGAGGAGGGAGAAAGAGGATGGAGGAGGGAGGAGGAGGGAGAGGGAAGAGGAGGGAGGAGGAGAGGAGCAAGAGGAGAAGGAGGGAGAAGGAGGAGGAGGAGGGAGGAGGGGAACGCGGGAGGGGGAGGAGGAGGGAGGAGGAGGGAGGAGGAGGAGGGAGGAAGAGGTGGAAAGATAAGTGAGAAGGAGGAGGGAGGAGAAGGAGGGGGAGGAGGAATGATGAGGAGGGAGGAGGAGGAAGAGGGAGGAGGAGGGATGTGGAGGAAGGAGGTGGAGGGAGGAGGACGGAGGCGGTAGAGGGAGGAGGAGGAGGGAGAAAAAGGGAGGAGAGAGGAGGAGGAGGGAGGAGGTAGAAGGAAAGGAAGAGGAGGGAGGAGGAGGAAGAGGGAGGAGGAGGAAGAGGGAGGAGGAGGATGGAGGAGAAAGAGGAGGGAGGGAGGGGAAGAGGGGAGTGGGAGGTAGGAGGAGGAGGGGAGAGGAGGAGGAGGGATGTGGAGGAAGGAGGATGAGGGATTAGGTAGGAGGGAGGAGGAGGAGGGAGGAAAAGGGAGGAGGGAGGAGGAGAGAGGAGGAGGAGGAGGGAGGAGGTAGGGGGAGGAGGAAGAGGGAGGAGGAGGAAAGGGGAGGAAGAGGAGGGAAAGGGAGGAGGGGGTGGGGAAGCGGAAGAGGGTAGGAAATAGAGGAGGGGAGAGGAGGAGGAGAGAGAAGGAGGGAGGAGGAGAAGGGGAGGAGGGAGGAGGAAGGGAGAAGAGGAGGAAGGAGGAGGTGGAGGGAGAAGGAGGAGGGAGAATCAGGAGGGGAGGATGGAAGGGAGGTGGAAGAGGAGGAGGAGGGAGGAAGAGGAGGTGGAGGAGGAGGTTGGAGGAAGGAGGTAGAGGGAGGAGGAGGTAGAGGGAGGAGGAGAGGAAGGAAGGAAGGAGGAGGAGGACGGTGGAGGGAGGAGGTGAGAGAGGGAGGAGGAGGAGGAGAGGAGGAGGGAGGAGGCGGAGGGAGAAGGAGGAAGGAGTAAGAGGAAGGAGTAGGAGGGAGGAGAAAGGGAGAGGAAGAGGAGGAGAACGAGGAGGGAGAGGGAGGAGGAGGAGGAGGAGGGGGAGGAGGTAGAGGGAGGAGGAGGAAGAGGAGGAGGAGAGAGAAGGAGAGTGAAAGGGAGAGAGGTAGAGGGAGGAAGGAGAAGAGAGGCAGGAGGGA
>CAWUFQ010000413.1:0-25962 GCA_963921405.1 Cepaea hortensis
GACTGTAGATAACTTCTTACACATAAAAAGATGAATTGTTATTGATATTGCCGTGGCATGGAGGAATATCAGCAGCAGAGTTGATCCAGAAAACCAAATACCGAGATCTATGGAGAGCCATGAACGCCTACGCCAGCCGGCAAGGCTCTTGATGATGATGATGATTGCCGTGTGACGATTCTGTGCTAGTCACGTCAGTTTCTTCGCATTTTCTAGCGTTTGGTTCGGGGATTCTTTCATCATCATCATCATCATATATTTACGTACGTATTTAGGGAGGGGGAGGAGGGAGGAGGAAGAAGAAGAAAAAAAATATGACAGTTGGCAGCGCTGGAATGAGAGGAAGACGTGTTAAAAATTTCATCTCAATCGGATGGACCGTTCGCGAACGTATAAAGGACATACATACATATATTTACATACATAGATCCTAATTTATATATTAGAAGATATATAGATATTAAGTGCAATGGGAAGCCCGGATAGTCCACTACGTTCATGGTTCTTGACGATCTACTGGTCAAGTACCTTTTTAAAAACTAATAATACAAAAGCGACAGGGATGACTTTTGTCTCCTGTCTTGTTCTTACTGACTCTAGGCTGGATTTTTGTTTCTGCGTTCTCTGGCTCTGAACTTAAGCGTAGTCCACACATGCTATTTTTAGTAGCACTGGACTGAATTTTGCGTGGGGGTTAGCTTTCTATATTACCAATGTCCCTCGCCCGACATCTGAGGTACTTGTAATTAACCTTGCCAAGTCAAAAGAAGAAAAGTCGACACCTGTGCAGGGATTCAACCACCTATCTCAGCATCTGCACACGGGATGTTTACGAACGAGCTCTCTTATCTATTCGACCATGCTGAAGAGAACAATAAGTACCATCAGGAATGGAATCCAATGGACTCTATCTGGGTAGCTCGATGATTTTGACTTCGCTGATGACGTTGTAATTCCGTGCTGCTTACGAGATCAGATGCCCGATAGTCTGTACACACTTGATGGAAGGTCACAACAATTAGGTCTAACAATGATAGCGAAATGTGAGAATGGATCGAGTAAATTGTTTTCGATCTATCACCGTGAAACCTCGCTTCAAAGAGGTTGGATCGTGCACCTATTTGGGTGGAGACGTGCACAAGGGTGGTAGAGTAGATAGACACACTCAAGGACTGCAACCATTTTTATTAATCACATAGGGACATTGTCATCATCATCATCAAGTGCACTGCCAGCTGGCGTAGGCGATCATGTCTCGCCACATATCTCTGCTTTTGCTGTTCTGGATGAACTCCGTTGATGATATTCTTCCATCCCTCCGCCTCAGTCCATCCAGCATCATTTCTCTTGGTGTCTCTGCAAGGCCGTGCGTTTGATTTTCTCAGTATGATGCAAGTCTTCGAAACGCCCGCCCCTTAACCGTTTTTTTCTTCTTTAAAAATGTAGCCCCTTTATGCCACCTTTACCTCCCCCTCCTTACGGTGCCGCCGGATGCGGTCGCCTCTCTGTATCATAGCACGGCCCTGTGCCCTGCTTCTATTTCCCTCGATCTTTCCAGTTGTCACGATGTTCTCCAATACCTCTCTTCTCATCACTTGACCAAAGAAAGTTTTTTTTGTCTTTGTCTTATTGTTGTACACAATGTTCTAGTTTCCTATTTTAAATTTATTCATTTCATATACTCATTAAATCATGGGAAGATAGTGTGATGGGTTTCCCTTGCCTCCCACATCCTCATGTTATTTTTTACCTCTGCCTTTGACAGCCATTTCCGACTGTCAACAACTCGTGTTTCAGGCATCATCGGGATTACTTCTCCCACACCCTACAAGAAACTTGCAAGTCGTGTGCGAGGAATGAAATGGTACATTTTATTGCCGTTGGCTCTTTACAAGTGCAAAAACAGTCGCTATCTAATCACACATAAAGTCACCAATATTCTCTATCACTAGTTTTCCTACCCTATAGCTAATCTCTATCTACTAGGCTATATGAAAACACATATCTATTCTATACGGTGTGAACACTACAGAGTCAGTCCCCAGTCTCCTTGCCTTCACTCGCGTCGCTACACGCCACGCGGAAGGACCTTCATACGCCTTCGGCTCTTTGCGTGCTAGGTCAGTTAGCACGCTTCTATTAGCTGGCTTTGGTTTGAGTGCTAATCGTTGCTATCACGCAGGCGTGATTCTGTCGTGACCAGTAGTGCTAACTATCTGGTCAACGCCTTCGTGTGAGGACTAGTTAATAGTCCCCCTTTTCTATCATCTATCCTGCCCTGATCCCGGGCACTATGCTCCCTCTACTCAATCTGAGGTTGACCCCACGTCCCGGTGGTGTACTATCATGAGGCAGGCTTCCTGCCTCCTCCTTCAGTCTTTGACACACACCCTCCCCTCCTGTGTTGCGTCATCAACTTTGACTCATTGGTTGTGACGCAAGAGGTTTCTAAAAAAATAGTGTGTCTAATTTTTGTCAAAGACTGTAGATAACCTGGCTTTGGGCTACTCAATAGACCTACTGACTAATGTCACAATGTAGCATCACTTTACTTGGCTACTGGCAATCGCCACAAACTTGTCTGGTTGGCGTGAGCCCTCTTCTCAATCGCAATATTATATTCATTAGAGGTATGTCTGAACCGGACCGTTGTCTTATAAGACCTGCCCTCAAATAGTAAATTAACTCACTACCCATACAAAGTTGACTTTTTGAAGGTCAACACATGAATTGCTTCATGTCCCCCATATAATATTAAACAACCATTACACAAGCTGTGAGCGACAGGCTTTACCTATCTCGCTTCCGCGTGTAAAGTCATATTTCACTGTTAAGTTAGTGTTTCGTTGTCTATTATGTCCCCTGACCCGGAGTTATCTCCCTTTGATCTAATAAAAGTGTATGCAATTTATATGTTTGTTTTTCTGGTTGTTTGTGTGTTTGGATGTAATTAAACGTATAATCTACCCTCTAACATGTGTATCTAACATGTGTATCTAACATGTGTATCTAACATGTGTTTTTCAAGTGCCATAATTCATTTAACTGTGGCCACAAACATGTGTATAATACAAATCTGTGACTACGTTTCTGTCTTATGAGACTCAAAATACTTTCACTAAGATCCTAAACGAAACTACACAAAATACATTCATTACAACACATTTCCAACATTGAAACCAACACCTGACGGCAACAAAATTAAAAAGTCTTGTTGAGCGGCAGAAAAAATCCGCTGACTGTTCTCACTCTCTCCTGTATATTTTACATTTGCTCTCACTTTCACACTTCTGTCACACATCTTTAACCTTCCTTTATGTCACACTTCTTTTACCCTCATTTCTGTCACACATCTTTCATCCTCATTTCTGTCACACTTCTTTTACCCTCACTATTGGCACACATCTTTTACACTTATTTCTGTCACATAACTTTCACTCTCATTTTTGTCACGCATCTTTTACCCTCATAGTTATTTAAAAACCTTGGAGTGACACTGTACAAGTTTGGCTCAGTTTGACAGAGTTGAGCCTAATGACTGTGCATCAACCGTTGCACACGTCAAGTATTTACAACATATTTACATGTAAGAAAAAAAAGGGTTGATGGTTTGTACCCTGGTATTATTAACCACTCTATTCTACTGAAATATTACTCTAAATACTGACATACTAATACTAGTTCTATAAATATACATTTAATGCGTTGCCTATTTTAATCTATCTGTCATATTAATCCTAAAATAAGCTTACATTACTCCTAATATTTATCTAATTTAAGAGATGTAATTTACCTATGTGAAATGAAATTGATGTGAGATTAATTATGTCCCTTGGTGAAATGGGTAATGTGAAATGTAATAAGTTACGTCCCTTTCTAAAATGGGTGATGTGAAATATAACATATTCTAACTAATGTTTTTAAATAAAACAAACTATATGATTGATATTCTTATTCTATATGGTGTAAATGATGTATCTTTAAGTGTATAATAGTTCTATTCTATTATGGTAACCTAATCATGCTACTAAATGATAATGTTTGTTAAATGGATTGGTTAAGATGGAATGAAATCAAATGAAATGAAACAAAGAGAAATATAATAAACTAAATGATACTATTCATATCTAAATTTCTTATCATTAGTTGTCATGTTTAAATTACTATCCTAATCTACTTTTAAAGCTAAATGAATATGTAAATTAATATTCTATCTAAAGTAAAATGAAAAAGTATTATATTATCTAACTCTAAATTAAAATGACATAATTTATCTATATTTTATCACTATATTAAAACATTATGATACATATCACATTAAGTTTATATACATGGTTTTTCAAATACCTCAGCTTAGTTGTTGCCCTTAATGTTCAGAAACATGCTTTCATTGGCATAATATCTATACAATTGTTCTGGGTATTTGACATCCATTACACAGTCATATTTGCTCTATGGATATTGCACCTGTAGAGTTCGTTTGTAAAGTAGATCGCTGTTTTCGTGTCTGTATGTCTATAATCATCTGACACTGTTTTTCTATGTTTAACACGACTAATTCACTGGAACATATATGGAGCTTAGCAAGTAATAAGTTGCCCTAGTTCACAAGGTGATATATTTGTTCCCAGAGTAAAGTTCTTACTTTTGATGTCTACGGACACATAGCAGGTCAATGTTTTTGGTACTTAGTTCAGCACATACTATTCATGTATTTCTAACATATTTCACATAGAATATTTGACTGTACTAAATTAACATATATTACAATACAATTTTATGTGGAAATTTCTGGTATTGCTACATCAGATGGTCGACTAAGGGTATCAGCCAAGATGTTATCTTTCCCCTTAATATGTTCTATACTAAAGGTGTAATTTTGCAGTATTAGCGACCACCTGTATATTCGGTCATTTCGATGTACACCACTCTGTATGACCGTTATTGGGGAGTTGTCAGTCTGGACAATGAAGTGCACACCCGACAGAAATCGATGCAGCTTTCTCACCGCATAGATGACGCTTAAGGCTTCCAACTCGGATATGGAATATCTGGACTCGGTGGGTGTGATCTTACGGCTCACGTAGCAAATCGGATGGAAGATGCCCTCGTAAAATTGGCCTAGTACTGCAGCGATGGAGATCCTGCTGGCATCTGTCCTAAGAAAATAAACGAGCCTCGGATTAGGCAAGCGGAGGATTGGAACATTACTAAACAAAATTTTCAATTTTGACAATGCAGAAATTAATAATGCATCTTTGACATCCAATTTTACAGAAGCTTTTAAAACATTGGAAAATACACTTGTAATCTCCGCTAAATTTGGAATAAATTTACTATAGTAATTCACTAACCCCAAAAGGCTTCTGACCTGTTTCTTTGTGGTAGGCATGGTCAGATTCATAATTTTGGTAATAATTTTCTGGTCAGTCTTTAGTTGACCTTGAGAAATGACATGACCCAAAAAATCAATTTCTTTTAGGCCCAATTCGAATTTGCTCGGTTTGACAGTGAGCCCGAAGAGTCGCAACCTATTAAAGACATGTCTCAGTTTCAGTAGGTGTGTTGTCCAGTCGTCAGTATGGACACATATATCATCTATATAGGTCACTGTATTCGTCACTCCATGAAGTAGATCTCTGGTTAAGCGTACGAAAGTGGCAGGAGCGTTTCGAAGTCCGAAAGGAAGAAAACGCCACTCGTACAGTCCTAAAGGAGTTGAAAAAGCAGTAAGATGGATGGATTGAGACTTCATAGGGACTTGCCAATATCCCTTAGTGAGATCTAATTTAGAAAAGATTTTGGAGGTGGACATGTCAAGAATAAGATCTTCGCAGGAAGGAATTGGCTCTGCGTCGATCTTGGTGACGTTGTTGAGCTTTCGATAGTCCACGCACAGACGAATTGTAGAATCTTTCTTCTTAACTAGAACAATTGGACAAGAGTACTCCGAGGTGGATTTCTGGATGATCCCACTAGCCTCTAAATTCAGAATTTCCTTATTTAGATTTTCCCTATAGCTTAGTGGGATTGAGTACGGCCTGAATTTAATAGGCTTAGAGTCCGTAAGAAGAATGGAGTGTTCGATTCTGTCCGTCCTACCTGGAATGTCAGAGAATATGTCTTCGTATTCCGTCACTAATTCTACTAATTGTCGTCGTTGACTGTCTGTTAGTCCCTGTTCTATATGTATGCTATCTAATGTAGCAGTCTTGTCTACAATATGAACTGGTAGCTCCATTCCGTCGTCGTCTACCTGATTCAGTACGGTTATGGTGCTAAGTGTGTATTCTGTATTCTCGCTAAGTGTATGCTTGTCGGATATGCCAGTCTCGCTAACTAGTGTAGTTGCGTTGTGTATGTCTGTCGTCTGATCACTTGGTGTGGGTGCACTGTGTTCGTCTGTCTCTACTTCTGTCTCTTGTCGTGAATAGTAAGGTTTCAACATGTTGACATGGAATATCTTTAAGTTTCCGTTTATTGATATTTCATAGTCAACATCTGAAATTTTACGTACCACCTTGAATGGCCCTTGCCATGAAGTCAATAATAAATTTCGTTTGTCAGGAAGCAAGAGAAGTATGTCTTGATCTGGTTCAAGTTCAATTGTTCTCGCCCCTTTGTTGGCATATTGGCGGTAGATTTGATCCTTCCTCTCCAAAGCTGCCTTAGCTATAATACACGATTTCATGATGTTATCTCGTGTTTCAGTCACCATTTCATAAGGTGTTTTTGGTTCGGGAATTTGAATAGAATTTGTTATTGCCTGATGATAAATGGTTAGGGGTCCACGTGGGTTAGCCCCGTACACTAATTCAAATGGTGAGAAACCCGTGCTTGAATGGGGAATCTCCTGATAGGCGAACAGCACTGTTGGTAACAGTGTATCCCAATCAGCTGGGTTTTCTGCTGTTACCTTAGCCAGCATATGCTTAAGATCTCCATTAATTTTTTCTACTATCCCATTGCTGGCTGGATGGTACGCTGTCGTGAAATGTTGTTTAATCCCTAACATTTTTGTAAGGGCTTGCGTTGCAGCCGATATGAATTGTGTTCCACGATCGGATAAAATGGTCCGTGGAAATCCGAATCGTGAGAACAGGTGTAGAAATACATTGGCAACATCTTTGGAGGTGATGTACTTCAAAGCTACTGCCTCAACCCACCTGGTACAGAGGTCGACCATCGTCAATATGAAGCGATTTCCTTTGCTGGACACCTGATTCAGGGGTCCAACAATATCTACCGCCACACTCTCAAATGGCCTAGAAGCCAGTGTAGAAGGTTGTACTTCAGCTGTAGGATGTTTACCCTTTCGTACTAACTGTTGACAGACATTACACGAACGACAAAATAATTTAATATCATTGCAACAACCTGGCCAATAAAAATGAGCCTGAATTCTGGCCCTGGTTTTGTCATATGCAAGATGGCCAGCAAACGGTGACTCATGTGCAATCTTTAGCACAGTTATGCGATGTTGTACAGGTAACACCGTTTGCTGAATGTTATGGTTACCAGTAGTATAATGTTTAGTAAGAATGCCACTATTTAATCTGAAGAACCCTGATGCGTTCTTTGTAACCTTAGCTCGTTCTTTCAATAATTTTAAATAAGGAGACAAACTAGGATCAGCTTTTTGCTGTTCTATGACTTTTTGTCTGTTGGGATCATCAGTGCTAGATGGAGAAAGCACCAGTAGTCTCTTATCTTGAAGCGTGTCTTGATGTTTTATAGTGTCTGCTCTGGTTGTTGCATTAACTGCATTCAGTTGGTTCCATGCAGTTATTTCATCGCTAGTACATTGTTTTAGCTGGGGTAAGCAACCCAGAATTAGATCAGTACAAGGGTTGTCAAGTACAGCACAAGTAAATGTACCCGAAAGGAAAGGAGTGTTAATACGGGCATTGGCCAAAGGGTAAATTTCAATGTTACCCGAAAAGGTTCGGCATTTGACAGAGTCACCTGTATAATCCTCTTGACTCACCAGTTCCTTTCTGAGGCCAATAAGGGTACTACCGCTGTCTAGCAAACATTGGCATGGTCTATCATTGACCATTGCATTGTGGAACTCTAAATTGCCTCTGGAGGCTAAGGCTGCATTCACACTCTCAGATTAGCATGGAACTGTATGTCCACATTCTAATTTTCCGTCAGCATGAAACTGGTGACATCGCTCACAACTGTCAAAACTCAACATATCGTTTACACAACACACCTCTTCCGTTTGGTTAACAGGTAATTCATTTTCAACATCACACTCAGTCTCACTACCACTATCAGAAGATGTATCAAGTAAAATAGCATTGTTGGCTTTCATACGTTGGCGGCCAAGGCACTTATTTGAATAATGGCCGTAGCTGGAACAAAAAAAACATTTAATGGCACGCCGGTATGCAGATCTTTTGTTCTGTTGCTTCTTAATAACATTTTCAAGATGTGCCGGATAACTCGGCGATTTGTCACACATTGAATCAGTGTCATGTAAAAGTTGACAGTGGATACATTTTGAAACTTTTCTATCTTTCTTGTCAAATTTATTAAATGGTTTTCTATTGCTCTGATAGTTTTTAGATTGATCTTTTACAAAAGAAACTATTTCAGAGTCATTTGAAGTTTTAAAATATTTCTGTTTGAAGAAAAATATGCTGACCCTTTCTTTTCAAACTGTTCTATGGTTTCAATGTCTGACTGCTGCAAAAATTTAGCAAAAGAGGATGGTATCGTGGATATTACTTTATCCATAGTTATTAAGTTTTTTAATTTATCAAAGTCTTTTCCTATGTTAGCTGCTTTAAGCCACCTATTTAGTACAATTTGAACATTTGAGACGTAGTCAATGAAAGTCTCAGTAGGTTTAGGTTTTAAATTTGAGAACTGAACCTGATACCCAGGGGCATCAAGTAAAAAGTGTTGCATAATCCTATCACGGATGTATTGGTAGTCAGATCTAAGATCGGTTGGTATAGATTCTATTACTTTAAGGGGCTCACCACTCAGGTTCTTCATATAAATCATAGCCCACCTCTCTAAAGGAACTTGGTGATATTTAAACTGATACTCGACATTTTCTGTCCAGGCAGATATTGAATCCTCTTTACAATATGCTTTGATAATATTTTTGTATTTGTTGAACTTATTTTCTTCTTGTTGACTTTTAAGTTTAGTGGCAGAGATTTCTGCGTGTGAGTCTACATCCATTTCTTTCATCTTTAACTGTGTCTCTGATTCTACTTGTATTTGTTTTTCCTTAACTCTTGCCATTTCATCTATCTCTTTTTGCTTTAGTTCTCTTTCTTGATCTAATGTCTTTTGTTTAATTTCCTTATCATGTTCTAATTGTTTCTGTTTTAATTCTAATTGATGTTGTCTTTCTAGTGCGCGTTCATCTCTTTCTGCATCCTTTGCTTCTTTAAATTTCTTATCAGCATATTGTTCTAGCTCTTTACCTGTGTATTGCAATTCTTTACCTGCTTTAATGAAGTCAGCTAGAGTAGCCATGTTGCTGGTTAATTGGCTTGTGTTGACCTGAACTCGGTTATTTTCCTTTAATCTGCTATGTTATTTAATATCTGAGCACTACAAATTTTACTATTTGTTTACAATCTGGAAAGTTGTATTCTCCAAAAAATTAGAGCACAAAGTCTGTTCATACAATACACGCTGAAAAAGAGATGCACTATTAATCACAATGCATGCCAAAAACGTAGGTTTTACTCAACTTAATGTTCCATAGAACAAGGAACAACACGTCAGCAACACCGGTCCCGTTGTTTGGCACCCCGGAATACACACGAGTTTTCTACTCAGGTCACCTCGTTTGGCACATCGGCACACACTCACGTTATCACTCAGCTGTTGTTCGCCCTGTTTTACAGAGCAGCAACAATTAACAACTCGTAAACGAAAAATAGATTTTTGACAAACTGATACAATGACACAGACATGCCCACGAACAAACAGAACATCGATTAATTAATATTTAATGTCACTGTCCTGTCTTCGTTCTACAGTAATATGTCTTTCGTTACTAACCTAGTTTAATCTATGGAAGTATGGTGCAGGCCAAATCTAATTTGCATAGCCGAAAGTAGTGCCCTCGTGACGGTAAACAAATAGAAAAGTACGAAAAAAAATCAATAACTGCTTTTAAATAAATATAAATATAATAATAATGTGTAAATAAATAAATATATTCATTCTCTAACTTAAATAAACAAATAATACTTAATATATCGTAAAGATTCAGGCAGGCAGCAGCTTGCCAGTATGTAAACACTGAAATGCTGATTGCAAATGGCGAGGCCCAACTGTTTGTCAATCGTGCCACGTCACAGGCGCAGCGCTATTTTTAGCTTGTAAAAATCAATACTGTCGCTGACCTTTGTATTGCTCCGCCATGAATCATTTGTGACAATTATTCAAAAACAAATAAATAATTACATAAATAAATGAAAGAAGAACATAATATAAATACTTACAACTTTGAAAGGCACATTATTTAAATATATAACATTCTAATAAGCACAAATAAACACTATTTCATCACGATAGGCACAATTCTGCTGGCAACTCGATCTAGTCTGCACACGTCATAGTCACTGACACAAATTAAACATTTAATCTTTGTAATATCCTATCTGTAACCCTAGTCTAGAGCCGTGGGTAAGTGTATATAGCTTGAACTCAGGTTCAAGCAGCACTTCTGACACCACATTTAATCCTATTGCCTGTCAACAACTCGTGTTTCAGGCATCATCGGATTACTTCTCCCACACCCTACAAGAAACTTGCAAGTCGTGTGCGAGGAATGAAATGGTACATTTTATTGCCGTTGGCTCTTTACAAGTGCAAAAACAGTCGCTATCTAATCACACATAAAGTCACAATATTCTCTATCACTAGTTTTCCTACCCTATAGCTAATCTCTATCTACTAGGCTATATGAAAACACATATCTATTCTATACGGTGTGAACACTACAGAGTCTCAGTCCCCAGTCTCCCTTGCTTCACTCGCGTCGCTACACGCCACGCGGAAGGACCTTCATACGCCCTTCGGCTCTTTGCGTGCTAGGTCAGTTAGCACGCTTCTATTAGCTGGCTTTGGTTTGAGTGCTAATCGTTGCTTTCACGCAGGCGTGATTCTGTCGTGACCAGTAGTGCTAACTATCTGGTCAACGCCTTCGTGTGAGGACTAGTTAATAGTCCCCCTTTTCTATCATCTATCCTGCCCTGATCCCGGGCACTATGCTCCCTCTACTCAATCTGAGGTTGACCCCACGTCCCGGTGGTGTACTATCATGAGGCAGGCTTCCTGCCTCCTCCTTCAGTCTTTGACACCGACTGTCAGGACAAGTGAATGCCCTACTCTGCTCAACTGCAGAGTTGTCCCGTTATCCCGGTGGATACTCGGTGGACATTTAAGGTAGTCAATTTAAATTAAACTTAGCACCAAATTTAGAAGTCAAGGCTATCATAGCTGTTGCATGGATAGGAAAGACGGAGGTCGCAGGAGGAGAAAGAGATCTATTAGTGCTAAGCACAGGATCACTAAAGATAAATTCATGAAGTAGTTCCAGTAGAACTATGACGGCATCATCCTACTTGGCAAGTAGACTACACGATATATCCTGTTACTACAATACACATCTAATAACAAACGGAAAAAAAAAAAAAGAATAGAAACCCCTTTCACTCAGATGCACACAGAAAAGGCGATCAGCATGGCCAAATTAGCAAGAGTACTTGTTCTTAAACATCCGGTGGGCTGATGCCGAGGTAGAGGTTCAACCCCTGCACCGGACAGTTGGACTGAAATGTTGACTTCTCGTCTTTGTTTTGGGGACCTAAATTACAAGTGCCTCAGAAGTCGGGGTGGCTTCGTCTGATGGCGAGGGGCACTCTTAATAGGGAAAGCTCATCCACACGTAAAATTCAGTCCCGTGCATTAGGGGTAGTAGCACGTTTGTTTACAGAGTACACTTGAGTTCAAATCGAGCGAGCGCGCGCGCACACACACACACACACGCGTACACACACACACGCGCGTACACACACACACACACTCTCTCTCTCTCTCTCTCTCTCTCTCTCTCACACACACACACACACACAGACACACACACACACAAAGGAAACACAGAGAAGAGAATTAGAGACACAGATTATTAATAATATGCGGAGGTCACGCAGACAACCGCGAGAAATAGTGCAAGATAGGAGAACGGCTTGGAGCCAGTAGGTTGGGGGTTTTATACCCCAATAATATATATGTGATGTAAATGTGTAAGTGTTTGTGCGTACGTGTGTGAGTGTTTCTGTGTTGTGAATGTGCGTCTGTGTGTGTTGTTAATGTGCATGTTGTGAATGTGCGCGAGCGTGTGGTTGTGCTTGTGCTGTGTGTTTGCGTGTGTGTGTGTGCACGCGCAAGTTTTTTGTTTTGTTTTTTCATCTAGGGGAAATAACCTACTAATTTCTAAATAGTTCCTACTGTAAGAGTATTACTGACTTGATTTCAAATTAACTTATAAACCAAGAACAGATTAATTTACCAAATTATAGTATAAGTAAAAATGTATGAAAAGATTGTAATTAAATTTTAAGTAGCAGAAAACATGCACATCTGTCTACAACGTAATCTAAAAGTTTTAAGAAGATTTGCATCAAGAAATTTTTGCTTTAATGCGATCTCAATTGTTTATAACTTCTGAAGTTCGCTAATTTATCTAGGAGGGGAATAGCCGACACTCTGCTATATACCCTTATATGATACAAATGTTCGTTTAACCTCCACTCCAATCCCTCCCGCCCTGAGTAAATCCATTGTGCTTGTGCCGAAGGCACTACTCAATAGGCACTACTCAATACAGCTAACTTCAGTCTGTGTCTGTTTTGGTCTCTCTCTCTCTCTCTCTCTCTCTCTCTCTCTCTCTCTCTCTCTCTCTCTCTCTCTATCTCTCTCTCTCCCTCTCTCTCTCTCTCTCTCTCTCTCTCTCTCTCTCTCTCTCTCCATCTCTGTCTCTCTTCCTCCTTCTCCCTGCTCTCTTCCCTCTCTCTAGTATCTTATTGAATGCCATTAACATACTTCATGTTACACAATGTATATGCATGACATATTCCCCCCCCCCCCCATTGTGTGTGGATGCTCATGACAGTTGTCAGTGTATGTGTTTCAACGTGTAGGAGTTTGTGTATATTAGTTTGAAAGACTATGTGAAGGAATGTTTGTATACGTGCATGGTTTTAGGTATTATTGAATATTTATATGAGCGTGAGAGATGGGCGGAGAGATGGCGGAGAGATGGATGAGAGTGAGAGAGTAAGAGAGAGAGAGAGGAGAGAGAGAGAGAGCGAGAGGAAGGAAGACAGAGACAGAGGCAGAGAGATAGAGAGAATGAATGAGTAGATGACTTAGTGTTTGTAATTGTGAGTGGGCATATGTGCGTGTATGTAAGGAAATGTGTGTGACTGTGTGGATGGACGACTGTGTGAGTATTTGTGTATTTGTGATTTGTGTGTGTGAAAGTGTGTATGTGTTGACTATGTGAGTATGGGAATGAGTGTATGTATGTGCTTTGCTGTATGTATGAATGAAATAAGAAGGGCCCGAGAGAGAGAGAGAGAGAGAGAGAGAGAGAGAGAGAGAGAGAGAGAGAGAGAGAGAGAGAGAAAGTGGGTAGATACGTACTAGTACACTTTTGTTAGTGAGTTTGTGATTGTGAGTGAGTATATGTGTATGCGAGTGGGTGTGTATTTGTGACTTATTGAGTGGGTGCATATAGTTTGTGTAAATGATGTATGTATGCAGGTATGTAGGTATGTGTTTATGCACGCGCTGTGTATGTGTGTCTGGCTGCCTGTCTGTCTCATAACATGGTAATATTAATTGTTTATACTCACAACATTTATTAGATCATGTTTTTCCCTATGTGAATGTAACATGCACAATAGTTAATTAATGTACGAAAGATGAGTGATTGGAAGGGCCGAATTTAAGACGGGCCTGCGTGCCCAATTTGTGACCCTTTAAAAATAAAGTTCGTTCGTTCATTCGTTCGTTCTCTCTAACGCGCGCTCGAGCAAACGCCACGTATACCTGTTTGCAATTTACTTTGCAAACTGGGATGCTTGTTGCAATGTTAAATGTATGAATCCATTCAGTGATACCGTTTGACTTGTTTAAATAAAACTAGGTGTGACTGAGAATGCCTGGAGTATGAAATAATTTTAGTATGCATGCGAGCAGATGATCACCACAGAACCATCACCATCAAGTGATGTGTGGGTAATTGCACCATGCCATGAATGTAATATTATCATATACGTATATAATTTATTTGATGTAATTATAAATGTTAAAAAAAAACACACATATACACACAGACACAGACACAGACACACACACACACACACACACACACACACACACACACACACACACACACACACACACACACACACACACACACACACACACAGCACATTACAAATACACAGATTAATATACAATAAAAGTTTAACTTAAAAAATAATAATTTTCGTTCGTTCATTCATTCGAGTAAAGAACATTTAAAATTCGACCTCATTCAACCTGCCTTATGCGGCGTTGGTTATGTTTGAAGTACAGGCGTTGCGGTAAAGAAAAAATAAATAAATAAATAAAATGATCCACATAAAAGATATCAATGCGAATGTCCAATAAGGAAGATAAGGATACTACTGCCCAGGCCCATTTTCTTAAGTGTACCACCACCATCATCATCATCATCATCATCATCATCATCATCATTATCATCATCATCATCATCATCATCATCATCATTATCATCATCATCATATGCCATGTCTGTAAGCTTGGGCGGTCGATTCGCCAACTCACATGATCACTAGAGTCGTAAATCAGCTTTGTGTTCTTGTCTCGACCATGCCATGTGGTCAAGCCAAGCAGATAGTTACCTCTCTGATTACCTCTTGTTCATTTCCCACTAATCTTGCCAGTTGTCACTAAGTTCTCTAGTTCAGTATTTCTTATAACGTGCCCAACGAATGTTTACTGTCTGCCTCTAATTTCTCTAAACAGTTTACTTTTTTCATATGCTTTTTCTAGGACTTGCTCGTTGGTTTTTCTGTTTGTCATTAGCATTATTTCTATTTTCTTCAGAAAACACAGCCCCTCTGTCATAAGAGGTTTTTCAGCTTGCCTGCTCATTGCCCACTTTTTATATCCATACAAAAGTACAGGTTCTATGTAGAACTTCAACACTCATTTTCTCTTTGCACTTGGCGTCTTTGTATTGGTCAGTATATTTTCCATCTTGCAAAAAGCTACCTTCGCCATATCAATTCTTGTTCTAATCTCTTCAAGGAACCTCCTATATATAATAATTGTACAGGTTCACTTGTTTAAGAATATACCCAATCACCCTTATTGTGGAATTTCATTCTTCTTAGAGACGACCATTATCTCTGCCTGTTTACAATTCATACAAATCCTAGTTGTACACTGTGTACAATGACCGCATCTACTAAATGTTGGAGATTCTGTTCATTGTCTGCAATCAATACCGTATCATCCGCATATTTAACGTTATTGATGTTATGTCCCCAATGGAATTCCTCTAATATCTTCGAAATCTCTACTAATATTTTCACTGCATAAGGGAAAACAGATCTGGAGACATTATACATCCCTGTCTCACACCTCTCTTAATAGGCTGATATTGACCTACTTCATTACCAATCCTTATGGCAGCTTGTTGTTTCCAATATATGTTTATTTTTACAAGTCTAAGGTCTTTCCAATCATTTTGTAGATCTGCAAGCATTTTCATCATGTTGACATGTTTTAATTTATGAAATGCCTTTGTGTAGTCAATAAAGCAAAGATGTAGGTCCCTGTTAACGTCTTTTTAGCGCTCAATTAATGTTCTTAACATATACCCATATACACATATTAAAATTTGATCTTTTTCTATTATGATTTTGTCATCTTTAGATTTCAGATAACCTGCTGAATTGTATTTTCTTTACTTAGTGATGTCATGAATTCTGTTGTGTATTAATTATTAATTTGGTATTCCGGACACTTGTGATTGTCAGATGTACGCGTCCTTATGGTCCAGGCGCGTACGAGGCCCTCACCTGTGGGACTTGGCTGAACGCCTCTAAGCCGGGTCCCTTGGGTTCCAGGGTTTGGCCATCACTCGCCACCTGCTCGTGGAGGCGAGGTCTCGGAGGTTTGACGCTGAGCCGCCAGCGTCTGCAGCCTACCTTGTTCAAGACCTATTGGTTACCCATTCCTCTTGAAAACACAAAGCAAGGCCGAGAGAGGGAACATGTCGTTTGGGCACCACATGTTTCTCTGAAGCTCTGCCCAGGCATTGTGATGAATTTTGACCACATTCCAACTCACATACTTTGGTCTGTCAAGACTGCAAGGTGCCACTCACATTCCGGGTGTTGTGTTGGATTTCAATTTCCGTGAATTTCTTTTCAAGCATGCATCTTTTCCCTCTTTGCACAATTTCCTATGTTCCTGTTAATCTCTTCATATTTTTCACGGTTATTTTTGTTATTTCTTTTTATTTCCATTAGTTTTAATGTGTCTTCCGCCATCCATTTCTTACGTCCCATCATCTTCATTTTTGGGATAGTTGTTTATGCAACCTGATTGGCTGAGTAGCTTTAATATTTCCCAATAGTCACTGCCATCTTGAAATAGAAGTTTAAGATCGGACAATGCATAAAATCTATTCTTTACCTATACGTTGAATTTATCTTTTATCTCCTCAGTCTTCACTGCATGTAAATAAAATTGTGTGTTTCTTGGTGCATATTTGACCTTCTTTAATTTTATATGTATATTGCTTATAATAATTTATGGTCGCTGTAGCAGTCTGCATTTGGTATAATTTTTGCGACTTTTAAGGCATTTAGAAATCTTCTATTGATGAGGATGTAATCATTCTGATTACTGATCTTATGATCAGGACTCTTCCATTTCCATAAGCTCCTTGGATGTTGTTGATGTCAGGTGTTTCTAATAATCATATCATGCCCTTTTACCAACTGTACAAGTCTGCAACCTCGCTCAATACGTTCTTCTAGTCCAGTAGTTCCCAAGCTTTTCAAGCAGAGGTCCATATCTACTATTATCGGTGGTTAAGCGGGCCACAACGTTATCTTATATATAAAAAAGGATCTCCGTCTGTCTGTCTGTATGTCCGTATGTCCGTATATCCTTTATACGTTCGCGAACGGCCCATCCGATTGAGATGAAATTTTCTACACGCCTTCCTTTCATTCCAGAGCTGCCAACTGTCATAGTTTTTTTTTCTTCTTCCTCCTCCTCCCTCCTCCCCCTCCCAAAATACGTACGTAAATATATGATGATGATGATGATGAAAGAATCCCCGAACCAAAACGCTAGGGAAAGGGAAGAAAATGACGTGACTACACAGAATCCTCCTTCCTCCTCCTCCTTCCTTCTTCTCCCTCTGCCTCCTCCCTCCTCCTCCTCTCCCCTCCTCCTCCTTCTCCTCCTCCCTCCTTCTCCCTTCTTCTCCTCCTCTCCCCTCCTCCTACCCTCTTCCTCTTCCACTCCTCCCTCTCCCTCCTCCCTCCTCCTCCTCCCTCTTCCTCCTCCTCCCTCTTCCTCCTCCTTCCTCCTCCTCCCTCTTCCTCCCTCTCCCTCCTCCATCCTCCTCCTCCTTCTTCCTCCTCCTTCCTTCTCCTCCCTCTTCCTCCTCCTCCTACCTCCTCCTCTCTCCTCCTCCCTCCTCCCTTTTCCTCCCTCCTCCTCCTCCCTCTACCTCCTCCCTCCTCCTCTCCACTCTTCCTCCTACCCTCTTCCTCTTCCCCTCCCCCTCCTCCCTATCCCTCCTCCTCCCTTCACATTCCTCCTCCTCCCTCTTCCTCCTCCTCCCTCCTCCTCCTTCTTCCTCCCTCCTCCTCCTCCCCCCTCCCCCTCCTCCCCCTCCTCCTTCCTCTCCTCCTCCTCCCTCCTCCTCCCTCTACCTCCTCCCTCCTCCTCCCTTCACATTCCTCCTCCTCCCTCTTTCTCCTCCTCCCTCTTCCTCCTCCTCCCTCTTCCTCCTCCTCCCTCCTCCTCCTCCTCCCTCCCTCCTCCCTCCTCTTCCTCCTCCCTTTCCCTCCTCCCCCTCCTCATTCTCCCTCCTCCCCCTCCTCATTCTCCCTCCTCCCTCCTCCCTCTCCCTCTTCCTCCTACCTCTTCCTCCTCCATCTTCCTCCCTCCTCCTTCTCCCTCCACCTCCTCCTCTCTCCTCCTCCTCCATCCTCCGCCTTCCTCCTCCTCCCTCCTCCTCCCCTCCTCCTCCCTCCGTCTCCCTCCTTCTCCCCCTCCTCCTCCCTCCTCCCTCTTCCTCCTCTCCCTTCCTCCTCCCTCCTCCTACCTCCTCCCTCCTCTCTCCTCCTCCGTCCACCTCCTCCTCACTCCTCCTCTCTCCTCCTCCTCTCTCATCCTCCTCCCTCCTCCTCCTCCTCTCTCCTCCCTCCTCTTCCCTCCTTCTCCCTCCTCCTCCTCCTTCTCCCTCTTCCTCCTTCTCCCTCCTCCTCCTCCCTCTTCCTCCTCCTCTTCCCTCCTCCTCGCTCTTCCTCCTCTTCCCTCCTCCTTTCTCCTTCTCCCTCCTCCTCCTCTCTCCTCCTCCTCCTCCTCCCTCCTCCTCCTCCCTCCTCCTCCTTCCTCCTCCCTCTTCCTCCTCCTCCTCCCTCTCCCCTCATTCCTCCCTCTTCCTCCTAATCCCTCCTCCTCCCTCCTACTCCTCCCTCCTACTCCTGTCTCCTCCTCCTTCCTCCTGCTCCCTCCTCCTCCTCCCTCCGTCGAATATGAATTAAATGATATGCTCCCCACCAGGGACTGGGTGAAGCCGGGCCGGGTCGTATTTTTTGGGAATGGGAACGGGAGCAGGGGCCGAATATGAATTAAATAAGACGCTCCATTTACCCAAGTTTATTGTTTGGGGAAGATGTAAAGATCTTTTAAGTGCTCTTTCTAATAATAGACAGACAGACAGACAGATAGATAGTCGGGAACGGGAACGGGAGCTTATATGACTACTTATATGAATTAAATGAGATGCTCCCCACCAGAGTCTGGGCGAAGCCGGGCCGGGTCAGCTAGTTAAGTTATAAAAGTCGTGCAATATCATTCTTACCTTTCTTAACTTTCGTCAATAAAATTCTAAAACTTTGAAGGCAGTCAGTGTCAGTACTATACTGCGGTCTTTTTATTTTATTTTTTTTTTTTTTAATTTGTTGTTTATTTTTTCGTTTAAAATCATCAGTTCATTTGCCAATATATTTTAAATCAGATTCGTGAATCGCTATTAATGTAATTACTTTGGAATTGTAACTGCTCTTCATAACTAGTTACTTAAGTTCAGATGCCAGTTTATCAATGTCTGGGCACAAATCTGTCGTGCCCAAAGTCATAAGCGCAGCTAAGTTACTGTCGGTGAGTTTGGAACGTTGCTTTTTTTTTTGTTTTTTTAATTTCTATAACGGTCATTGCGGAAAATGACTGCTCGCATTTGTAAATCGAACCAAAACGACAAATGTATCTCTAGGCGAATGAACGCAAGTGTTCAAATTGTTCGACAGGCAATAGTTGCCAGAACGAAATCATATGATCAGCTGAAGGTGAAGCAAGCAGCTCCAGAAATTTACATCTCAGTGCAGAATTGCTTTTCAAATCAATTACTTCGTGCTGAAGGTTTTGCTGTAATTGACAGAGCTTCTTCTTCTTCTTCTTCTTCTTCTTCAGCGTTCCGAGCCATTGAGGTTCTTTGCTGCAAATACAATCCGTCTCCATTCGTCTCTCTGGTGGACCTTCTCTTGCCAGTCGTTGATTCCAAGTGCTTGTAGGTCTGTACATGTATTATCTCTCCACCGCCTTCTTGGTCTACCTCGGGGTCTACGGTCATTTATTTCCTGAGTGTAAGCGAGTTTTGTTTCCCTATTATCTTCCATTCTTTCTATATGCCCCAGCCATTGTAGTCTATTAGCCTTCATGATACCAGTGATTAGCGGGGACTTAAACAGATCATAAATGTCTTTGTTACTTCTTCTTTTCCACTCTCCACTTTGTGTATCCCTAATGGGTCCAAAGATGCGTCTTAAAATTTTGTTCTCAAAGGTTTGTAACAAGGCTTCGTCTCCTTTCGTTGTACTCCAGGTTTCAGAGCCATACAGCACAACTGGTCTGATCAGTGTTTTGTATATTGTGATTTTGGTGTTACGAGATAGCGCCTTTGATTTTAGTAGATGTTGTAGTGCATAGTATATCTTATTTCCAGAGTTGATTCTAGTTTGTATTTCTTCCCTTATGATGTTGGAGCAGTTGAAGATCGTACCCAGGTATTTGTATGTTTCCGTTCTTTTAATGGTCATATTATCTATTTGTATGTGGCCAGAGTTTCTAGCCATTCCGTCTCTTGAAATTACCATATATTCTGTCTTATCTTGGTTGATAACCAGCCCCATCTGTTGGGCTTTTTCCTTTAAGTGAGTCAATATTTCCAATGTCTTTTGTTCACTTTGCCCTATAATATCTATATCATCTGCATAACCAAGCAGCTTGGATGTTCCTCCAATATCACATTCCTCCTTTACCTTCCTTACAACTTTCTCTAGAGCCAGATTGAAGAGTAGCGGCGATAGTGCATCACCCTGTTTCAAGCCAGATGTTATTTGGAAGGGGTCTGATTTCCTGCCTTTATATGTTACTATATTATAAGTATCTTCCATGCATAGTCTGGTCATGTTGATTAACTTCCTTGGTATTCCAAATTCCTGCATAGCATTCCATAGACTATTCCTATGGACACTATCATAAGCCTTTTTAAAATCCACAGAAAATACGAATGGATTTATGAAAAGGGCAACATTATCTTCCTCTGTTTTGAACTCTTGAAATCTCGACTGAAAGATATCCAGAATTCTTTCAACTTTTACTTTGTACTGTAACAAGTCACATTTCTTTTCTACCACAAGCGTCTTCGGAGTTGGAAAAGCCTCTTCAGTCCCTTCAGTCAACTGTCCGATAAACAATCGTAGTCTCATTTTAAATGAAGAAATGTCATTGCACAAATTTGTGAATAGTTAGTTTTTTCCATAGATCCCTAGCATTTAAAGAGTTTAAATAAGACGTGATGTCCACCAAAAATGCCAGGTTATTAAGCCAATCATCGTTCAGCAGACGTTCCCATTCTGTAGGCAATTCATTTATTTCAGACAGAAACAGATATACACTATTTCCAGTGCCCAGAAACGTGACAGAACTGTCCCTTTATATAGCCATCTGACATCACAGTGTAACAGAAACTCACCATATTCCTCGTTCAGGTCTGGTAGAAACTGTCTGAACTCACGCCTGTTCAGCGCCTTATTTCGAATTTTGTTCACACATCTCAGAACAACATCCATGAGATGTTTCAAATTTAATGTCTTTCCACACAGATCTTCTTGGTGAATGATACAATGATATTTTAATATAGTGCGGCCAAGAAACTGTTCCACTAATGCTAGACATCTAGACTTTTTACCCGTCAAAGACGGAGCACCGTTGGTGCATACCCTGTCCAATTTGGTCCATTCTATGTTGTTTTTCTCCACAAAAACTACAGAGTTTCAAACAGATCAGTCCCTCTTGGTAGTTGCATGCATCGATTCAAGTCCAAGAAATTCTTCAATGACTTCAAAATTATCGTTTATTGCTCGAACAAAAACTGCGACCTGAGCTGTGTCAGAAATGTCAGTGGATTCATCCATTGTCAATGAAAAAGAATTAAAAATTTATTATATGTGCTGCTATTTGACAATGAACATCGTTGGCTAAATCTTCAACTCGCCTGGCCATAGTATTATTAGACAAAGAAATCTGATAAAATTGTGTTTCGCACTTTTTATCGCAAAGCATTCTAGCAGCGTATGGAGCCGGTCGTTCAGAAAGCAATGGCAAACTACTGAGCGTAATCTTGCCAAGAAATCAACAATCAGCTGAAAGATGCTTATGTTGACAGCGATGTCCTGTAAAGGATATGCGAAACATTTATTTTATTCTACCAGCAATTTTAAGGGAAGGCTTGATTATTTCTAAAACAGAAGAACGACTTCTTACGACGCAACAACAGCGGCCTTGCTCTCTTCGTTAGCCTTGGTGAAAAATGACTGCTGCCTGGTAGGAGAACTTTCTTTTTTTAGCTATTAAATCTTTTCTTAGCTCCGAATTGATCGGATATTGAACATTTATGTCTGTATGTGTGGTCATGAAGTGTCGTTCCAGATTAAATTTTTTTGTAACAGAAACACAAAATCCGCAGATTAAGCAAACTGGTTTACCACTACACTACGGCTAGGCATACATATACATTTCTCCGTCCAGTCTTCGTTGAATTCACGTCAAGCAACATCTTCACATTTTCGCTTTTTATCATTGTTTGATTTTATATTTACCACACTCATGTTTTTAGGCTTTAACGGTAAATTTTTATTTGAAAAAAAATCAATCTAATTTCAATCCAATACTACTGACTCTGCTAAACAGTTGTAACAAACGACAACATGGTGCCTTTCACACACTGATTGGTCGACAAGGCTGGGATATGGGAACTTCATAACGTTTCGTTGCGATCTGAACAGGCGCAATCAATAATATCTGAGCATAACAACCACGCGCGTAGTAAATTATCGCACGCTGACGGGGCGCTCCGAGGGCATTTTTGAAATTATTAAAATCTATATATATAAAACACGATGTATGTCCGTCCGTTCTTTATGCGTTCACGAACGGTCCATCCGATTGAGATGAAATTTTCTACACGTTTACTTTTCATTCCTGTGCAACTTTCCGTCATAGTTTTTTAGTGTAAAATCGGCTACTTACTTACTAAAATTTAATATTTCATTTTTCATTATAATTTCTATGTTACGATAATTAATGTACATGCACCTACTGAAGAGAAAGAAGATGATATTAAAGAAGACTTTTATAATGATCTGGAAGATGTCATAGAAGAAACCCCCAAACAGGACTTCCTGATTGTGCTGGGAGACTTCAATGCAAAAATAGGTAGAGAGCAAACTAATAAAAAAAAGTGGCCGGTATGGAAAGCCTACATACAACTTCAAATGATAATGGATGGAGAGTCATCAACCTGACAGAAGCCAAAGGACTGCAGATTAGCAATACCAGACTACAAAGAAAGGATATACACAAACAAACTTGGAAATCATGTGACAAGAGAACCTATAATCAAATAGATCACATTTTAATTAACAACAGAAATGCATCAAACATACAGCAAGTCAGAAGTTATAGAGGAGCTGAGTGCCACAGTGACCAATTCCTCGTTGGAGCAAAATTTAAAATAAAACTTAAGAGAGCTTTCTATACTAAATTACAAAGATTACACCCAACATATAACAGAGAAAAACTACAAGACATTACAGTCAAAGAGAAATTTACAGTTGAAATAAAATGTAAACTTGAAACTCTGCAAAACCCTTCGGAGGAAAGCGTTGACCAAACTTGGTTGAACATTAAGAATACAATTCAATCTACCGCAGAAGAATGTTTCGGTGCGTTAACCACGCATAGAAAGAACAGATGGTTCAATCAAAAATGTGAAGAAGCAGTCATTAGGAAGAACACTGCCAGACATGTATGGTTAAATGACATCAATAACATCCAAAAGGAAGAGCATTATAGAAATGAATGTAAAGAAGCTACAAAAATAGTCAGACAGCAGAAGCGAGAATATATGAGTAATATAATCAAAGATATGGAAACTAATCACCAGAAAAATGAATCCAGAAAATTTTTTAAAGAACTGAAGTCAATGAAACGAGGGCACCAACAAAACACATATGGTTTAAAAGACAAAAATGGGAATATGATAAATACCAATGAGGAAATGTGCAACACATGGAAAGAATATTTTATTGAATTACTAAATTGTGAAGCTCCAAGTAACATTTTCCCACAGGAAGAGGTTCTAACATGCGAACCACAAATTGAAGAACCTACATTTGAAGAAATCCTATATGTAATCACACGACTTAAAAACAATAAGGCAACTGGGACTGATGGAATTGCTGCTGAATTTATAAAGGCAGGTGGCCATGCATTACATCTAAAGCTATATGAACTAATAATAAAAATCTGGAGGACAGAAGAATTACCCCATGACTGGAAAGAGTCATTATTGATACCTATCTTTAAGAAAGGAGACAAGTTCCAATGTGGAAATTATAGAGGAATGTCACTACTGTCCACAAGCTATAAGATACTATCCGCAGTATTACTAAATAGACTAAGACCATATTCAGAAGACATATTAGGTGACTACCAGGCGGGTTTTAGACAAAACAGATCAACAATAGATCAGATATTTATCTTACGACAAATAGGCGAGAAACATTGGGAATATAAAAGAGATCTCCGTAACATTTTTGTGGATTTTAAAAAGGCTTATGATAGTGTCCATAGGAATAGTCTATGGAATGCTATGCAGGAATTTGGAATACCAAGGAAGTTAATCAACATGACCAGACTATGCATGGAAGATACTTATAATATAGTATCATATAAAGGCAGGAAATCAGACCCCTTCCAAATAACATCTGGCTTGAAACAGGGTGATGCACTATCGCCACTACTCTTCAATCTGGCTCTAGAGAAAGTTGTAAGGAAGATAAAGGAGGAATGTGATATTGGAGGAACATCCAAGCTGCTTGGTTATGCAGATGATATAGATATTATAGGGCAAAGTGAACAAAAGACATCGGAAAAATTGACTCACTTAAAGGAAAAAGCCCAACAGATGGGGCTGGTTATCAACCAAGATAAGACAGAATATATGGTAATTTCAAGAGACGGAATGGCTAGAAACTCTGGCCACATACAAATATATAATATGACCATTAAAAGAAAGGAAACATACAAATACCTGGGTACAATCTTCAACTGCTCCAACATCATAAGGGAAGAAATACAAACTAGAATCAACTCTGGAAATAAGATATACTATGCACTACAACATCTACTAAAATCAAAGGCGCTATCTCGTAACACCAAAATCACAATATACAAAACACTGATCAGACCAGTTGTGCTGTATGGCTCTGAAACCTGGAGTACAACGAAAGGAGACGAAGCATTGTTACAAACCTTTGAGAACAAAATTTTAAGACGCATCTTTGGACCCATTAGGGATACACAAAGTGGAGAGTGGAAAAGAAGAAGTAACAAAGACATTTATGATCTGTTTAAGTCCCCGCTAATCACTGGTATCATGAAGGCTAATAGACTACAATGGCTGGGGCATATACAAAGAATGGAAGATAATAGGGAAACAAAACTCGCTTACACTCAGGAAATAAATGACCGTAGACCCCGAGGTAGACCAAGAAGACGGTGGAGAGATAATACATGTACGGACCTACAAGCACTTGGAATCAACGACTGGCAAGAGAAGGTCCACCAGAGAGACGAATGGAGACGGATTGTATTTGCAGCAAAGAACCTCAATGGCTCGGAAAGCTGAAGCTGAAGAAGAAGAAGAAGAATATTTTAATTTCTATATAGCAAGGGGACTTAACTCTAGAAAAGTTATTTCAAGGGGCATAATGTTTAATAATATTTCTATATACTTTATAGTCATATTGTTGCATCGTTTTCAAAGATTTATAAACTCTTTGTCTATAGTTATTTACAGGCATATGAGTTATAATAAATAATGATATAATCTTTAAGGCATTTTCAAAGTTTTCATAAAATTAATGCATAATGCATAACATTGTAACTCATCTTTTTATGCTTAAAGAAGTTATCTACAGTCATGTAGGTGATTAAAAACAGTTTTCATTAAAAATAATGGATGGTGTGTGGAAGGACATTCTTTTAAGTTACTGTGCGCCAGGAGCTGGGCGAAGCCACGCCGGG
>CAWUFQ010000414.1:0-30000 GCA_963921405.1 Cepaea hortensis
GAAGAAGAAGAAGAAGAAAGAAGAAGAAGAAGACGAAGACGAAGACGAAGAAGAAGAAGAAAGAAGAAGAAGAAGAAAGAAGAAGAAGAAGAAGAAGAAGAAGAAGAAGAAGAAGAAGAAGAAGAAGAAGAAGAAGAAGAAGAAGAAGAAGAAGAAGAAGAAGAAGAAGAAGAAGAAGAAAGAAGAAGAAGAAGAAGAAGAAGAAGAAGAAGAAGAAGAAGAAGAAGAAGAAGAAGAAGAAGAAGAAGAAGAAGAAGAAGAAGAAGAAGAAGAAGAAGAAGAAGAAGAAGAAGTTGCTGTACAATCACTATGTCTTAAGCTGTGAAAAGAGGCACTTAAGCCCATACTGCTATTCCTAAACTACTGGCTGTCTGACTGCGTTCAGAGCAGGTTAGTACAAGATAAACTATGATCTGTGTGCTCTATGTGTCGCCTTAGTTGCAATCCACAGCGAACAGCCAACACACGCGAATAGGAGAAGGAGGAATGAAAGACTCTACCTCTTATCTTATATGTTCGTGGCGTGAAGACAGAATGTGTGTGTAACTGTTTAGCCTCCATGACTGGTCCAGCATTTATACTGCTATGATTTATTCGAACAAGCATTTAGCACTCTGACGAACCACAGGCCAGCTAACAGCCCAACACCAGCACTCAAGTGAACGAATAAAGGAAGGGGGGTGTCAGAATGAGAGAATGAGTACAAGGTGTGTCTCATCTTTCTTTCACTCTCTCTCTCTCTCTCTCTCTCTCTCTATATATATATATATATATATATATATATATATATATATATATATGTGTGTGTGTGTGTGTGTGTGTGTGTGTGTGTGTGTGTGTGTGTGTGTGTCTGTGTGTTATTGAATGAGAGGCAGTGTAAATCCTCATAAGGAACATTTCACATAGACCTCCACATTCATACCAATTATATGTAATTATATTAACTTTGGAGTGAAAATAATTAATGTATGTTTCTTTACATTATTACTTTGATGCAACATGTGGAATGCAGTTTATTAAACCATCACCCTGTTTGACCGAGTAAGCAAAGGACATAATATGCTTTCATGCATAAGCACTTCTAAACTGTCAAGGGGAAATCTCACCCCAGAGTCAGAAGAAGTAAGTAAAGGAAATGACAGAAGAGGTGAGAGGGTATAAAAAGGAAAGTATCCAGGCAGACTAAAACAATGGTGGCAGCATTGAGTTGAGTTAATATGTATGAGATGAACAATCATCCTGTTCTGTTCCATTACTATGTAGGGATCAGATATGCTGGGTACATCTCATCATTTACTCTCCATCATTCTTTTCTAGCCTTGTCAGTCACTGTATCTGTGTCCTCTGTGATAAAATCAGCCAACAGGCCACTATGTACAAGTGCAGTAAAAGAAAGCTTGCCCAATATAATTGCTGATGTCTAATGCCAGTACAAGGAGAGACACTGTAGCTCTTGACTTGTAGCTACTTCCTGAATCTGCTACCTTCTGTAACTCATGTCTGTAAACCCTTTTCATTCTTGTCCACTGGAGAATCATCATCCTTTGGCCAGATATAAATGTGTTCACCATGTTTATCCACCTCAGGTGAGGATGACGGTGTTCGCAGATTGTCATGATCCAGGGTTGCAGAACATTGCCCAGATAGGTACAATGGATCTGTCAACCTAGAGCAGAACTGTAATATAAAGGTGCAACAGGAATCTGTGGCCAGGACCAAGAATATTCAATGAGTCCCCACTGAACTGTGTCCAAACCTGATCTGTGTTTCATGATTGATCTGGTGATTGACTATATCTGAAGTGTAGAAACAGTTCTAAGATCATTAGGATCAATTTTATACCTCAATGCAAATTACTTACAAATATGGCAGAAGTTTGGAAACATTTCATCACTGCTATACTTTGATTTTACTCAGTGAAACTTTATACTTGTGAGAACAATCAATAACTTTCAGGAACAGAGAGTAGTCATGAACTCCTCTGATTCATACAGTGTGTAGAGACTGTTTAGACTATTTGTTTTACAAATCCTTGAGAAATTTTCCAGTACCATCTGGGGTATTTATTACAGAAACAATAGCAGGCTAACTGATGGGAAGGCTTAGTGGCCAAATGACTGAAATCATCAGTGAACTTAAATGAGAGTTCTTATTTCTAATGTTGAATATGAACATTATCTCAATGTCTTGATGTATTTCATATATGTCATAAATGCTACACTTGCTTAATTCACAGCTTTTGGGTTAATAAACAAAATTAACTTTTCCTGCATTCTTCTGTCAAGTACATTGTGATGTGACAAAACATTTTATTATCTATGTGTTTAGTTAGTGAAACTACATCACATAAAGGTAGTATCTTTAACTACAGGTGACTGGGTAAACACTAATAGACAGCTAAATTCTGTTCTATTGTAATCTCCCAGGTTCCAGTTTACTCAGAAAAGGGAACTTTAAATTTTATTAATTCCTGTGACCATATCACCTAAAAGGCAAAATGATCATAGGTGGGGGACTCTCGAGCTAACTAAGTTTCTCTTTTCGAGAAGGACGATTTTGGAGGGAAGAAATTAACATTCCTGGGGAAACACCTAGATTTCCAGAGCTATTATGGGACACTTTGGCTTCCAAGGACCCATCCCCTCCAAATGAAATCAGTCCCATCCTCATAGCGATACTTCATTGTGGGGTAAGTCGAGGTGGGTACTGCTTCCAACTCCCAACATGTCACATAGACCAAGGTTATATCATGGGCCATCCGGTGTAATCAGGCTACAACTTCACGCAACCCATAGTAAAGTTGTGAAGGTCAAGAAACTCGCCTTGCATGAAGATTGCGAGGCGGGGCTGCGGAGGAGAAGACAGCGTATCATGCGGACAGTTAGTGGAGCTTGAACCACGGTTAGTGTCTGATCGAGGTCTGAGTATAGTAGAATAGCCAAACACTGAGCCCCTACTTTTACTCATAGATGTGTAGTTATTGTGTCGACTCTGTTCATGCATTGTGAAAGCTGTGATCTGAGGGTGGGATCTGAGTTCCTTATAAAAGGCCTCATATGTTCGGAGACGCGCATGCCAATAGAGTCAGTGGCGCTCTTAATCCTTCCCCGGGTAGGTGGAACCCGTTAGCTTTGGACAGCAGTCCATCTAGAAGACGGAAAACTCAGAATATAATCCCCCAAGTTCAAGGTGGACCAGCGTGCTGAGGAACTGGATGACCATGGGTAAACTGGTCGAGAACGTTGGACGTCTGACAGGCGTGCGGGGTGGCACCAGGCGTATGGACTCCTGCGGGACATCCCCTGCCTCTTCCGTAGCAAGCAGGCAATGGTAGGGTGACCGGTTATTTCCTGAAATATCCAAACTTTGCTTATAGATTTAAATAAACACGAGAATCGTCGCCGAAGCTACGGAGCACGTGCTCTTCGCTTGACACATCCTTCAGAGGCGAGCGAAGAGAGAGTAAGGAAGAGAAGACCAGGAAATTGTGTGAGAAGAAGGCATAGAAATAGGAGGGCAGGCGCCAGGAGAACAAGACGAAAAGTGGAGAGACTAGGTTTCAACCATGTAAGAGTGGGATACTGGAACTGTCGTAGTGCCAGGCAAAGAGGTCCTGTAATGGAGAGGCTAATATATGATTTTGACGTCCTCATGCTCCAGTAGCTAAATACAGACAAATACCATTGCCCTGGGTACACCTTTTATATAAACCCTACTGGGCAAAAAAGACATGGGCAAGGTCTGCTGGTGAAGTAAGGAGTGAAGTATGTGGTACTTAACTTGATCAAGAGGAATCACAGTGCAAGAGAGGTCCAGGGTATGCAAATGGAGATTGGTGGCTTTTGTTGGAACTTCATAAATATATATGCCAAATTGGACTGTTTTGTCAGAAAGGAACACTGGAACTGGCTTACGGAATTGGAGAAATTACCAGGTGATAGGCTACTCATATGTGGAGGCTTCAATGCGAGGAACAGAGATTGGGACAGTAGTGGAGAAAACCAACAGGGAATTGCCTTTGCGGACGCCATGGTGGACTCTGATGTGGTCTGCATAAATGATTGTATGCCGACTAGAATGGCAATGAGGCCTGGTGATGCAGACACAGCTATTGACTTTGCACTTGTCTCCCAGTCATCAGTCCTTGATGTAAAGTGGACTGTTTTGAATGACCATGGGAGTAATCACATGCCTTGCTCAGTCCTGATCTCTAAATCCATGAAAGTTAAGGCTGGGAGAGCGAAAAAGACCTTCCGGTAGGAGTGGACCGATAGCCTTCTTAGACGCCTCAGACAGGAGGCATGCAACAGGACTATTGAAACTCCTTTTTTGCATCCCCCATGGTAGACCTCAGAAGTCGGCCATGCTTGAAAAGCAAAGAGAGCTGCAGTGAAGCAACTAAGGAAAGTGCGACAGAGACCCCGAAGCACAGGAGAGGAAGTGGACAACTCGGAAATGTCAAGAAAGACAAGGTGGAGGTTTTCAAGCGCTGTGCTGCAGAGGCCAAGAACGCAAAATGGGAATGTTTTATGAAGGAGATTGGAGGTGATAAAACACTGCAAAAATACTGGAAACTGTACAGACAAATGCAAAGAAAAGATTGGCCTATGACTGTGAGAACAATTTATAGAGAGGATGGTGTGACACAGACAAAGAGAAAGGGGTGGCGTTTATCCAGAGAATTTTAGAGCAGACCAATCACAATGATGCTGACACCAGGGATGCAGTTAGAGAGGAGTTATCTGGCACCATGAAAAAAATACATTATGAAGACATCATACAGGTTGAAGATGTTAAACATATTTTGAAAAAGGCAAAAGACACGGCACCAGGACCCGATGGGATTAGGTATGGCCACATGAAGGCTTTGAGCGTTGTAGACCTGAAAGAGTTGACCGACCGCTTTAACCAGAGCATTAGGACAGCATCAGTACCGTAGGATTGGGTGCACAACTATCTCATCCCTCTTCCAAAACCATTTAGGACCATTCAAAGCTTAGCGGTTTTAGGATCATCACCCTTCAAAATACATTTGGGAAGGTTCTAGAGAAGATAGTCGCTGTCAAGCTGCAAGAGCTTCTAGAAAGGATGAAGCTTCTTCCAAGAGGCCTGGAGAGCTACAGACCAGGAAAAGATACCTGGTCAAATGCAGCCACTTTTGCCTTTGAAGTTTATGAGGGTTCCAGAGTAGACAGGAAACGATGGCGGCAGCGCTTATCTCAAGGATGCGTACAATAGAGTTCGATATGATATTTTGATACTGCACTGATGGAGAGATATCCTCTAAACGTACTGGAGAGTTTTGGTCATAGACCACAACTTTATGAAGGGAAAATCCCAACTGCACCTCCCCGCGGTAGAGGATGGAAACACTACGGTGTGGCTAACACAGCTCTGGGGACCGAGTATCCACCGGAATAAGTGGACAACTCTGCAGCTGAGCAGAGCAGGGCACTCACTTGTCCTTACAGTCGGAAATGGCTGTCAAAGGCAGAGGTAAAAGACCACCATGTGAATGTGGAAGGCAAGGGGAAACCACCACATTATCTTCCCAAGACTTCATGGCAAAACATATATCAAAGTTAGTGAAGGACGTTAATGGCTGTCTTAGGGCATCCTCGTCCGGTAGGGACAGTCATGAGCCACAGGTGACACCAGACCGTCATCCAGCTACTGATGGCAAAATCTTAACTAAAATAAATAAATTTAGAGTAGGAACATGGAATTTTAGGACATTAAATGAGCTTGGAAAGTTGACCAATGTTCTAAGAGAGATGGATAGCATGAAAATGAATATACTAGGCGTTAGTGAGATGAGATGGAAGGGATCGGGCAAAATTATAGCTGACAATCACACAATAATTTATTCTGGAGGGGATACACATGAAAAAGGTGTAGGAATAATATTAGACGAAAAAACATCCAAGTCAATTAATGGATACTGGTGTACTTCAGATAGAGTTATTATGGTAAAAATCAAAGGCAAACCAATAGACATAAATATTATACAAGTATATGCACCAACAGCAAGCAGTAGTGAGGAAGAAATACAACACTTTTATGACGAAATAGAAATGGCGATGGCTCAAATTGGATCACAAGAAATAAAGATAATACTTGGTGATTTTAATGCAAAAATAGGAAAGGGAAAAATGGAGGATGTAGTGGGGGATTATGGTTTAGGTACAAGAAATGAAAGAGGGCAAAAGCTAATAGAATGGGCAAATATCAATGATATGATAATTGGAAACACATGGTTTAAGCACCATAAAAGACGACTGTACACATGGATAAGCCATGATAAGAAAATACGCAACCCAATTGACTACATACTAATTAATAAAAGATTTAGAAATGCTTTAAGTAATGTAAAGACAATGCCTGGTGCTGACTGTAATAGTGATCATGTACCACTATGTGGACAAATAAAAGTAAGATTAAAGAGAGGGGAAAAAATGGTTAAGAACATGAGACTTAATAAAGAGGTTCTGAAAATAGATAAAGAAATGCAAGAACAATACAGAGTGACTGTGAAAAATAGGTACAATGCAATAACTAAAATACAGAGTATAGATGAACAATGGGAAATGTTAAGGGACTCCATTCATCAAACTAGCAAAGAAGTATTACCGGAGAGAGGCAAAATAGCTAAGAAAAAATGGATCAATGAAGATATCTTAAAACTGATTTACAAAAGAAAACAGAGTAAAAATGACAAACAAGAATACGCTAAGATAAATAAAGAAATAAAAGATAAATGTGGGAAGGCCAAAGGAAGTTGGTTAAACGAGCAATGCAAAAAAAGTCGAATTAAATTCCATTAAAGATTCAAATAATATGCACAGACAAATCAGTGAGCTTACAGGAAGAAAAATAAGAATAAATACGGGGTGTTTGAAATCAAAAACAGGAAAGATAATATTAGAGGAAGATGCTATAATGAAGAGGTGGAATGAGTATATAAGAGAATTATATGAAGGAGAAAGGGAAGAATTAACAGAAGATAGTAACTTAGAAGGTCCACCTATTCTGAAAGAAGAAGTCGCTGACGCTATGAAACTTATGAAGAAAGGAAAAACAGCTGGGCCAGATGAAATTACAATAGAAGAATTAGAAGTAGTGGGAGAATTTAGAGTAGATATATTAACCAAAATGTTGAATGATATTTACAGCAGTGGATATTTACCCAGTGATATGCTGAAATCTGTATTTATAGCTATACCAAAAAGACCAGGAGCAATTGATTGTGAAGATTTTCGTACAATTAACCTTATAAACCATATCACTAAGCTTCTACTCAGAATCATAATGAGAAGAACCAAAAAGAAAATAAAAATGGAAATTAGTGAAGAACAGTATGGATTTGTGGAAGGAAAGGGCACAAACAATGCAATTTATACATTACGGACACTAACAGAAAGGTCAATAGAGAAACAGAAAGACATATATTTGTGCTTCATAGATTATACTAAGGCATTTGATAAAGTAAAACATGATGAACTGATTAAAATGTTGGAAGATATCAACATTGATGGAAAAGATTTAAGAATAATAAAGAATGTTTATTGGAACCAAGTAGCAGCAATTAAAATGGGAAATAAAGAGGGTAGTTACGAACAGATAAAGCTAGGAGTACGACAAGGGTGTGTCTTGTCACCAGATCTTTTCTCCCTGTATAGCGAAGTAATAATGAGAGAGATCAAAGAGATGCCAGGAATATTAGTTGGAGGTTATAATATAAATAATATACGCTATGCAGATGACACAGTATTGGTGGGGGATAATTCAACAGACCTATAACAATTATTAGACGTTGTAGTAACAGAGAGTGCAAGGAAAGGACTCTCCTTGAATATCAAGAAAACAGTAACAATGGTAATATCAAAGAAAATGGTGACACCAAAATGTGACATAGAAATAGAAGGGAAAATCCTTAACCAAGTTGATAAATTTAGATACCTAGGGGCATTTATAACATCAGATGGAAGATGTACAACAGAGATTAGGAGCAGAATAGGGCAGGCAAAAGCCGCATTTCAGAAAATGAAGAGTATCTTATGCAATAAGTCACTATCACTGAATGTAAGAAAGAGAGTGCTGAAATGCTATGTAGAACCAGTTTTGCTGTATGGCAGTGAATCTTGGAACGTAAATGAACAAATTAAGAAGAAATTAGAAGCAACAGAGATGTGGTTCCTGAGACGAATGTTGCGAATTCCTTGGACTGCCAGAGTAACTAACGACGACTGCCTGAAACAGGCTAATGAAACTAGAACATTATATACAACAATAAGACAGAGACAAACAGCTTTCTTCGGTCATGTGATGAGAAGAAGAGAATGTTCTATTCTTAAATGATACAGGTATTAACATTCAAAATGCAATAGTTATCTTACCCTGTAAATTATATCTGACTTGATAGATGTTTAAAACTCAAGTGACATTGCCTCGCCTAGCCAGATCTACTAAGCTATGAGCACTTGGTCCAGACAAGAGCACTTGGTCATTCTATGTTGTACACTAGTGACCAGACATGAGCACTTGGTCATTCTATGTTGTACACTAGTGACCAGACATGAACACTTTGTCATTCTATGTTGTAAAATAGTGACCAGACATGAACACTTTGTCATTCTTAGTTTATCTCCACAGTTCAGGCGCGAGAATCAACAAATAACACAAAAACCGCATGTGATGTTGCATTGATCTTTAATAACTTGTGGGACAATATGGCAGTGTATATGTTAGATAACTGTATCATTTATGGGACAGTATGACAGTGTATATGTTAGATAACTGTATCATTTATGGGACAGTGTGACAGTGTTTATGTTAGATATATGTATCATTTATGGGACAATATGGCAGTGTATATGTTAGATAACTGTATCATTTATGGGACAATATGGCAGTGTATATGTTAGATAACTGTATCATTTATGGGACAGTGTGACAGTGTATATGTTAGATAACTGTATCATTTATGGGACAATATGGCAGTGTACATGTTAGATAACTGTATCATTTATGGGACAAAACGATGATAATGTTATGATGGGTGTCCGGCGAGGGTTCCACTCTGGTGTACGTCAGGGGGTAAGAGGTGGACAGAATGGCCAAGTATCCCTGTATGCGTTCAATCTACACCATGTGCTGGTTTTGACATCTCACTGACCCATAGCGGCTACCTGGTTGTTATTATTTGTTATATACCTAAGATAACTCACCTGTGGGACAAGATGGGCTTGCTGTTATTTCTTATATACCTAAGATAACTCACCTGTGGGACAAGATGGGCGTGTTGTGATTTGTTATAAACCTAAGATAACTCACCCCTGGGACAAGATGGGCTTAGACTGACAAAGAAAAAATAAATAGAAGTACCCCCACAATTTCCAGGAAAACTGTAATCATAAAATTTCTTAAACCAGGGCCCTAAATCTTTCTCCAGGCAAGTACAAATTAGGCTCCTGCTGTCGCTGATGTCAAGGTAGTTAACATTTACCAGGGATGCAAAGGCCAGCGGTACACGAGTCAGCTTAGAACCCTGAATGGTTAAGTCTGTTAAAAGTGCAACATTTTTAAAGGCAGAAAGAGATATCTGTGACACCGGGTTGAAGTTCATATTCAAGAATGTTAAACTAGAATTCTCTGGAAAACTCGTGTCCGTTATTTCTGTAATAAAATTATAATCAATTTGAATCTCTTTTGTCCACTGTGGTATTTCATCCCCTCTCATGCCACCAATAAGGTTGGAGCTGACAAGTAGTTCCGTGACATGCTTCAACTGCAAAATGACACTGGGAATTGAGGGAAGTGAGTTGTTGGCAAAACTTAACGAGGAAATATTCAAAGGCAGTGAACCAGAATAAGGATCGTTTATTCGATTACCATTGAAATACAATTGTTCCATTTTCTGCAGAAATGAAAAATCTGGGATAACCGTTAATTGGTTGCAGGTTATACCAAATTCATTTAAATTATCAGCGTATCGACTAACTAGTTTACTGAGCAGGACCGCGTCGGAAATTCGGTTGTAATCAAGTGTAAACGAACGCATCATGGGTGCTACAGGAAGCCACTTGATATCTACTATTTTATTATGATGTAAATATAACATCTCCAAAGCGAACAGCTTGGAAAGAGCCTTGGGAACGACAGTCAGACTGTTGTCAGATAATGTTAGATATGTTAAACTGTTAGCCATGCTGTCGAATGTATCATCTGGGATTGTTTCAATGGATGTACCTGTGATACTTAAAACAGTTAGATGGGGGAAATGCTGAATGCAGTCTGGCCATATTTGGAGACCATTTTGTGACAGGGAAAACTGTGTCAATGTTAGACCAATGTTCTTGATTGCGTTAATGTTCCAGTCTGTGATATTTGATGTGCCAAATGTAAGATCTGTCATTGTGTGCAAATGGAGAAAGGCATCTGGGATTCTAGTAAATAAAGCGCCTGAAAACGTTAGTGTGGTTAAGGTCAAGGCTGAAGCGTCGAATGCAGCGTCATCTATGGTGGTAATAGGATTTTCTCCAAAGGAGATTTCTGTCAGGTTGGCTGGTAAACTTCGAGCTGGTATTGTGGCAATCTGGTTCATCTGGGGATAAGCCACGATATCATGTTGTACACCGTCAATGTACGATTTTTATTTTTTCTGTGATTCTGTAATTAATACATTGTATTGAGAATATATCTACTTCATTGGCCACATTCTATCAACACATATATAACAACGATATTCTAATATAAAAACACATACAAACGTCACATAACTATAAACACGCCATAACAGACACATTACTATTAACAAAGACACACAACTTAGCACACACACGCATGCGTACACAAGCACATATATACAACACAGCACGCCCACATTCACACACGCATATATATATATATATATATATATATATATATATATATATATATATACAAGAGGCGTTCATTTGAAATCCGTTCGTGCCGGACCGCGCGTAACAATGAATAAAAGAGCACGTGCTTATCAGCCCACGATGCATAGGTTCTGTTTCTGACCGTTGAGAATATTGCCGGGTTGATGCACAATCAGTCCAAAGAAGCTCAAATAGCGGTGATTCGGTTTCTTTCATTTGAAGGATGTCGACCAGTGGACATGCATCGAAGAATGCAGGTAGCCTACGGTAACAAATGTGTGTCGAAGACAACAGTGACAGACTGGGCACGAATGTTTCGGAAAGCAACGAATTTCTCTTCCGCATAGTAGCAGGCAATGAATCATGATGTCACCACTTTGGGCCCAGCAACAAACGAGAGAGCATGCAATGGAAGCATGCTGGATCACCAAAAGCCAAAACATTCAAGTTACAGGTTTCCGCTGGTAAGGTTATGCTGAGCGCATTTTTTTTTTGTGGCCATGAAGGGCTATTGTTGGTCGCCTGTAAAGAATTTGGTGTCAACATCAACTCTACCCTCTACTTGGAAACACTAGACAAGCAGCAAAAAGCCATCAAGATTAAACGACCCGGAATTCTTTCTCGCTGTGTGATTTTTCTTGCACGATAATGCTCGTCCGCATGTTGCAAAGATTGTGCAGGAAGCAAAAGCAAGGAAGAAGTGGGAAATTCTGCAACATTAACCCTATAGTCCTGATTTGTCACCATGTGATTTTCATTTGTTCGGACCTCTAAAAGAAGCTCTTAAGGGGCAAAGATTTCACAGAGATGCAGACGTAATGAACGCGGTAAACACTTGGTTCAATGAGCAACCACAATCTTTTTTTTTTGCGGACGGCATTCGCCGCCTACATAAGCAATGAGATACTTGACCGAATGCCCACGGCGACTTCTTTTGACCACCCATGGTGCATAATTCATTCAAAATTAATTCTTTGTTTAATTATACCACACCTGTTAATGTTTCTGTCATGCTTTTGTAATAAAACCCTTGGAACGGGTTTCAAATAGACATCCCAAGTATTATATATATATATATATATATATATATATATATATATATATATATATATATATATATATATATATATATATATATATATATATCTCCCCCGATGGTGTTTCCACCTTGTCGTGGTGGGGGAGCTTGAGTTTCTCAATGACCCTGAGAGCTATGCCGGCGGTAGCGTAGCTACCAGCAGGGCCTCCCAAGCCGGACAGGTCAAAGGGTAGAGAACAGACAAAGAGAAACACCCTGGTCCTCCAGGTTGGGGGTTGAAGCGTGGGGTTAACATCCCCACCTTTGTAAAAACCTTTCTTTGTTACGAAACAAATACATGAGCCTCAAAATTGGACTGACTTATCTGGACAACGACCTTGGAACGTTAAAGGACTTTTGAGATTTGGAACATGGAATGTACGGACACTATATCGAGCTGGAGCGGCCGAAGAACTTACCCGGGAGCTGGGTGAATATCAAGTGGATATAACAGCAATTCAAGAAATAAGGTGGCCAGGAGAGGGTACTTTAAAGCAAAATGGAATGATTATAATATATGGAGGAAACACCCAAAATAAACATGAATTAGGAACAGGATTTGTCATCAAAAAAGAGTTATGGGGGAACGTTTTAAACTTTAAAGCTTTTAATGACAGGATTAGTAAATTACGAATAAAAGGTAAATGGAAAAATATAACGATGATTAATGTACATGCACCTACTGAAGAGAAAGAAGATGATATTAAAGAAGACTTTTATAATGATCTGGAAGATGTCATAGAAGAAACCCCCAAACAGGACATCCTGATTGTGCTGGGAGACTTCAATGCAAAAATAGGTAGAGAGCAAACTAATAAAAAAGTGGCCAGTATGGAAAGCCTACATACAACTTCAAATGATAATGGATGGAGAGTCATCAACCTGGCAGAAGCCAAAGGACTGCAGATTAGCAGTACCAGACTACAAAGAAAGGATATACACAAACAAACTTGGAAATCATGTGACTAGAGAACCTATAATCAAATAGATCACATTTTAATTAACAACAGAAATGCATCAAACATACAGCAAGTAAGAAGTTATAGAGGAGCTGAGTGCCACAGTGACCACTTCCTCGTTGGAGCAAAATTTAAAATAAAACTTAAGAGAGCTTTCTATACTAAATTACAAAGATTACACCCAACATATAACAGAGAAAAACTGCAAGACATTACAGTCAATGAGAAATTTACAGATGAAATAAAATGTAAACTTGAAACTCCGCAAAACACTTTGGAGGAAAGCGTTGACCAAACTTGGTTGAACATCAAGAATACAATTCAGTCTACCGCAGAAGAATGTCTCGGTGTGTTAACCACGCATAGAAAGAACAGATGGTTCAATCAAAAATGTGAAGAAGCAGTCATTAGGAAGAAGAATGCCAGACATGTATGGTTAAATGACATCAATAACATCCAAAAGGAAGAGCATTATAGAAATGAATGTAAAGAGGCTACAAAAATAGTCAGACAGCAGAAGCGAGAATATATGAGTAATATAATCAAAGATATGGAAACTAATCACCAGAAAAATGAATCCAGAAAATTTTTTAAAGAACTGAAGTCAATGAAACGAGGGCACCAACAAAACACATATGGTTTAAAAGACAAAAATGGGAATATGATAAATACCAATGAGGAAATGTGCAACACATGGAAAGAATATTTTATTGAATTACTAAATTGTGAAGCTCCAAGTCACATTTTCCCACAGGAAGAGGTTCTAATATGCGAACCACAAATTGAAGAACCTACATTTGAAGAAATCCTATATGTAATCACACGACTTAAAAACAATAAGGCAACTGGGACTGATGGAATTGCTGCTGAATTTATAAAGGCAGGTGGCCATGCATTACATCTAAAGCTATACGAACTAATAATAAAAATCTGGAGGACAGAAGAATTACCCCATGACTGGAAAGAGTCATTATTGATACCTATCTTTAAGAAAGGAGACAAGTTCCAATGTGGAAATTATAGGGGAATATCACTACTGTCCACAAGCTATAAGATACTATCCGCAGTATTACTAAATAGACTAAAACCATATTCAGAAGACATATTAGGTGACTACCAGGCGGGTTTTAGACAAAACAGATCAACAATAGATCAGATATTTATCTTACGACAAATAGCCGAGAAACATTGGGAATATAAAAGAGATCTCCATAACATTTTTGTTGATTTTAAAAAGGCTTATGATAGTGTCCATAGGAATAGTCTATGGAATGCTATGCAGGAATTTGGAATACCAAGGAAGTTAATCAACATGACCAGACTATGCATGGAAGATACTTATAATATAGTAACATATAAAGGCAGGAAATCAGACCCCTTCCAAATAACATCTGGCTTGAAACAGGGTGATGCACTATCGCCGCTACTCTTCAATCTGGCTCTAGAGAAAGTTGTAAGGAAGGTAAAGGAGGAATGTGATATTGGAGGAACATCCAAGCTGCTTGGTTATGCAGATGATATAGATATTATAGGGCAAAATGAACAAAAGACATTGGAAATATTGACTCACTTAAAGGGAAAAGCCCAACAGATGGGGCTGGTTATCAACCAAGATAAGACAGAATATATGGTAATTTCAAGAGACGGAATGGCTAGAAACTCTGGCCACATACAAATAGATAATATGATCATTAAAAGAACGGAAACATACAAATACCTGGGTACAATCTTCAACTGCTCCAACATCATAAGGGAAGAAATACAAACTAGAATCAACTCTGGAAATAAGATATACTATGCACTACAACATCTACTAAAATCAAAGGCGCTATCTCGTAACACCAAAATCACAATATACAAAACACTGATCAGACCAGTTGTGCTGTATGGCTCTGAAACCTGGAGTACAACGAAAGGAGACGAAGCCTTGTTACAAACCTTTGAGAACAAAATTTTAAGACGCATATTTGGACCCATTTGGGATACACAAAGTGGAGAGTGGAAAAGAAGAAGTAACAAAGACATTTATGATCTGTTTAAGTCCCCGCTAATCACTGGTATCATGAAGGCTAATAGACTACAATGGCTGGGGCATATAGAAAGAATGGAAGATAATAAGGAAACAAAACTCGCTTACACTCAGGAAATAAATGACCGTAGACCCCGAGGTAGACCAAGAAGGCGGTGGAGAGATAATACATGTACAGACCTACAAGCACTTGGAATCAACGACTGGCAAGAGAAGGTCCACCAGAGAGACGAATGGAGACGGATTGTATTTGCAGCAAAGAACCTCAATGGCTCGGAACGCTGAAGAAGAGAAGATATATATATATATATATATATATATATATATATATATATATATATATATATATATATATATATATATATATATATATATATATATATATATATATATATATATATATATATATATATATCATGTGCCATGCCGGAAAGCGTGGGCGGTCATGATTCGCCATTTCACCCGATCACCAGAGTCGTGGATCAGCTCAGTGTTCCTGTCTCGTCCATGCCATGTGGCCAAGCCATCCAGGTATTTTCCTCTTTGTCTTCCTCTTGGTCTGTTCCCTTCGATCTTGCCAGCTGTCACTAAGTTATCCTGTCCATTTCTTCTCATAGCATGTCCAAAACATTTTGACTGTCTACGTCTAATTTCTCTAATCAATCTACGATTTTCATTTGTCTCTTGTAGTACTTGGTCATTGATTTTTCTATCTGTACATGGTATTCTTTGCATTTTCCTCAGAAACCACATTTCTGCAGCCATCAGATGTTTTTCAGCTTGACTTCACATTGTCCAAGTTTCACATCCATACAAAAGAACAGGCTCTATGTATCCTCTCAACACTCTTTTTCTCGTTTCAATTGACATCATTTTATTGGTCAGAATGTTTTTCATCTTGCTAAAGGCTACTTTCGCCATGGCGATTCTTGTTCTAATCTCTTCAATGCATCTGCCATCAGATGTTATGACTGTTCCAAGATAATTGAACCGATTCACTTGTTGAAGAATATTCCCATTTACTTGTATATTACATTGTGATACTTCGTTCTTCCTAGTGACGACCACAACCTGTCTTCCTACAATTTAATTCCAACCCCAGCTGCTCACTGTGTACAACAACAGCGTCTACTAATTGTTGCAGATCCTGTGCATTGTCTGCAATCAATACTGTATCATCTGCATATCTAATGTTATTTATGTTTCGTCCTCCAATGCTGATTCCATTTAGGTCTTCTAAATTTCTGAAAATATTTTCACTGTATAGGGAAAAAAGATCTGGAGACATTACACATCCCTGCCTAACACCTCTCTTAATAGGTTGATATTGTCCTATTTCATTATCAATCCTTATGGCAGCTTGTTGTTTCCAATATATGTTTTTTTATAAGTCTAATGTCTTTCCCATCAATTTGTAGATCTGCAAGCATATCCACAATGTTGACATGTCTAACTCTATCAAAAGCCTTTGTGTAGTCAATAAAGCAAAGATGTAAATCCTTGTTTACTTCTAAAGCACGTTCAATAACTGTTCTCAGCATATACACAGCATTTACTGTACCCTTTCCTTCTACAAACCCACATTGTTCTTCCCATATTTCAGGTTGTATTTTCTTCCTCACTCTTTGCATGATAATTCGTAACAAAATCTTTGTGATGTGACTCATTATACTAATTGTTCTATGTTGATCACATTCTAAGGTTCCTGATTTCTTTGGGATTGCAATAAATACAGAATTACATAATTCAGAAGGTGTTCAGCAGTCTAGTGACTTGCTCTAGTCCAAATTCTTCTAAAGCTTTAATCATTTCTGTTGTGATGTTATCTGCACCGGGGGCTTTGCCAGCTTTCATATGCTTAAGAACATTTTGAACCTCCATCTTTAAAATTGCTGGTCCTTCATTATTAAATCTAACAGCATACTGTTCCTCTCTGTTATCATTATACAGGTCTTTCACATAATCTGTCCATGCATGTAGAATCTGATCTTTTTCTATTCTGATTTTGCCATCTTTAGTTTTTAGACAGCCTGTTGATGTACTTGTTCTTTAATTAGTAAGTTCCTGAATTCTTTTGTGCACTAATTTGGTATTTTGACTGTTGTGTTGTTTTTCAATTTCTAACCACTTTTCCTCAAACCATGATTATTTTGCCTTCCTACATAATATTCTGACTTGTCTGTGAATTTCTTCACATTTGGCAGGATTATTTTTGTTGAGTCTTCTTGTTTCCATTAAGTGTAAAATTTCCTCAGTCATCCATTTCTTTCGACCCACTTTCTTTAATTTTGGTATCATTGTTTCTGCAGCCACATTGATTGAATTCTTTAACATTTCCCATTGATCATCCACATCCTGGAATAGGATCTCTAGATCAGACAATATTTCAAATCTGTTCTGTACTTCTATGTTGAATTTGTTTTGTATTTCCTTGTCATTACTCAATGTACACAAGTCATATTTAGTGTTTCCTGTTACATTCTTGACTTTCTTCAACTTTATCCTCAATGTTCCTGTCAGTAGTCTGTGGTCACTATAACAATCAGCACTGGGAACTGTTTTTGCTACTGTTAGCGCGTTTCTAAATCTTCTGCTAATGAGAATGTAGTAAATCTGGTTTCTAATCCTGCTATCAGGACTCCTCCAGGTCAATAATCTTCTAGGGTGTTGCTTGAACCAGGTGTTTCCTACAATCATTTCCTGTTCTTTTGCCCACTCTACGAGTCTGTATCCTCTTTCATTTCTCTCTCCTAAACCATAGTTTGCTACTGTGTATCTATCCCCTTGATTTCCTACTTTTGCATTGAAGTCCCCTATTATGATGTTTATTTCTGAATTTTTACATTTCTTTAAGGCAGACTCTATGTCATTATAAAATTCCTCTACACTATCTTCACTGGACTCTCCTGTTGGGGCATATACTTGAATAACATTTATGTTAAAAGGTCTGCCACTCAATTTAACTAGTAGAACTCTGTCCGACACGGCCCAATATCCCTGAACAGACGTTGATGTTTTCCGGTCCAAAATTATTGCCACTCCCCTATGTCGATCTTCACCTCCAGAATAAATAATCTTAAAATCTTTATGTATCTTGATGCCTGCTCCTGTCCATCTCGTTTCGCACATACCTAATATATTAATTTTTTCTCTTTGAATTTCTTGTGTTATGTTCTCTAATTTTCCGTCGTTGTTTAACGTCCTAACATTCCATGTTCCTAATTTTAATGTCTCTGTCCTTGTCTTGCGATGATCAGTCTTTAAGCGAAGCATAATAAACTAGACACTTTCAAAGAGGTAGTTTGCCGTTGCTTTCCTCTATGGCAGTGTCCATACTGGCCGGATGACCGCAACCATTGTCTCTCGAAAGAGATCCTCTGCTTGCCGTCGCGAAACTCGAGACCATAACCAACAAATATCTGTCGGCTTCCCTCAAAATTTCATCCACCACCTGCCTTCCGTGGCTTCTTTTGAACGCTTCCAATAAACGAACACGAAATAACATCACATAATCCAAAGGAAAAACACTATCCACACGAATTCCACGGGAGTTTCCATAGGAAATCCACAGAAAAACACTGAACAGCGTCTCCCCTAAGAACAACGAGTCATCGCGTCGCCATTATACCGGAAGTATATATATATATATATATATATATATATATATATATATATATATATATATGTGTGTGTGTGTGTGTGTGTCGGGGGGGGGGGGGTGTATGTGTATCAGTTGTATCAGTAAACAATAAGTGATACATGGAAGGACAGCTGCCTGACGAATAGTCTGACCATGAATGATTGAGTTAGGGAGGGATACATAATTAAATAATTATATATACACTCAGACAATTGGATAGACTTATGGAGAGACAGGAACGACTGACCCCACAACCGACGGAAGGACGGGCGGATGGATAGATGGATGAATGGATGGGTGGATGGGTGGGTGGATGTGTAGGTAGTTAGGCAGGCAGGCATGTTGGTAGATATAGACGGACAGACAGACAGACATACAGACATACAGACAGACAGACAGACATATAGATAGACAGACGGATGGATGGATGGGTGGATGTATGATTGGGTGCATGGATGGATGGATGAATGAATGGCTAACTGGATGAATGGATGGATGGATGGATGGACAGACAGACAGACAGACAGACAGGCAAACAGACAGACCGTTAGACAGACAGACAGACAGACGGGCGGGCGGTCGGGCGGGTGCTCGTGCAAACGGAAAGACCAATCGAACGATCGACCAAAGACAGACAGACAAGCAAACAGAAAGACAGACAGTCAAGCAGATTTTGAGATGTGAAATGTGATACTTACATCCAAATTGAGAGATTTGAAATGTGATTGCAGTGTCGTAAGTGATGGTGGAAGAGAAGTCAATTGTTTATAAGAGCAATCAACACCGTCCTGGTAGCAGTAGCACTCCTGCAGATTCATATATTTAACAGTCACTTTCCTTCAAATACATATATAATAGTCACATTCCTGCAAATATGCATTTGAAAGTCTCATTTCTATTAAGTGCACATGTTAACAAACTTATGTAGAGGTTTATTAACCTGTAATGAATGTGCGGTAAGGACAAACGGAGGACTCACAGAACCCTTCCCCATACGATCCGGAGTACGACATTGTTGTTTCCTGTCTCTCCTCGTGTTCATAACCTATATAGACAGCAAATGTGAAGAGACCAGGTAGAGACTGGAACAACACCGGATGACGAAAAGAACGCAGTAGAAGTACCAACGGGTAATCCATTAAGAACTCCTATTTGTGGACGATCAAGCACTAAAATAAAACAGAAGCAGAATTGCAAGTGTTAGGAACATAATATGAAAATTATCATCATGAAAACAAAGGTAATGACTATAATCAAAGAAGACAAAAACAAATCAGATTAATCTAAAACAGTGGATCTCAACCCTTGAGGAATTTACCTCCCCCCTCCCCCAGGGGGGAATTTTAGGGTTTCCCGGGGATATATATATTATTGATATTGGTTTTCCCTTCATACTGTATGGTTCTGTACGTCTCACCCGTCTGAAATTCATTTTATAACGTAAGTAGACCCGCAAATCACGTTTTATGTAGATGTCTAGACTTGTTTTAGTATGTGCTATTAAATTTAGCTTCCATTATTACGTATACTGTGAAAAAAAGGGGGGATTTTTAGTGTTGAAAAACGAAAGGGGGAGGGGATGACTTTCTGAAAATATGGTGAAGGGGGCATGGGCCAAAAAAGGTTGAGAACCACTGATCTAAAAGAACACCCCATGAAATACGTAAAGAGCTTCAAGTATTTAAGAAGTATAATATCATCAAATAGCAGATTAGAATAAGAGATCGGCACTAAATGCATTAATGCAAACAATCTCATTGGACAAATGACATCAATACTAAAGACCAAGCACTTATCAATTAATACTTGTAAAATCATCACTCTACAACACAATCTTCCTATCAACTCTATGCTACCAATGGCAAACCTAGACAATCACAGGCAAAGAGAAAAGAAAAGTTATAACAACTCAAATGAGATTCATGAGAAGAATACTCTATGTATCAAGAAGAGAGAAAATCCGACATTAAGAAATCAAGTCTAAATTGGGGGTTATAGCAGCTTCCAATTAACAGTATACCATAACAAGCACTGATGTACATACCAAACGGAACCAGAAGGAGAGGCCGACCATATAAATGATGGGCAGAGGGAAGGACACAATCCACGTGAATCACGATACATGAAGCCCATATTTCACCCCGACACAGCAAGTACAAGGGGAACAAGATGAGATGAAATTTCTATAAACACATACATAGCAGTCATGTGCCAGTATAAACATATATACAGTGGAACCTCGGTTAACGAGCACCTCGCATAACGAATAATTCGCATAACGAGCAAAATAAATTGTAAAAAACAATGACTCGATGAACGAGCGACGTTTCGCATAACGAGTGACGCGGGGAGGGGAAGTCCCGGATCTTTGTTGTTTTGAGGTGACTGAAGTGACCAATCTCTTTCACAGAGAGGTTTGGAAATATCACTTCCACATCGTTACCTGCCTCAAGATGATCGAAAAGGCGTGAGAAGGGGTTACCAAGAGAACCCTCACTCCTGCTTGGAAGAAGCTGTGGCCGCAGAGCGTTGTCGAATGTGACTTTGAGGGGTTTGAGATAGTACCTGTGGAGCCTGTAGTCAACGAGATTGTGTCTTTGGCCAAGATCATGAGACTGGAGGTGGATAACAAAGATATCGATGATATTGTTGAAAAGCATAACCAAGAGCTAACCACCGAAGAGCTTATGGAATTACATTGTGTTTCACAGCAAGAAGTTTTAGAGGAGAGTTTGTCCGAGGAGGAGGAGGAGGAGAAGGTAACAGAAAACCAACAATCTTCTGGCGCAATAAGAGAAATGCTGAAATCATGGGAAGCTTGCATCGTACATTGAGAACCATCACCGTAATATGGCAGTGGCTATGAGAGCTACTAATTTATTTAGTGATAATGCTGTGTCGCATTTCCACCAAATTCCGAAGCGTCGGCAAAAACATATTTGTCTAGACACCTTTCTAGTAAAATATAATTAGGTATGTATTATAAATTGTAAATTAATTATTTCAATTTATTTTTGTTTTCTACAAATCTAATTGTCATTCCAGGTTCGTTCATTCCGCGATAGAAGAGGAAGATGAATCACGCTCCTTAACAATGTATATATATAATTTTCTGTGTAGGGAAACTAAAGTCGCTTACACTCAGGAAATAAATGACAGTAGACCCCGAGGTAGACCAAGAAGACGGTGGAGAGATAATATATATACAGATCTACAAGCACTTGGAATCAACGACTGGCAAGAGAAGATCAACCAGAGAGACGAATGGAGACAGATTGTATTTGCAGCAAAGAACCTCAATGGCTCGGAACGCTGAAGAAGAAGAAGAAGAAGAAGAAACGTTTAACAAAATATTTTGAGTAGTTTTTCGGCATGGAACGCATTATCGTATTTTATATTAATTTTTATGGAAGAAACTGTTTCGCTTAACGAGTCTTTCGCTTTACGAATAAGGTTCTGGAAAGAATTATGCTCGTTAAGCGAGGTTCCACTGTATAGGCTTCACAAACCTATAAAAACATATGTAACAATCACATTACTATTAACACATGTGTAACAGCCACATTATTATAACCACAAATATAACCGTCACATAATGCATCCATTCCGTGGCAACATGTGGACGTGAGTCATTGATAATTTCGCAATCATTAAAGAAGAAACCTGAGGCTTGTGAACTCAGATGTCACAGAACAGTTCTTAGAATATCCAGGCCGAGAAGAATACACACACTGACATTCTACCACACCTGGACACGGAAGTCACCTGGGTTACTAGCAGCTTCAAGTCTGGGCAACTGGAATACATTAGCTTTATCAATCGTCACAGTGGCTGGGAGAGAAAAGTAATGGAGGGGGGGGGGGGCGTGGTTGGTACAAGAAAAGACAGCGTTTGACCAGCACGAAGATGAACACCGGACAATGTAGACAGCTTCAGCCTGAAGGTGCACAAGGCGGGTCACATCGCCAGAGATTAAAAACGTGTCCGCGATCCGTGATGAGAGCCACTTGATGAGAGCGACGTGATGGGAGAGACTTGATTAGAGCGACTCGATGAGAGCGACATAATGAGTGTTATGTGATGAGAGTTATGTGATGACAGCTATGTGATGAGAGCGACGTGATGAAAACGACGTGATGAGATTTATGTGATGAGGGCAACATGATGAGAGCGACATGATGAGAGTTATGTGATGAGAGTTATATGATGAGAGCTGTGTGATGAGAGGTATGTGATGAGAGTTATGTGATGAGAGTTATGTGATGAGAGTCATGTGATGAGAGCAACATGACGAGCACGAAGTGATGAGAGCGACGTGATGAGAGCGACGTGATGAGAGCGACGTGATGAGAGCGACGTGATGAGAGCGACGTGATGAGAGCGACGTGACGAGAGTTATGTGATGAGAGCGAGATGATGAGAGCGACGTGATGAGAGTTATGTGATGAGAGCGACGTGATGAGAGCGACATGATGAAAGAGGCGTGATGTGTGTTCTTTAAATTGATAGAGCAATCCGCAGTCGACGGACATTGCAGTCGCCTTTACTCCCCATACAATTACTGTAACAATCACAGGTTCGGGCGAGTTGCCAGTTCCGGTCGGTGACAAAATTCCCAGCGTCTGTGCGAGATTGCGTAACATTACCGCCTGAGCTTATTGACACGGCACATGATGATGATGATGATGATGATGTCTACCCAGATAGCTTCTGTCGTAGAGCTAGTTAGAGTGAGCACCTGGTAAATACATTGATCTTGCAGTGATGACCAGAAGAATCCAGCGACCAGGAGCAGTGCCAGTTGGTCTCCTTGATCCATGTTAGAGACAGCAGCAAATCTGCAGAAATTGTATTCATTGTGTTAGAGACAGCGGCGAATCTATAGATGAGAAACTGTATTCATTGTATTAAATACAGCGGCGAATCTGTAGATGAGAAACTGTATTCATTGTATTAAATACAGCGGCGAATCTGTAGATGAGAAACTGTATTCATTGTGTTAAATACAGCGGCGAATCTTTAGATGAGAAACTGTATTCATTGTATTAAATACAGCGGCGAATCTGTAGATGAGAAACTGTATTCATTGTGTTAAATACAGCGGCGAATCTGTAGATGAGAAACTGTATTCATTGTGTTAAATACAGCGGCGAATCTGTAGATGAGAAACTGTATTCATTGTGTTAGAGACAGCGGCGAATCTGTAGATGAGAAACTGTATTCATTGTGTTAGAGACAGCGTCGAATCTGTAGATGAGAAACTGTATTCATTGTGTTAGAGACAGCGGCGAATCTGCAGATGAGAAACTGTATTCATTGTGTTAAATACAGCGGCGAATCTGTAGATGAGAAACTGTATTCATTGTGTTAAATACAGCGGCGAATCTGTAGATGAGAAACTGTATTCATTGTGTTAAATACAGCGGCGAATCTGTAGATGAGAAACTGTATTCATTGTATTAAAAGCCTCAGTAACTTCTACTAATTGACTGGCACCTTGCCATCTTGACAGGCGATGGTTTGTAACACGGAGTTATACCTCTCCACGGCACAACACCTGGACTGGAGTTGGAGAACATGTCTGTTCCAATTCAGCACGGTCCCTCTCTCGACATTCATTCATTCATTCATTCATTCATTCATTCATTCATTCATTCATTCATTCATTCATTTATTTATTCATTCATTCATTCAGTAGCATGTCATGTGCAGAACCTCGCTCCCATAACAACCCGCCAGAAAACATCTCGATCACAAGCAAGATGTCCCGCGTCCGATACACCCAACTGGAGATCATCCGCCACACCCTGCACCCATCTTTTCTTTGGCCTTCTCTTCCTCTCTTCCCAGGCATATACACTTCCATTATTGCTCTCTCCACACTTTCATGACGTTTCAAGTGACCAAAATATATCAATTTTCTTTGTTTTATCGTCTTTAATAACCAACCCTCTTTAAGTATGGATGCATTTGTTCTTAGAAGATATTCTTAGAACCCGTCTATAACATTTATAATCAAAAGCATTTATGCGCTGTTCAGCTTATTTAGTAAGTGTCCAGGTCTCACAGGCGTATGTTGCAATGGGAAAGATGCATGCTCTTAAAAGAATTCTGTTTGTAGTTCTATCTATCCCATTCCATAATTTATTAAGTTGTTTCAGTCTTTTAAGAGCAATTGATAGTCGACGTTTAATTTCTGTTATTGTGTCACTATTGTTGGTTATCAATGACCCAAGATATTCAAAATGTTCCACCACCACAAATCTTTCCACTTTACCATATATTTTTTTTTCTCCATCGCCTAGGGATTAACGTCTTTCTCCGTAATCCCGTATATTCTCGTGAGTAACGTAACCTGCGCGAGAATTGGTAGCGGTTCTCGCCGCGTTGGTAGCTTACAGGGTATATGAGCTGGTCGCTCAGAAAGCAATGGCAAACTACTGAGCGTAATCTTGCCTAGTACATCAACAGCAGCTGAAAAATGCTGGTGTTGACTGCAAAATCCTGTAAGGGATATGCAACATAAAAACAGTAGTTTTTATCTGTATGACTTATCTTTGTTTTTGCTATGTTTAGATATAAGTTGTGATTTTCACTATTTCTTTGGGTTGAGGTTATTAAGTTTTCTATACTTGTCTGTGATGTGGATAGTAATACTGTATCATCAGCATATCGAATCTCTGGTATGTCATGACCACCGATATTTAGGGCATCATATTGCTCCCTGGTTATATCATCTCTGACATTTCTCATTATATTTTCGGCGTACAGGTTAAACAAATAGTGGGAACAGCACACAGCCCTGACGGACTCCCTGCTTCATGTAAAACCACTCTGATGTCTCACCATCTATTCTAACCGCTACTTGTTGGTCTAAATAGAACATTTCTATGAGTTGTACTACATGTGATGGAAAGCCCATATTCCTCATGATTTCCCAAAGTTTCTGATGTTGTACACAGTCAAATGCCTTTGAATAATCCACAAAACACGAGAATAGGTTTACATTAAATTATCTGAACTTCTCTAGTATTATACGCATTTTGAATATGTGATCTCTTGTTTCTCTTCCTTTTCAAGTCCAGATTGAACCCCGTTAATCTCTTCTTCCATTTTCTTACGAAGTCTTCCCATTATGATTTTTAGTAGAAATTTCTTGCATGATTGATCAGGGCAATAGTTCTATAGTTGGTGCATAATTTCAGGTTTCCCCTTTTTTGGTATTGTAATGAAAATAGTTCTCTTCCAATCTTTTTACCATATACCATATTTCCATATCGTTTTACTTAATGCATGATATATTTGTATGCTTTCGTCTCCTCCCGCTTTAATTAGGTCAGCTGGTATCTCATCACATCCTGGTGAATTACCATTCTTCAGGTTCTTTATTGCCCATGCAATTTCATATAATGAAGGTTCATTTTCTGTTTCTGCTGTCATTAGTTCATATATATCATTCATATCCCCACACTCATTCATATCATACATCCCAATGCAGTATTCCTGCCGTATTTCTAGAATTTGTCTAGATTCTGTTATTTCGAAACTTGTCACAGGTAACATTTAATTGAGGTTGAAAATTTCTTGTCAATAACTTCATTTCTTTGAGCATGTCGTAATCTATTCCATTTTTATGATATTGCTCTATTTTAATACAAAAATCTTGTACATACTGGTTTTTGTCCTTTCTTGTGTTCTTCCTTATGTCTCGTGTTAAAGATTTATACTTCATCCTACTGTTATTGGTTTCTCCTTTCTTTTTCAGTTCCCTTCGCTGTTTTATTAATTCTAACGGGCATGGTATAATCAATGGCTTATATTGCTTAGTCCTGGTTGTAATTAAATCTTTGGCTGCTGTTATCAAGATATCTCTAGCTTGAACTGCCAGTTCATCAGGTGTCATTTCCTCTTGTACAGACATCAAGACCCCAAAACGATTTCTACCTTCTACAGTGTATGCATCTGGTATTTTTGTGAAATAAAAAGAAATGGCCTTGGTCCTCGGGTAAGCTTTCTGAGTTTTAATTTCAGATCTGCTTCTAATAACTGATGAATTGTGTCACAGTTTGCACGTTGTAGGGTGTTTGCAGATGTTATGCTTGACCTCCTTCTTGGTAGTAAAATATAATCTATCTGATATTTGGTAATACTGTCCGTGGACGTCCATGTGAAGAGTCTTCTTGGGTGTTGGGTCTCTCGACCTGCCTAGCTTAATCCAGAGCAAATGTAACACCAATACGTCTAGACCAAAGCTTGCTGCAGAAGCTGCCGGATCAACAAAGCAGTGCTCGAACTGGTTTTCTGTCGGACCTTCCATCCTAGATCACTTGCCTGACAAGGCTTAGGGCTGGTCTGCCCTGCCATCACGTTTTGTCTTTAGGCTGCAATTCGTCTCACTGGGGTACGGCTTTTACTCCCAAAATTGCTCTCCTCCACCCAAAACTGTTGGCACAATGTGTGGTGTCGGGTTTGATGAGCGTCTTGCAACATGCGGCGCTAACAGAAAGCAGGTAGTACCGTCTACTGCCATACGGTAGCTCAATCATATCTGACTAAGACCCAACATTCGGAGCTAACAGAGGGCAGGCAATATCGTCTACTGGATTAATAATGTTTTTATAGCATACGCCATGCAAGCTAAAAGGTAATAAAACCTTACCCTGAAATTTTGAGACTGCACAACACTCTAAACTGTCTTGTATTCAAACCAGAGATTGCAATCTTCACAAACTTCCAACCAGGTATCGCAACATAACGCCTATAATGTGTTGTAGTCCAGCTGTTTTGTGTGCGTACTATCAACTGAACATAATCTAAACAATCAAATCAACAATTATAATTATTTCTTCACAATCTCTTATCAGTTTACGAAGCAGTCGTGTGCTGTATGTTAATTAAAACATAAAGATTAAGCCATGTTGTAAGTCACATGTGGCTTCATGGGATTGTAAAAATCCCAGGTAACACTATCTTGCAGTATGTAGCCGGGGATTTGTATGTTCAGTGCACTATATAAAACCTGCTTCTGTTTACAGACAGAAGACACACACAAGATGTTGCACGATGTATTGCTTGGCAAATTTCGCTGGCCGGCACTGTGGCGAAGGGCGTACGAAAGCTATCCGTAATCCTGCATACCGTGTTGGAAACACAGCTGCTGGCGATTAAGCAGCAGATATGTATTGGTACCGGTTGTTCAGAAAGCAATGGTAAACTATTGAACGTAAATTTGCCAAGAAATCACAAACAATATTTCCTACATCTCGCCAGGTACAACCTGCAGGATAATATATCAAGTGGAGGGAAGAGCCTGGTGTTGCGTTGCTACCGAGACACGTGTATGATTTAGTCTCGTGAAGTGGCGTTCAGATAATACGAGCTTTGACGAGATAATAGAGAGAGGGATATAAACCATGTTGTCGTCAAAATTACTACATACAGACACGTTTATCCTACCTAACACAAACAGAGAAAACAGTATGTTGGGATCTTAAACAGTTGGGGAACACATACTAATATAATCCAGACACTATAAAACTACCAAATGGTGGACAAGATGAGAACCTCAAGATCGCCGACGGCTGCCTTTGACCATACATCTGAAGAAGAATGTTAAAACAGATGCCGTGGCCAAGATCCCATTAGATTTCTCCATACCGTGTAATGTTGGTGATCATGTCTGTCCACGGCCTTCTGTCTCTTGTACTGACAATCGTCTTATAGTCCATGTCGTATAGTGTTGGTGATCATGTCTGCCCACAACCTTCTCTCTCTTGTACTGACACTCGCCTTATAGTCCATGTCGTGTGGCGTCGGTCATCGTGTCTTTTCACAGCCTTCTGTTTCGTCAATCATTTCTGATACTGACGTTTCTTTATCCCATGATATCAGACTGTACCGAATCGTCTCTCTTGGTCTCTCCATGTCTCTCCTTTCCTGCAGCTCTCCCGTTTTGACGACATCCTCCAGCTGTTTCCTTCTCTTTACATGTCAAATAAACGCCGTGTGTCACTTTCTTACAGAGGTATATACTGTTCTAGTCGCATTAGCCACTCCCAGGCAATCATTGTTACTTATGGCAGTCCAAGTTATTCACATCCAATGCCACCAAATGTTTATTTGTTTATTTCCGTTCCATGATTCACCGCCATACAGCAAAACATGTTTTATATAGCATCCAGTTCTCTCTTTCTTACATTCAATAACAGTGATTTAGTGCATAACATACTCTTACATAAGTCTGTCATGAGTGAAATGCTGATCCCTGCTTCCTCTACAATGATATTGACCTGACGTTTAACTGCTAGAGCTAAATTGCACAATCACATGTAGGACAGCCTCACTATGCTGACTCCAACATAAATCCAACAACAAAGTCATTCGAGTGAACTGAGATATAATTTATCGCAGGCAACTTCAACAGCAAACGTGAGCGAGTGAGCGCAACCAGTCTTGAGTCTTTCGCACCGCACTTTCGCTCTTGCTTCTCCGTCGCTATTCACTTCTCTAAACTGTGTGGATACCAGCTATGCCAGCCACCGTGGCATCAGGATAGCCATGAGTACCTGTAGTCAATTGCCGGATACACCTAGAGCGACTTCATGTGGACACCGAGGATTGGCAGCATCATAAAGGCCGGTATTCTGTGACTGGTGTTGAAACACGTCCTAACTTGACTTCGCTGGATCACCAACTAAAGCTTAAGCCGTTACGGTGTTAGGTGACGTCGTACCATGACGTCTAAATTGCGTTCAATGTTGGTGCAACATTTGTGCCACTCTTTATCTTCTTCTTTGATGCACTAACTCATCAATTGAATGTTGCATCACTGTCATTTGCCACATGACAAAGTCACACTTTTGACCTTTCTCATCAGATACTTCCAACAGTGACGTCACGGAGCAATGATCTCCCTGTTCTGTTGGTGTCCAATGCAATGAGAGCTAAAACATCTGCTGGCTAGTACAGACAACAGGAAAACAAGGAATTCTTAGATAGATTATACTGTACCGTGAGGACTTTATCGATAGGTAAATATTAGTAATCGTCTGTGTTTGCTGAGAAAGGTAAGCTTTATGATTTGTTTAGATAAAAACTGCATTACATTCAAGGTTCATGGATTATTTGATTAAAGTAGTTGAAGTCGTACTTAGTACTGTTCTAACTTCACAGCAAGCGGGCACCCCATAATTGCTCCGTTCCTGCACTAGCGAAAACCACACGAAATGCGCATCATAATGCTGTTAAATGTTAACGAGTGTATTACCCGAAATATTACACAGCAGCCGCAACGTTACGTTCAAACACACGGTTCTTCTTCAGTTGAAATGGATTACTGCAGATGATACTCCGAGAAGTACAGACACTTCTTAAACTGTTCCTGCAAACGTCAC
>CAWUFQ010000414.1:35000-57500 GCA_963921405.1 Cepaea hortensis
CAATACTCCACCAAGTTTTGCAGAGCCAGCCAATCTGTCTGCCTGTTCATTCCCCAACACACCAGCATGCCCCGGAGAAAATATCCAGACGATGTTTGCCACCCGTGACTTCCGAAGCGATATATATATATATGCACGCCGAGCGTCGGCGTTCATGGTTCGCCGTCTGACTTGATCCTTACAGTCTTAGATCAGCTCTGTGTTCATGCCTCGATTAAGCTATGCATCCAAGCCGTCCAGATATTGCTGTCTCTGTCTCTACCTTGTTCATCTTCCATAAATTTTGCTAGCTGTCACAATGCTATTCTCATCATAAAATGCACAAAACTCACGACCGGACCACGTCTGATTTCTTGAATGAATTTTATGTTTTATTTATTTATTGTAGAACTTCCTTGTTGCTGTTTCTTTCTGCCCCTGGTACTCTTTTTATTTTCCTCAGAAAAACACATTTCCATTGCCAGAAATGTTTCCAGACAGCAGGATAAAAAACCAATTACATTACATCCTAATTAGCAGAAGGTTTCAAAATGCATTATCAGTCGTAAAAACAGTTCCCAATGCACACTGGTGCAGTGATCACAGATTAATTACAGGCACACTGAGGGTAAAGTTAAAGAAAGTCAAGTATACAACCGGAAACACTCAATATGATTTGCGCAAATTGAAAACTGACAAAGAAATAAAAGATAATTTTAACATGGCAATAAAGAACAAATTTGATATATTGTCTGATCTAGAAATCATATTTCAAGATGTGGATGATTAAAGGGAAATGTTGAAGAATTCAATCAGTTTAGCTGCAGCAAAAGAATTTTTTTTCCAAAATGACATGATCCATTTCACATAATCAGAAATGTTACAGCTAATGGAAACAAGAACACAGATAATTATGCCAAGTATAAAGAAATTCACAGAAAAGTCAGAACATTGTGTAAGGAGGCAAAAGAAGCATCCATCCATCCATCATGTGCCATGCCGGTAAGCGTGGGCGGTCATGTTTTGCCATCTCACTCGATCACCAGAGTCGTGGATCAGCTCCGTGTTCCTATCTCGACCATGCCATGTGGCCAAGCCATCCAGGTATTTGCCTCTAGGTCTTCCTCTTGGTCTGTTTCCTTCGATCTTACCAGTTGTCATCAAGTTCTCCAATCCATTTCTTCTCATAACATGCCCAAAAAATTTTGACTGTCTGCGTCTAATGTCTCTAATCAGTTTACGATCTTCGTTTGTTTCTTGAAGGACCTATTCATTGCTCTTTCTGGCTGTCCATGGTATTCTTTGCATTTTCCTCAGAAACCACATTTCTACAGCCATCAGATGTTTTTCAGCATGGCTCGAGAAAAATTGCATAGAAAATGAACAACAACACAACAGTAAAAGTACCAAACTAATGCACAAAAGAATTCAGGAGCTTACTAATCAAAGAACACATACATCAGCAGGCTGCGTAAAGACAAAAATGGAAAAATCATAATAGAGAAAGATCAGATTTTACATGTATGGTCAGATTATGTGACACACATTTATGATGATAACAGAGAAGAACAGGATGATATTCAAAATAATAATGAAGGACCATCAATTTTGATGATGGAGGTTCAGAATGCTCTTAACCATATGAAATCTGGCAAGACCCCCGTTTCAGACAGCATCACATCAGAAATGATTAATGCTTTAGAAGAATACGGAATAGATAAAGTTACCCGACTCCTGAATACAATATATGATACTGGAGATATACCTCATGAATTATGTAATTCTGTATTTATTGCAATCCCAAAGAAATCAGGCACCTTGGAGTGTGATCAACATCGAACAATTTGTATAATGAGCCACATCACGAAGATATTGCTAAGAATTACCACGCAAGGAGTTAGGAAGAAAATACAACATGAAATAGAAGAGGAACAATGTGGGTTTGTAGAAGGCAAGGGTACAGTAAATGCTGTGGACATACTGAGAACAGTAATTGAACTTTCTATAGAAGTAAACAAAGATCTACACCTCTGCTTTATTGACTACATAAAGGCTTTCGATAAAGTGAGACATGTCGACATGATACGGATGCTTGAAGATCTACAAATTGATGCAAAAGACCTTAGACTTGTAAAAAACATACATTGGAAACAACAAGCTACCATAAGAATTGATAATGAAGTAGGTCAATATCAGCCTATTAAGAGAGGGGTGTGAGACAGGGATGTGTAATGTCTCCAGGTCTTTTTTTGTCCCTGTACAGTGAACACATTGTCAGAAATATACAAGATATGGAATGAATCAACATTGCGGATGATACATCAATAACATTAGATACGCAGATGATACAGTCTTGATTGCAGACAATGAACAGGACCTGCAAAATTTAGTAGATGCGGTTGTTGCACACAGTGAACAACTAAAGTTAGACTTGAATTGTATGGAGACACAGATTATGGTCGCCACTAGGAAGGAAGAAAGATCACAATGTAATATACAAGTAAATGGGCATATTCTATAACAAGTGAATCGGTACAACTATCTCGGTACAGTCATAACATCTGACGGGAGATGCCTTGAAGAGATTAGAACAAGAATCGCAATGGCGGAGGTAGCCTTTTGCGAGATTAAATGCATACTGACCAATAAAAAGGTATCAATTGAAACGAGAAAAAGGGTGTTGAAGTGCTACATAGAACCTGTACTTGTATATGAATGTGAAGCGTGGACAATGAGCAGACATGCTGAAAAAATATCTGATGGCTGTGGAAATGTGGTTTCTGAGGAAAATGCAAAGAATACCATGGACAGACAGTAAAACCAATGAACAAGTACTTCAAGAAACAAACGAAGATCGTAAACTGATTAGAGACATTAGACGTAGACAGTCACAATTATTTGGACATGTTATGAGAAGAAATGGATTGGAGAACTTGATTACAGCTGGCAAGATCGAAGGGAATAGACCAAGGGGAAGACCAAGAATGAATACCTAGATGGCTTGGGCACATGGCATGGTCGAGACAGAAACACTGAACTGATACACGAGCTGATAGAACATGACCGCCTACGCTTACCGGCATGGCACATGATGATGATGATGATGATGATGATGATGATGATGATGATGATGATGATGATGATGATGATGATGATGATGATGATGATGATGATGAGAATATGTTTCTCATCGTGTCTGCTTATTGTCTATAAATCTAGATGAATCTAAGCAAAAGCAGCATTTCACAAGATGAAGGATATTCTCTGCAGTTTATCTTCCTCAGCCGAGTGAAGACAATTGTTACAGCGGTTAAACAAATTATCAAGGGGTACAACCATGAAGGTCATTTCGGTATAGGCCCCAAGGGATGTAACCGAGCTAACTTCTGGTTTTGAAAAATCCAAAGATGGTTAATTAAGTAGAACATGTATTATCAGATGGTGAATATCCTTGTAATAGGTAACTAATCGCTATCAGTGTAAAACAAATATTTGGAAATTTGTTAAATGCATGGAATAAAATGATGTGTGATTCTCTTTGACAAGTAAAATAATACTCCCATTTTTGTTTACTAAGCCAACAATATGTCATTAACTATATTTTATATCATACATTTGAGCAAGATTCGACTTCTGTAGTGTTAATTTTGACAGGTACGTGAAACGTGCCTAATAATTGAATACGGTTGCTACTGACTTCTCAAGTTGGTGTATTTCTTCAACAAGAAACAACCCTTTACATGTCACACACACGTCAGACCAGTTGTTATCTTCATTTATCAAGAGAGCAGAACTGCATCACCAAACACTTTGTAGCTCCCTAAAACATCTTCTTACAGACCACGCCATGTGGTGTTGATGATCATGTCTCTCTATAAGTTAAGAAATCTGATAATGATCCTCCTTTTTCCTATAAAACAGAACGAATCTACCTACATCCGCAGAACAGAGAGGTGGAAGAACGCGTAGCCAATTGGATTGATAATATAATAAACACAGACTCCGGTAACCTTGCAAAGACTACACACCGCAACACTCAGGCATTATCAATTGGACGGCACACTTTGGAAACCAGTCATGTGAATGTGATTGTCAATGTTTTACGTGTGTTGTTGGACATAAATAATGGTCGCAAGTTAAAACTATGAGAGGCAACTGCCATTTATTTACAGAAATCAGTTTTGTGCAAACACAAAGACATGTTATCCAGTTTAAAATTAACGTCGTAGACAATTTAAACTATTGCGTGAATATGTGTCGTATAATTCAACTTGAAGGATTTATCTTGTTGTTTTAGACTATGTTGTTGTGTGAAGTTTCTGCATTATGAACTTGTCGAGACGCAGTAAGATAAGTCATGCAATACATCGTGCAATCTTTTGTTTGTGTCTTCGTTATTCAAATTCACTAACCTTATGTCTGTATGTTTGCCTGTCACACAATGTATCCTACTACCATCAACATCATCATCATCACCATCCAGTCCCTTGCCTGTCTATATGGTATTCATTTTGCCATTCTGGATGATTGTTTCCAAGTCGTCAAGTGTATCTGTATTGCATGTATCTGGGCGAGTGTACACTGTGTATTGGAATGTGTGCTTTAATTAATATTTTCTGTGGTAAATTTACAATGCAAGAATTAAGGAGTAATGTTCTACGACCGACAGTTACCACCCGCTCACCCTACCCCCATCACACCACAGACACTCATGGCTGTCAATATAATAGCATCAACGTTAAGATTCGTGTTAGTATCACAGCCTGTGATTTTCAGATAAGTAGCATTTTTGTCATGTTGTTTTTATTGTTGACATATTTAATCATAGTTTCATTCTTCTCAATCCGTTCTGATGTCTGAATGTAATCACTGTAGTGGCTGTCCCATGTTTATATGTTGTGTTGTGTTTATTTGTTTGCAGATGAAGGCTAGTGGCCGCAATGTTAAATGTTTTCCGTATATGTGTTATGTAAAGCTTCATTACTTTGTATTATTTTATACTGTTTACATTTCGACAGCTTTACCTCATTTCTATTGACTTTAATCATACACATATTGGAAACAGCTCTGGGATCCGTTGTTTGACAACTCTCCCTTGAGTGACCGTATTGATGGATAATCTTTAGCACCCCTGAAACATTGTCCGTTCAGTGCAGATCTGGGGATAGACACAAGAAGGACGCCATCTGGAGACTATATGCTGGGTACTCCAAGGAAATCACATTGTACGTTGCCAGGTGTTGCTACACTCGCAGTGACCCATGTTCTCTCGCATTGCCGTTAATCACAATATAAGTTTATTCTACATGTTGTCACGGAAACACTTGGGCCACTCAAACATTTGCCATTGCTCTACTGTCTTGATACCAAACACTGTCTCAAGCAACATTCACGTGGGTGAGGGCGCTTCTTCAAGCATCACAACAGACTGGTTCAATGCTGGTCATCTTGACTTCGCAGGACATTCCTTGTAACCGTTGTAGGTCAGGTAGGGACACTCTATACTGGACATTACGACGGATACGGTTTAGTTAAGACTAAATTTAGTTTACTCCCTACTGATCACATTACGCATGAAAGGATCACCTGTCTAAGTTATGGCGCTACGATCATTTATCAGATTTGTGTCGTGGAGTGGAGATAAATAAATAAACGCCGCTTAGTTTACTTGCATCACTGACAACTGACACATGTATCCCCGTTATCGGTCCGTGATGTGACAGCGCTATCATATTTTGTAGGCACCGAGGAATAGGTGACCAACCTTTGCCACACTTAGCAAATGATGAACCCAGGAGTTCAACCCTGGTCCGACAGCCTCATGACATAATCAGCGTAGGTCCTGACATTGAGAAAGCGTGCTTTCTACTGCCCCATCGCTGCTCCCGTTTCTTGTCTACACCTTGAGATACATATCTCTCGCACCTGGACAGGACATTCGGCAGACACCAGCGGACACAAAATGAGCCTAACAACCAGAAGATATGTCTTATGGAGCATGAAGGCAACCCTAGAAAACCTGTAATTAAAACGTCGAGTCTGTTAGTAATAACTGATATGAATTAGTTAGTTAATCAACAGATCATCCTCATTGTACATCGAACTATTAGTCCACAAGTGCCCAGATCCTCTCCTCAACATCTCCCGCAGCGTGTAGCGACAGACGACCCCAGTTCTGTGTTGGTTGACTATTATGTTTTGGCTTCCCACATAGCGCTCTCGTCCAGCTTGACTCCGTTTCACGCAAAGTGTGTTCAAAGTTGCAGAATTACATCAATCCCTTGCGTCATGTACTCGTCCTGCCTCCATCAGGGCGTTCAGGATGTCAGTCTGGTCCAGTGCTCGTCTGCCCCCTACAGCAGCCAGGCTCCCTGAATGTCTGCCAGTTCATGTCTTCTTACATCCGCGTGCCCTGGCACAACACTGAGACACATATTAATCAGCCTTGAACTCCAAAAAGATTCAATCCTTTGCATTCAGGTCCAGCCCCTCTCGATTGTCCATTGAAGTCGGAGAGGGTTTGATTGATGGCGAGGGACACTGGTAACAGGGAAAGCTAATCCACACGCAAAACTCAGTCCATTGCATGCATGGACTACTCGTCAGATGAAAGTGAGCGAACAAGACGAAAAACACATTGTATATGATTTCTATACACATTGTATATGATTTCTATACACATTGTATATGATTTCTATACACATTGTATATGATTTCTATACACATTGTATATGATTTCTATACACATTGTATATGATGTCTACACACATTGTATATGATTTCTATACACATTGTATATGATTTCTATACACATTGTATATGATTTCTATACACATTGTATATGATTTCTAACCACAACATTAGATGGTCCACATTTCCATTAGCACTGGTGTCGCCTGGATCGTGGTTTAAGATTGGTAGGTTTAAGGCCGCTTCGCCTACAACAATTGTCACGTCACAAACCTGACCCTGATATGCACACAGAAATGATACAGCATTACCTGTCCTAAACTATCCTGACGTTGATTTGCTCAGAGAAATTGTACGGCTTTACCAGTCCCGAATAAACAAGCACAACCAGGTAGGCTATTTACATTAGTTTAGTTTAGTTTAGTCGTTGGGTCAACATCACGGCACACGGGTATAACCCATAAGTACTCCGTTCTCCTCCTAACTCAAACCTGAGTCTGGAGAAACTCAGCTCAGTGCACGAACTCCGTAGCACCGGCGAGGTTCCTGAAATACTTTGGGTAGATTTTTAACTCGAAATTTTGCCCGGGCAGCGCCGTTAGGCTACTCTTTTTCGATTTCCAACTGCCAAGGGATTATTTACGTGCGCAACAATACACACGGGCGTCCGATCTCACTACGCAGAGACCAGGGAGCATTTTATTGCTAGAAGTCCACGTGAAATAAATCTCGGTCCTCACCGGGGCTTGAACCCGGGACCTCCAGCACTCGAGCGGACACCATACCTCGAGAACATGCAGCCCCCCATTTACATTGACACATATACTATACATATATACACATTTACATTTAAAGTGAGAAGTGGTAAAACAAGGGTCACATGGCATAACGTAGTTCACTAGTAGAGATACAAGCAGAGAATTCAGGCCAAATCACAAATAACACTCCCGGGGGTCTTGTGCCCATATTGTGCTTGTCGGACGGTTGTATAGACCAGTCGGGACACGATAGGCGACATGGCCAAGATTACGGCGGCCACTTGTTATTGCTCAGACATTTCCTGGGGCGCTTTATAGGTTAGGCCGAACTGGGAGACTAGGTCACATTTTAAATCTGATGGGAATTTGAGCACATGACCTCCGTGTCGGCAGGCATGCGTATAGATAAGAAACACTACAGTTATACAATGACAACAGTGTTATGTTTTGATTGACGAATCCTGTGAGATGTACACACCCGTTGTGAGATATACCAGAAATACACTTCTTCTTCTTCGTCGTCGTCTTCTTCTTCTTCTGTTTCTTCTGTGTCTTCTTCTTCGCCGTTCCTCTTTCTATGAGATAGCGTCACATCCAGTTACCCACCCCAGAAATCAGTGTCCGACCCCAGGCAACATGTGTGTCACGTTTACTCCCCCTAGACAGATTGTTTGCGAGGCAACGGGTTCGGTCTATTCGTGGGTCTACTCCTAATACAAGTGCCAGAGCTGACGCTTCATAGCCTACTCTTTGCTTTTTAAAACTGTCTTATGATTGTTAACGTGTACGGCGAGGTATCCGATCATCTCACTACCCAAGAGATCATGGAGGCGTGTGATGTCTTTAAATGGTTGTTGGAAATAATCCATTCGTATTTATGGTTCCAACCCGGTGGCTTCTGAGCTAAAGGCGGAGAACGTAATCTCTCAGACACGGCGTCCCCAGAAATACATTCACATGTGATGATCGACACTCATAACGTAGAAGAGAGAAATAGATATTAGAAGACACAACAGACACAAGAAGTAGAGGAGAGAAGTAGATATTAGAGGACACATAAGACATTAGAAGTAGATGCAAGAAGCAGATATTAGAGGACACACCAGACAATAGTGACAAGACATGAATACTTGGTCATTCTATGTTGTACAGTAGTGACGAGACGTGAATTCTTGGTCATTCTATGTTGTACAGTAGTGCAGAGACATGAACACTTGGTCATTGTATGTTGTACAGTAGTGCCGAGACATGGACACTAGGTCATTCTATGTTGCACAATAGTGACGAGACATGGACACTTGGTCATTCTATGTTGTACAATAGTGACAACACTTGGACACTAGGTCATTCTATGTTGTAACTCGCAACACACCAATTAAGACACGAGCAGTCGTGTCATGTTGTTGACCATGTCAAGACACACATGCATCAACAAATAACACACAAGCTACATGTAAAGTTGCATTTATTTTTACTCACTCGTGAGGCAGTATGACAGTGTATATATTCCTAATTCCGGACAATATGACATTGTGTATATTAGATAACTCATTCGTGAGACAATATGCCATTGTGTTTGTTAGATAACACACGTGTGGAACAATATGACAATGTATTTGTTAGATAACTCACGTGTAAGACAATATGACATTGTATATGTTATATAACTCACTTGTAAGACAATACGACATTGTATGTGTTAGATAACTCACTTGTAAGACAATATGACATCGTATATGTTAGATAACTCACTTGTAAGACAATATGACATTGCATTTGCTAGATAACTCACTTGCATAACAATATGACATTGTGTATGGTAGATAGCTCACGCGTGGGACAATACGACAGTGTATTTGTTAGATAACTCACGTGTAAGACAATATGACAGTGTCTTTGTTAGATAACTCACGTGTAAGACAATACGACATTGTATTTTTTTAGATAACTCACTTGTAAGACAATATGACATTGAATTTGTTAGATAACTCACGTGTAAGACAATATGACATTGTATTTTTTTAGATAACTCACTTGTAAGACAATATGACATTGAATTTGTTAGATAACTCACGTGTAAGACAATACGACATTGTATTTGTTAGATAACTCACTTGAAAGACAATATGACATTGTATTTGTTAGATAATCCACTTGTAAGACAATATGACATTGTATTTGTTAGATAACTCACTTGTAAGACAATACGACATTGTATTTGATAGATAACTCACGTGTAAGACAATATGACATTGTATGTGTTAGATAACTCACGTGTGGGACCATTCGACAGTGTAGAATTGTGATGATATTGAGCTAAGAACCGACACCACTGCACTCAGGACATTCCCATACGCGCTCCGTCCCTTCGTTCAACAGCCAGCGAAGAGTCACACTACTAATCTTTCTGACCGCTATCTGACTGAAAGTTATCCTGATCTTTCCTTTCAGTTTTGAGATTCTACCAGAACTTCTGCAATCCCCTGGAATCTCATCCTTTCTACATACGGGTTCTCAATCTGTTCCTCCACCTTCTTGACTTGGTCCCACAGGCACGCGACCACATCTGCCTTGTCCATATGTATTCGACCACCAAGAAATGCATTCCCTTTCAACATATCAACCTGCTCATTCCCCGCACTCCCGCATGACCAGGGCAAAAATCCATATAATTCTAATAATCTGTGACCTCTGAAGCGAGGTGAGCTATTCCGCACGAAAAACATTCCTTTCTCCTCTTTACTAAGCATACTCCTTGAATCCGTGATGAAGAAAATGTGTGTTGCAGTGGTTCCTCTAACAAACGGAATGCTGCTGTGGCTGCTTCTACCTCCATTCTCAAGCTGGATGTCGTAGCCTCAGTAGCCTCAAATTTCATACTCTCCATTTTTCTAGAATCGTCCATTTCCTTTCGCAATGAAACCCCAACCACTCCGTCTGTTTCTCAAAACTGATCCATCAGTATAGATCACTATGTCGCCTTGATGTGTTACTCTGGCTCAATTGTTGAACCTAAAACTCTGTGCGGCAACATATAAACTGTCAAACTGTTACAAAAGTGGATTGTCTAACATATACACTGTCATATTGCTCCTATAGTGGAGGTCGTAGCCTCATATGCCATACTCTCCTTTTCTCAAGAATCGTCCATTAGCCCTCGCAAAGAAACCCCACCCACTCCGTTAGTTTCTCACTCATTGTGGTACAATATGACAGTGCATATCTTAGATAACTCACTTGTGGGACAATATGACAGCGTTTATATTAGAAAACTGACATGTGGGACAATATCATAGTGTACATGTTAGATAACTCACTTTACTAACAATATCAGAGTTTATATGTTAGATAACTCACTTGTGAGACGCTATGACAGTTTTACTTTTAGGTAACTGAATTTAGTAACAATGTGACAGTTTATATGTTACATAACTAATTTGTGAGTCAATATGACAGTGAATATGTTAGATAAGTCACTTGTGAGCCAACATGACAACGTATGTAAGATCATTCAGATGTGGCAGTATATATATATATATAAAGCCATGTAAGGGATCTTCATCAACATGATTACAGAGTAAAATAATCTGTTTTTAGAGATTATTGAAGTCTGCTGGTACACTCTGAGTGTGTATACGTTAGATAACTCACGTGCGGACAATCACTATGTGTATTTATATCTAAACTAACTCATGTGGGGACAATCTCAATGCGTATTTATATCTAAAATAACTCTCGTGTGGGGACAATCACAATGTGTATTTAACGTACAATAACTCACGTAGGGATAATCTCAAAATGTATGTATAGCTAACATAACTCACTTGGGGGGAAAATCACAATGTGTATTTATATCTAAAATAACTTTCGTGGGGGACAATCACAATGTGTGTTTATATTTAAAATAACTCACATGGGGGATTCGATTTCACTATTACCCCAGCTCCGTTCAACTTCGAGGAGAAGTTATAATGGGGTTCAACCCTTGTTCAGATTAATAGTCCTGTGGCTGAGTCAGTCGCTAATAGCATCTGCCTACAGTGTTACAGCGCATTTATATCTAAAATATCTCACGTGGGAGACAATCACAACGTGTATTTATATTTAAAATAACACATTTATGGGACAATGCGCTGATAGTGTCATCATAGCGGGCGGGCCTAGGTGTGATTACTTCATAGACTCTCGCAGTGTAAGAGGTGGAAGAAATGGCGACATATTCCTGCATACATTCAGCCTACAACATGTGGTAGAAAGAATGGTCACACATTCCTGCATGTATTTAGCCTACAACATGTGCTGGTCTTAACATCTCACTGAACCATAGCGACTACCTGCTTGTTGTTATTTGTTATATACCTAATATAACTCACCTGTGTGACAAGATGAGAGTGTCATTTGTTATATACCTAAGATAACTCACCAGTGGGACACGTTGGGCTAAGGCTGACAAAGAAAAAATAAACAGAAGTGTCCCCACAATTCCCAGAAACTCTGAATTCATTAAATCTCTTAAACCAGGGCCCTAAATCTTTCTCCAGACACGTACAAATTAGGCTTCTGCTATCGCTGATGTCCAGGTAGTTAACATTTACCAGAGATGCAAACGCCAGCGGTATACGGGTCAGCTTCGAACCCTCAAAGTTTAAATCTGTTAAAAGTGGAACATTTTTAAAGGCAGACAGCGATATCTGTGACACCGGGTTGTAGTTCATATTCAAGGATGTTAAACTGGAATTCTCTGGGAAACTTGTGTCAGTTATTTCTGTAATAAAATTATAATCAATTTCAATATAGTTAATCCACTGCGGTATTTCAACCCCTCTCATACCATGTATAATGTTGGAGGATACAAGTAATCCCGTGGCATATTTCAACTTCAAAATGATACTGGGAATTGAAGGAAGTAAGTTGCTGTCAAAACTTACCATGAAAACATTCAACGGCAACGAACCAGAATAAGGATCGTTTATTCGATTTCCATAGAAATAGAACTGTTCTAAGTTGTGCAGAAATGAAAAATCTGGGATAACTGTTAGTAGGTTGCTGGTTATACCAAAGTCATTCAAACTATCAGAATATCTACTAACCATTTTACTGAGTAAATTTGCCTAGGAAATTCGGTTGTTATCAAGGGCTAATGAACTCAGCCTAGCCTCTGCAGGAAGCCATGTAATATCTACGATTTTATTCTGATTTAAATATAACGACTCCAAAGCGATCAGCTTGGAAAGAGCCTTGGGAACGGCAGTAAGACTGTTATTAGATAATGTTAGAGATGTTAAACTGTTAGCCATACTGTCGAATGTATCATCTGGGATTCCGTCAATGGATGTACCTCTGATAGTTAAAGTAGTTAGATGGGCGAAATACTGAATGCAGTCTGGCCATATCTTGAGACCGTTTTGGGTCAAATAAAATGTCTTCAGTGTTTGACCAATGTTCTTCATTGCGTTAATGTTCCAGTCTGTGATGTTTGATGTGAAAAATGTAAGATCTGTCAGTGTGTGCAAATGGAGAAAGGCATCTGGGATTCTCGTAAATAGAGCGCCAGAGAACGATAATGAGGTTAAAGTCAAGGCTGAAGCGTCGAATGCAGTTTCATCTATGGTGGTAATAGGATTATCTTCCAAGGAGATTTGTGTCAGGTTGGCTGGTAAACTTCGAGCTGGTATTGTGGTAATCTGGTTCATCTGGGGGACAAGATACGATATCATGATTGACAAAGCCAATTTGCCTTTAGTCTTTCTGTCATTATGTAATTATTACAGCAGCTTGCGAATATATCTACTCCATGGGTGGTTGGTGGGGGTGGTGGGGTTGGAGAACAAAACAATCAATACAATATGCGTCTGTGTCGCATTACTATTTTGCTATGAAAATAAATGAGTCAAGCATTGAGACCCTCAGGTCCTGTATGACATCACACTGATGTTGGACAACAGGATGCCTTCATCCGACATACAGGACTTCACGTTGGAGCTCAAGCCAACGAACACAAGCAAGCAAGCAAGCAAGCATTGAGACATCGAGCCGTGTGAGTCGGTATTAGTGTGTGCGCCAAATGTTAGTATAGTCTAAACAGCCAGTAAGCTCACCCACACACATATACACAATCACACGCACCACACTCACACACGCACACACACACACACACACACACACACACATATATATATATATATATATATATATATATATATATATGTTGATCGACTTACGACCTATGCAACTTACGACCATTCGACTTTACGACCACAATCACTAACCATATTAGATTTCAGATTTACTTCTGCCTCAGTTATCAGTCGAACGACGTTGTCTGCAATCATCGGCGGTCGTTAACTAAGGAAAGGAAGGCATGATGCTATGATGATGCTATGCTGCTAGCCAGCGTCATCAATTTCTAAGAAATAACACGGTCACACTCAATAACCCGTATCGTCCGTATCGTGAAATTTATGATGAAGAAAATAAGAAACATACAATTCAGACAAAGCTCACCATGTTTATGAAAAAACCAACTCCGGTACCCCCAACTGCTGCCTTAGATGACGACATTAATGATCTGCAGCCAAGCACCAGTGGTCAATACAATGTTTCAAACATGTTTATATATTCTGATGTTAATGACAATTTGATCTGTTTTGCGATTGAGAAAATGTTTCCTATAGTATTTTCCACACCTGTATTGTGTATTTTTTGCAAATATTAAACCAGTTGTACATATACAGTTAATGCAGTGTTTTTCTTAAACCTGACGATGTAAAAATAAGAAACAAAATGGTGTAGAGATGATACAAATGGCACAAAATGAACATCGAAAATTATGATTTATAACAATAATAAAAGAAATTTATGATATAATTTAACTTAAATATTTTTATAACATCACTTCACATTACAGTACACATAGCGTACTCAACTTACGACCAAATCGTGTTTCGACCGGTCTGTCGGAACCGATCGTAGTCGTAATTCGACCATTTATTAAGGGACATTCATTAAAGTAAGGGACCATTCATTGTTCATGTTTGATCTTTGTCTGTAGTGGGTTGGTTTTATGATTTAATGTTTGTTGGAAGTGGTTGGTTTTATGCTTCAATGTTTGTTGGAAGTGGTTGGTTTTATGCTTTAATGTTTGTTGGAACGTTAGGTGTTCTTGAAGTTGTCGAATTTCATAAATAAAGACTGTTAGTACGATCAAGATTTCAAAGTTTACATCAAAGATACAATAATCGATTGCGTCACAGCCAGACCGACGACTTGAGATAATTAGATTGATCAAAATGTATTTAGTTATTACAGTATTAATATATTTTCGAATAATAATAATCCTCACGATTAAACAACATAAATCGACAGAGGACCGCAAACTTTTCTTGTTAAACAAGAGACTACGTGTTTACCAAGACGAGGACACGACAAAACATCCGATTACTACAGTTAAAACCATGAGTGACACTGACAAAAACAACGCCTCAAAACAATAGACAAAGTTTACGAGACACCAGTTCCGAAGACCGAAAGGAAACGAAACACGGAATTAACAACATTCACTTTTGCTATTACAGCCTAATAGTTTAATCCATTTTCTGGGACGAAACATCAACAATAGTTGCAGCCTCTGTCTCTAGATCTTGACAACCTTATTTTGTTTTTTACTTTCATTGTTCTTGTAAACTGAGGGCGGTGAGAGGTTCCCTCTCTCTTTCCTCTTTTTCTTCTTTGGCTCAAATGCAGTCAAAGTTGCGCATTCTACCTCACATCACCTAAGAGTACAATAATTGTTTATTCTATTATTATTATTATTATTATTATTATTATTATTATTATTATTATTATTATTATTATTATTATTATTATTATTATTATATCTTCTTTTACCACTCCCGTTTCAAATATCCATCCATCATGTGCCATGCTGATAAGAGTGGGCGGTCATGATTCTTCGTATTACTCTATCACCAGACTCGTGGACCAGCTTAGTGTTCTGGTCTCGGCTACGTGGTCAAGCCATCCAGGTATTTACTTCTATGTCTTCCTTTGGTCTCTTCCCCTCGATCTTGCCAGTTGTCACCAAGTTCTCAAATTTATTTCTTCTCATAACATGTCCAAAAAAGTTAGACGGTCTACGTCTAAATTCTCTAATCAGTTTAAGATTTTCATTTATTTCTTATAGGATAGATATATTGACTGTAAGGCTAACAAAAAGGCAGGCTGGCAGAAAGACAGACCGACAAAACACTGACAGACTGACACAGAGTCAGAAACACAAACATAACGATGGGTGTAACAGTTGTAAGATACCAACGACCTATTACTATTCTATAAAGACTAAAGGAGTGGTGTCAATCTTGCCCACATGAAGCTGCAATAGTTACATCCAGACAGTGAAATGTGAAGATTGACAAGTGAAATGTGAAGATTGACACTTACACCCAAACTGATAGATGTGAATTATGATTCACACATCCATATTAAGGGATGTGAAATATGATGCTCACATCCAAAATGAGAGATGTGACATGTAATACACACAAACTGAGAAATGTGAAATGTAATACTTACATCCAAACTGAGATATGTAAAATATGATTGTTGTGTCGCAAGTGAGGGCGGAAGAGAAGTCAACTGTTTATAACCGCAGTCAATGTGGAAGCCGTAGCAGACACATTCCTGCAAACACGAATATAGAAGTTACGTTCATGTAAAAAACAGATGTAACAGTCACGATTCTATAATAACATATTTGACAGTTACGTTCCTATTAGCAAATATGTAAATGTCACATTCCTACAAATACAAATTAACAGTCGGATTATAACTATAATTAACTATAAACACATACATGACTGTCACAATCATTAATATACACATACAGAAGCTGCAATCATGTAAACACATACATGACTGTCACAATCATTAATATACACATACAGAAGCTGCAATCATATAAACACATACACATTAATTATATATATATATATATACTAGACGGCCCGGCCCGGCTTCCCCCAGCACCTGGCGGGCAGCGTCTCATTTAATTCATATAAGTAGTCATTATAATTAGAAAATACAACCTGAAATAGGGGAAGAACAATGTGGGTTTGTAGAAGGAAAGGGTACAGTAAATGCTGTGTATATGCTGCGAACAGCTATTGAATGTGCTATAGAAGTAAACAAGGATATACATCTTTGCTTTATTGACTATACAAAGGCTTTTGACTATACAAAGGCTTTTGATAGAGTTAGACATGTCAACATGCTGGATATGCTTGCAGATCTACAAATTGATGGGAAAGACATTAGACTTATAAAAAAAACATATATTGGAAACAGCAAGCTGCAATAAGCATTGATAATGACGTGGGACAATATCAGCCTATTTAAGAGAGGTGTTAGGCAGTGATGTGTAATGTCTCGAGATCTTTTTTCCCTATACAGTGAAAATATTTTCAGAAATGTAGAGGATATAAATGGAATCAACATTGGAGGACGAAACATCAATAGCATTAGATATGCAGATGATACAGTATTGATTACAGACAATGTGCAGGATCTGCAACAATTAGTAGACGCGGTTGTTGTACATAGTGAGCAACTGGGGTTAGAATTAATTTGCAAAAAGACACAGGTTATGGTCGTCACTAGAAAGAACGAAGTGCCACAATGTAATATACAAGTAAATGGAAATATTCTTCAACAAGCGAATCGTTACAATTATCTCGGAACAGTTATAACATCTGATGGAGATGCCTTGAAGAGATTAGAACAAGAATCGTCATGGCGAAAGTAACCTTTAGCAAGAAGAAAAACATTTTGACCAATAAAAAGATGTCAACTGAAACGAGATAAAGAGTGTTGTGGGGATACATAGAGCCTGTTCTTTTGTATGGATGTGAAACTTGGACAATGAGCTGTCAAGCTTAAAAACATCTGATGGCGGCAGAAATGTGGTTTCTGAGGAAAATGCAAAGAATACCATGGAAAGACAGAAAAACCAATGACCAAGTACAACAGGAGACAAATGAAAATCGTAAATCGATTAGAGAAATTATACGTAGACAGTCAAAATATTTTGGACATGTTATGAGTAGAAATGGATTGGAGAACGTGTTGATAACTGGCAAGATCGAAGGGAACAGAAAAAGAGGAAGACCGAGAGGAAAATACCTGGATGGCTTGGCCACATGGCATGGACGAGACAGGAACACTGAGCTGATCCACTACTCCGGTGATCGAGTGAAGTGGCAAGTCATGACCGCCCGTGCTTTCCGGCATGGCACATGATTGATTGATTGAGTAATTATACATTCAAATACATTTCTCTAAGCGCACAGAGTACGCGTTCGGCCATTGCTCCCGTTCCCGTTGCTCGTCTCTTTCTGATGATCCCGTTCCCTTCGCTCGTCTGTTTCTGATGCTCCGGTTCCTGTTCCCGTGGCTCGTCTGTTTCTGATGCTCCCATTCCCGTTGTTCGGTGTTTCTGATGCTCCCGTTCCCGTTCCCGTGGAGGTGAGAACAACATCTGTAAAAAATTTGATCTCAGTCGGATGGACCGTTCGGGAACGCATAAAGGACACACAAAGAAAGCAACATTCTCTTATATATATATATATATATATATATATATATATATATATATATATATATATATATATATATATATATATATATATATATATATATATAAACTTCAAATGATAATGGATGGAGAGTGAGAGTCATCAACCTGGCAGAAGCCAAAGGACTGCAGATTAGCAGTACCAGACTACGGAGAAAGGATATACACAAACAAACTTGGAAATCATGTGACAAGAGAACCTATAATCAAATAGATCACATTTTAATTAACAACAGAAATGCATCAAACACACAGCAAGTTAGAAGTTATAGAGGAGCTGAGTGCCACAGTGACCACTTCCTCGTTGGAGCAAAATTTAAAATAAAACTTAAGAGAGCTTTATATACTAAATTACAAAGATTACACCCAACATATAACAGAGAAAAACTACAAGAAATAACAGTCAAAGAGAAATTTACAGAAAAAATAAAATGTAAACTTGAACCTCTGCAAAACCCTTTGGAGGAAAGCGTTGACCAAACTTGGTTGAACATCAAGAATACAATTCAATCTACCACAGAAGAATGTCTCGGTGTGTTAACCACGCATAGAAAGAACAGATGGTTCAATCAAAAATGTGAAGAAGCAGTCAATAGGAAAAATAATGCCAAACATTTATGGTTAAATTACATCAACAACATCCAAAAGGAAGAGCATTATAGAAATGAATGTAAAGAGGCTACAAAAATAGTCCGACAGCAGAAGCGAGAATATATGAGTAATATAATCAAAGATATGGAAACTAATCACCAGATAAATGAATCCAGAAAATTTTTTAAAGAACTGAAGTCAATGAAACGAGGGCACCAACAAAACACATATGGTTTAAAAGACAAAAATGGGAATATGATAAATACCAATGAGGAAATGTGCAACACATGGAAAGAATATTTTGTTGAATTACTAAATTCTGAAGCTCCAAGTAACATTTTCCTACAGGAAGAGGTTCTAACATGCGAACCACAAATTGAAGAACCTACATTTGAAGAAATCCTAAATGTAATCACACGACTTAAAAACAATAAGGCAACTGGGACTGATGGAATTGCTGCTGAATTTATAAAGGCAGGTGGCCATGCATTACATCTAAAGCTATACGAACTAATAATAAAAATCTGGAGGACAGAAGAATTACCCCATGACTGGAAAGAGTCATTATTGATACCTATCTTTAAGAAAGGAGACAAGTTCCAATGTGGAAATTATAGAGGAATATCACTACTGTCCTCAAGCTATAAGATACTATCCGCAGTATTACTAAATAGACTAAAACCATATTCAGAAGACATATTGGGTGACTACCAGGCGGGTTTTAGACAAAACAGATCAACAATAGATCAGATATTTATCTTACGACAAATAGCCGAGAAACATTGGGAATATAAAAGAGATCTCAATAACATTTTTGTGGATTTCAAAAAGGCTTATGATAGTGTCCATAGGAATAGTCTATGGAATGCTATGCAGGAATTTGGAATACCAAGGAAGTTAATCAACATGACCAGACTATGCATGGAAGATACTTATAATATAGTAACATATACAGGCAGGAAATCAGACCCCTTCCAAATAACATCTGGCTTGAAACAGGGTGATGCACTATCGCCGCTACTCTTTAATCTGGCTCTAGAGAAAGTTGTAAGGAGGGTAAAGGAGGAATGTGATATTGGAGGAACATCCAAGCTGCTTGATTATGCAGATGATATAGATATTATAGGGCAAAGTGAACAAAAGACATTGGAAATATTGACTCACTTAAAGGAAAAAAGCCCAACAGATGGGGCTAGTTATCAACCAAGATAAGACATAATATATGGTAATTTCAAGAGAAGGTATGGCTAAAAACTCTGGCCACATACAAATAGATAATATGACCATTAAAAGAACGGAAACATACAAATACCTGGGTACAATCTTCAACTGCTCCAACATCATAAGGGAAGCAATACAAACTAGAATCAACTCTGGAAATAAGATATACTATGCACTACAACATCTACTAAAATCAAAGGCGCTATCTCGTAACACCAAAATCACAATATACAAAACACTGATCAGACCAGTTGTACTGTATGGCTCTGAAACCTGGAGTACAACGAAAGGAGACGAAGCCTTGTTGCAAACCTTTGAGAACAAAATTTTAAGACGCATCTTTGGACCCATTAGCGATACACAAAGTGGAGAGTGGAAAAGAAGAAGTAACAAAGACATTTATGATATGTTTAAGTCCCCGCTAATCACTGGTATCATGAAGGCTAATAGACTACAATGGCTGGGGCATATAGAAAGAATGGAAGGTAATAGGGAAACAAAACTCGCTTACACTCAGGAAATAAATGACCGTAGACCCCGAGGTAGACCAAGAAGGGGGTGGAGAGATAATACATATACAGACCTACAAGCACTTGGAATCAACGACTGGCAAGAGAAGGTCCACCAGAGAGACGAATGGAGACGGATTGTATCTGCAGCAAAGAACCTCAATGGCTCGGAACGCTGAAGAAGAAGAAGATATATATATATATATATATATATATATATATATATATATATATATATATATATATATATATATATATATATATATATATATAGTAGAATAGTAGAAGATATGGAAATATGGTATATGGCCAAAATATTGGAAGAGAACTATCTAAAAAGGGCAACCTGAAGCTACTGAACGTAACGCCCAATAAATGCTGCGTTGACTACAGCGTACTTCAAAGGACATGCAACTAACTTTCTCTCCCCCTTAAAACAAACCATTAAAAAAAAAAAAAGAACGGTGTAGTAATAGAAGAATAAAACATTTAATGTGATGTCAAAGAGAAATAAAAAGATGAGTTAGAAAATTTTCACGTATCTAAAATAGATGGATTATTGTTATGAAGACTTTGAAAATGCCTTATAATTTTTATCACTTTGTTTATAACGCATATGACTGTAGATAAGTTGTTTAAACATTTTATAAAACTTTAAGAAAAATACAATTATTTACATTACATAATATAGCAATGCTACTAAGAGTAATGTCCCTTGATATAACTTTTGTTGGTATGTCCCCTTAATTATACGTCTTTCCTTTTAATGTTGTTTTATTACGTATAAAACTGTTGTTAAACTAACTGACTATGGCAGTTGTGTCCGCGGGAGTGAGAAGAACATCTGTACAAAATTTCATCTCAACCATCTCATCTAGTCATCTCGATCGGATGGACCGTTCGGGAACGCATAAACCATACACACACACACACACACACACACACACACACACACACACACACACTCATTGTCTTATATATATATATATATATATATATATATATATATATATATATATATATATATATATATACGCACACTTCTCAATTGATTCAGTGTCAAATACAATTAAAGTTTACACCACACTTGGTACACAATCACATGAGCAAGTATTATAAAGTTAAGTTCCATTCACGGAGCACTGACATTGTGGAAGAGGCCACGAAACAAAACAAATAATACGATGACCCTAGCAAGGCGATATATCGTCCTTCTAACCAAATAGGCGGTCACTGAAACAATTACTATCCCGGTTCCAAGAACGGACAAAATAGTACTACCAGCTCCCTGGTGTTTGCCAGGTATAATGTCTCCCTCAGTTGTATATCTCACATCTTACATAGCATCAGGCATAATGAGGCTCCCAGTTGTATATCTCACATCTTACCTAGCACAAGGCACAATGACTACCTCAGTTGTATATCCCACATCTTACCTAGCACCAGGCACAATGACTCCCTCAGTTGTATATCCCACACTCTAACTAACACTACAGGCTTCCTGGTATGTGCCAGGTATAACCTCTCCCTCAATTGGATATCCCACATCTTAACTGACACGAGGCATAATTACTCTCCCAGTTGTATAGCCCACATCTTTCCTAGCACTACCGGCGCCCTGGTATATGCCAGGCATAATGACTCCCTCAGTTGTATATCCCACATCTTACCTAGCACCAGGACCCAACCAAGGGGACTCATTTGTTAATTAGTTGCATATCCTTTACAGAACGAATCAGTCAACTCTAACATTGTTGGCCGTTTGTTATTCCTGGGCAAGTTTACCTTCAGTAATGTGTCATTGCTTTCTTAACGACGGGCACTCATACCATTGTAGGAACACAAATGCAACGTAATCAGCTTAAAGATCTCCCACAGCTGTGCATTGAACGCGGTATTCTGGAATACATTTGTATTCGTTACCCTTTCGCCGCAGAGGCGGTTCACCGTTTATTTATAATCAGTTAGTAATTCAACCGGCTCTGTGACAAAGGTGTCACACATGAAGTTCATAATCCAGTATACCGCTTTCGAAGCACAGCTGCGTGCGATTGGGAAGCAACTTGCGTTAGTTCTCATACGAAGGTATGTGTGCCTGTCATTCAAGAAAGCAATGGCAGACTAC
>CAWUFQ010000414.1:62500-78232 GCA_963921405.1 Cepaea hortensis
CTTCAAGATGATTGCCGAAGAGGTCTCTCTCTTCTATGTCCTTAAATATGCTTATCTGACCGAAGTTTCGTGACGTTTCCCAGTTGTTTTTACAACCGCGCCCTTCTCAAGTATCCATTTGATACCAAGATATTAAAACTCTGTGTACGAGAGTTTTAACAAGACAAATGTCTTGGCTATTTAAGTACACCCTGCAAATCTTGTCCTGTGTGTGTATTTCGATACATTTTTACTTCCGTATGTATACAATGCTGAATATGTAGTTATGCTGTTGTTTTATCCCATCTGACTACCTGTGTTCCTGTTGGGTTGTTCGTGTATTGACTGATATGTTGCTGTCTATAATAAAGTGACTGTATTTTAATTGTTAGTGTTCAGTTTTGAGTTTGTATAAAGTGTGTGCTCACTGTGTGGTTTCTCCAAGCATCACGAGTTGGGATATCCTTTGTCATGAATTACCCCAATGTGTGTAATGCAAGTCTTATTTCCCTTAGAAAAATGGATTAGGCGATATGTTCCCTTTAAGGTAACAAGTAATTATTGTACGTGTAATCAAAAAAAATGGTTTATAACTTAAATAGAAAAAATTGTATAGGGAAAATATTTCGCCTATGAGTGGAAATACCTGTAATATTATGGTAGAAAATATACAAGTTATAGGTTGACATATTTTATCTACATAATTAAATACAAGTGTAATACATATTAACTAATATTAAATTAATTAACTAACTAAATCCAACGACGATGTGTGTGTTATCCTCCTGTTGTCCATGTGTCGTGCCATCAATGTTAACAGTTAATATAGCTGTCCTTTGCATGTTGTAGTCGACGTAGTTCTATTCCGGCTGTTTGCGAAGTTTCTTAGCAATAGCGAGTATGCAGTGTTCTTAATCTTTACAGATGACTGTCAGTTCACTGGTTGAAATCATTTCACAGATATTATATATCGCTCGGATTGTTTTTAACGCCTTGGCAATTGGTAATCTATGGTTCTGAAAGTTTCATGTTCGTGGGTGTTATACGTAACCTATTCACTTGGGCGTTGATACTTCTGAATGAAAGTTCTTTAGTAGGTGTAGAGGTACACTGTTCTATGCACCAGACTAAAATATCACAGCTTCTTATATGGCGAATAATTAATGTGCCTAGTGTTCGTCTGCTGGTGCATTAGTTTGCCGTGATAAAAAGTCAGCAATAATGTTATTAGTGCCCTTGATATGGCGAATTTCAAAGTCGAAATCCTGGAGAAGAAGACACCATCTTTCCAAACGATGGTTCTTTGGACACCTTGCTTAAGTACCAGCAGTGGCGAATTATCGGTTAAAACAACAAAATGCGAACCTAAGAGGAACTTAGATAATCGACGCATACAAAAAAGTAGACTTAATGCCTCCAACTCAACTGTGGAGTAATGGATCTCTGTCTTTTTCAGCTTGCGGCTGACGTAGAGTATTGGGTGTCTCGTGCCTTGATATTCTTGCATCAGGCATCCTCCAATTGCGATAGCACTCGAATCTGTGGTCAGAATAAAGGGTATATCTATGTTTGGTAATCTTAATACTGGTGGGTTAGAAAAAATTGATTTCAATTTGCACATTGCATCCTCTAAGCGGATACTCTTACAAAACTTTTCTGGATGATCTTTTGTCAACAGATTAGAAAAAACTGATGTGAGTTCTGCCCAGTTTGGTATAAACTTGGCATAATAGTTTATGAGACCTAATAATCTTCTAACCTGTTTCTTAGTAGTTGGAACTTCTAGGTTGAGAATTTTTGATACGATTTTATCATCTGTCAATAGTTTGCCTTCGGAAATCCTATTACCTAGGAAGTCTAACACTTTATAGCCTATTTCGACCTTGGAAGGTTTGATAGTAAGTCCAAAAAGAAAGATTTGGTTAAAGACTTGTTGGAGAGTAAGTAAGTGAGAAGTCATGTTTGAAGAAGGGATACATATATCATCAATATAAGATTGTACGTCCTTGATGCCGTGTAATAACAGTCTAGTTAACCTGACAAAATTGGCGGGAGCGTTCTTGAGACCAAATGGAAGATATCTCCATTCGTACAGCCCCAGTGGTGTAGCGAATGCTGTTATATGTCTTGAAGAGGGAGCTAGTGGTACTTGCCAGTAACTTTTAGCTAAATCAAGCTTAGAAAATAAGGATGATTGAGACATATTCAAAATTAGGTCTTCACAGCTGTTCATTGGCTCAGCATCTGTCGTGGTTATGGTATTTAATTTTCTATAGTCTATGCACAAACGAATGGTTTGGTCCTTCTTTTTCACCAGGAAAATTGGCGAAGAATACTGGGACACAGATTTCTGTATTATTTTATTTTTCTCTACGTCCAAAATTTCTTTATCTAAATTTGCTCTATAATGTAAAGGAATCGAATATGGTCTACATTTGATCGGTGTTAGATCCGTCAACACAATTGAATGTGTTATTTTGTCAGTCCGTCCAGGTTTGTTTGAGAAGATAGTAATATAGTCGTTCAGAAGAGACAAAATGTCGTGTCGCTGCTGTTGTGTCAAAGTGTCAGAGATATGTATGTCATTCATAGTACTGTCGTCGTTCATAATTGGTACTGGAATTTCTGTATTGTCTGAGTCCGTCTAATTTATTACTGACGCTACTGTTTGTAAATTGTCTTCAATGTCATTGTCGTCGTCGTCGAGACTAATAGTTGTCAATGTGTCGTTAACTTGTTTGTACTTGTCGTTATCCCATATTGTCGGTACTGTGAGTATGTTTTCGTCGTCTTCGTTGTCACAAGAATGAGTCGTTAACGATGCTTCGTTTGTCGGGGTGTCATTCTGTCGAGTAATTGTCGTTTCGTTTCTGTTGTCATTCTTGTCAGTCTGGTTATTGTCCTCTGTTATCTGCGTTTGCTTGTTCGTCTCACTGTCATTTCTAGAATAGTATGGTTTTAACATATTTACATGGAATATTTTCAACTTTCCATTCAAAGAAATTTCGTAGTCAACTTCCGAAATCCTTCTGACAACTTTAAATGGTCCCTGCCAAGAGGTTGATAGTAAATCTCTCTTGTCAGGTAGTAATAGTAAAATATCTTGATTTGGTTGTAATACAATAGTTTTCTGACAGGTATCACATGATTTACAATGGGTTTTTATGTCTTGGCAAAATTTAGGCCAATAAAATTGGCTCAGGACTCTGGCCCTGGTTTTTTCGTAACCCATATGACCTCCGAAAGGTGAGTCATGGGCTATATGTAGCACTTTCTCACGATGTGCCTGAGGTAAAACACTTGCTGTATCGTGGTTTGGTCTCTGGTGTATAATCTCGTTAGAACATTATTATTTAGTCTTAATGTCCAAGAAGCCTGTCACAGTCCTAGATCTCTAGGGGATTGAAACTCGGGCTCATACAGGCAACAAACTCCGTTCAGATACAAACTAGCATCATTTATTTACAATATGTTACAGTACGCTGGCGAAGCGAGTATTCAGAAGCCAGCATTCAGCAAGTTGCGTATCACAGGAGTTTACAATAAACATGACTATCACAACAACTCTATCAGCTATCTAACATATGTATAAGACCCCTAAATACAATTGGGTCTGAACTATCAAGTCCCCTTAAGGTAAGCCCTGTTGCTTCCTCGATGTCCAGTCTGTTTCTTTTGTGCCCATTCTGAAAGTTTTTCCTCTTTATATCCTAACCTAATACCTAATTCAATGCACTGTTCTAGTGTTGACATCTTGTATTTTAGTTATTGTTCACTTTACTGAAATTAAATCCCTTTGAAATAAGTCAGGGTATACAAAAATTGATTATCTCCCTTAATGTTTACATGAGCAAATTTATCTGAACAGGTTTGCTTGGTTATGAGGTTAGCATATACATAAACATTAATACATAGAAAAATGTTACAATGAATGAGGGTGAGTATCGCTTAGGGATGTAATGAGCATGAAATGAAACTCATCTTATTTTCCCTGAGCTCTCGACTGTAGTCTTGTTTTCTCGCCACTGCTGGAGGACAGGTTACATACACGATATTTCGCGGAACAATCTAAAGTTGGATTAAAAAAAAAATAGTAACTGTCATTGTAATTTTCACAGTCATGTCAAATTTCATAATCATCATTTCAAATATTTTTGTAGAGGGACTTATAATAGCTCATTCACAGATAGCTGCAAAGTTTTTAACTTTGTCATGTATTAAAGTTGATATATTTTTTTTTTACTTGGCAACACCAAGAGCTGTCTGAAAAGTAAAGCTTGTGTATGCAAAAACCGGCGATTGCCCCCAAATAGCCTGTCACAGTCCTAGATCTCTAGGGGATTGAAACTCGGGCTCATACAGGCAACAAACTCCGTTCAGATACAATCTAGCATCATTTATTTACAATCTGTTACAGTACGCTGGCGAAGCGAGTATTCACAAGCCAGCATTCAGCAAGTTGCGTTTCACAGGAGTTTACAATAAACATGATTATCACAACAACTCTATCAGCTATCTAACATATGTATAAGACCCCTAAATACAATTGGGTCTGAACTATCAAGTCCCCTTAAGGTAAGCCCTGTTGCTTCCTCGATGTACAGTCCGTGTCTGTCCTTCCACACGTGTCGCAATCCTACACGGGTGGTAACTCTCTCCGAGTTTCTCGTGGACTCCGCAATTGGCGGGCCCCATCAGTGTCCACGTGGCTGTGGACACACTGACCGGTCCTTCGAGAAGGCTCTGGATTATTCGAGCCTTCGAGTGACTTGGTTCTTTCCCTTTTGCTGGAGTTCTATCCCTTCGCCAGTCTCTCTTACTTTTATGTGGGTACCGCCCTTATGTGAGGCTGTGACAGTCTGTCATGTCAGTCCAGAGCCTTCTGTCACGTCTACTGCCGGTCATGTCTGTCCAGAGCCTTCTGTTACGTCTACTGCCGGCCATGTCTGCCCAGAGCCTTCTGTCACGTCTACTGCCGGTCATGTCAGTCCAGAGCCTTCTGTCACGTCTACTGTCAGTCATGTCAGTCCAGAGTCTTCTGTCACGTCTACTGTCAGTCATGTCAGTCCAGAGCCTTCTGTCACGTCTACTGTCAGTCATGACATGCCAGAGCCTTCTGTCACGTCTACTGTCTGTCATGTCAGTCCAGAGCCTTCTGTCACGTCTACTGCCGGTCTTGTCTGCCCAGAGCCTTCTGTCACGTCTACTGTCAGTCATGTCTGTCCATAGTCTTTTGTCACGTCTACTGTCAGTCATGTCAGTCCAGAGCCTTCTGTCACGTCTACTGTCAGTCATGTCAGTCCAGAGCCTTCTGTCACCTCTACTGTCTGTCATGTCAGTCCACAGCCTTCTGTCACGGCTACTGCCATTCATGTCTTTCCAGAGCCTTCTGTCACGTCTACTGTCTGTCATGTCAGTCCGGAGCCTTCTGTCACGTCTACTTCCGGTCATGTCTGTCCAGAGATTTCTGTCCCGTCTAATGTCAGTCATGTCAGTCCAGAGCCTTCTATCACGTCTACTGTCGGTCATGTCAGTCCAGAGCCTTATGTCACGTCTACTGCCGGTCATGTCAGCCCAGTGCTTTCTGTCACGTCTACTGCCGGTCATGTCAGTCTAGAGCCTTCTGTCACGTCTACTGCCGTTCATGTCTGGCCAGAGTCTTCTGTCATGTCTACTGCCGGTCATGTCAGCCCAGAGCCTGCTGTCACGTCTACTGCCGGTCATGTCTGCCCAGAGCCTTCTGTCACGTCTTTCTGTCGGTCATGTCAGCCCAGAGTCTTCTGTCATGTCTACTGTCTGTCATGTCTGTCCAAGCCATCTGTCACGTCCACTGTCAGTCATGTCAGTCCAGAGCATTTTGTCACGTCTACTGCCGTTCATGTCAGTCCAGAGCCTTCTGTCACGTCTACTGTCAGTCATGTCAGTCCAGAGCCTTCTGTCACGTCCACTGTCAGTCATGTCTGTCCAGAGCCTTCTGTCACGTCTACTGCCGGTCATGTCTGCCCAGAGCCTTCTGTCACGTCTACTACCGGTAATGTCTGGTACTCACGTTCCTCCATTCCATGATATCAAATCGATCAACACCTTCTGTCTTGGTCTGGGATAACAGTTCTGGTTACTGCATAGATTATAGGGACTTCTAATCCTTTGTCTTGTCTACATTGTCTTCCTGAGGTACCTGGCTACTGTCTCCATCCTTTGTTGACTCAGTGAGATAGAATGAGTGTTGTATAAATAGGTTCCGGATGTCACTCGTGCTATGACGACCTGACCTGGTCAAGCTGGAACCTAGGTCTTCCAAGACGAAGCTGTTCAAGGTGCTGCCTGACAGATGATGGTCCAGTTCTCTCATGTCTTCTCTAGACCCTAGAGAAGAACATGAAGGTCAGGTAGAACCATGCTCTGCAGAACATGGTCAGGTAGACCATAGGTAATATGTCTACCAAATGCTGATGGCTTGTGGTCCCGTTAATTTGTCATGTACCCAGGGGCTGTTGCAGGGTTCTTTCGCAGATCCTCTCCGTACAGGATCGGCCTTCGAGTGTTAACTGATGACGCCTATGACGGTTATGTGAAGGAGGACATGGCCAGTGACCGACACCAGTGACGATATAGAATCCCCTACGTTGGATCAGCGCAATGGACTCCAGCCTCCGAAGTCCCCTTCAGTAATACTGCAGCCGGTCGGAAGATCCAACCATCAAATCAATAGTCACTATCCCAACATCTGAGTAAAACATTTCTAGCGTTACACACATGGTATGGCACCTCTACTTTACTTCCAGGCTAAGAGGGGGCAGAATATGACATTATCATTTATGCTATGAGCTGTTAGTTCCTGGGTGAATGTTCATCATCTAAAGCTGTGTGAGGCAACACTTTGAACCAGTGGTTGTCATAGATCCAGACTTTGCGCAAGTGATAAAGCTACTGTCTACAAGGTAGGTCTCAAGAGTGACCCACCATGGTTAGACATGTGCTAGAACGAAATCTACCTATTCTAGTAGTCTACCATGGCTACAACGGGGACTTGAACTTTGTTTCCGAAGTGACACCTACCCTACCAAGAAGTCCCGCAAAGTCACACTGTCAAAGGAGGATCCTAGGAGATCCGGTGAGATAACTTGGACGATCAAACGGACAGAACGAGGACGGGATCCTCCCGAGGATGAAAGCTCTGAACTGAAGCTGCTGATCCGTCTGTCTCTATCTAGCTGCTATACCTACTGCCTTGGTCTCAACAGGTCCTATCATGCACTATTATGTATAATACATTGATTGTTCGTTAATATGCCTGTACCAGAGTTGAGAGATGGCGTCTCGATTGAACCCCTAGAGGTCTTGGTCTCTAGGTTGAGTGAGTGAGAGAAAACAGAGTCCAGGGGCCTGAGGGTTAGAGGGACCAACTACACCTGTTTCTTGACCAGAACTTATCGTGAATGTTAAAGAGTGACATCTCACTGGGTACGCATGTGGCAACTCACTGGGTACGCATGTGACATATAACTGGGTCACACATGTGACATCTCACTGGGTACATATGTGGTATCTTACTGGGTACACGTGTGACATTTCACTGGGTACACATATAAAAACTCCCTGGGTGCACATGTAAAAACTCACTGGATACACATGCGACACATTATTGAAAAGAAATGTGACATCGCTCCTCTCTGGACACAAATGTGACACCTCACTGGGCACAAATGTGATACCGTACTGGAGAAAAATGTGACATCTCACTGGACACACATGTGACATCTAAATGGACACGAATGTGACATCTCACTGGACACAAATGTGACACCACACTGGACACACACGTGACAACTCACTGGGCACACATGTGACAACTCACTGGACACACATGTGACAACTTACTGGGTACACATGTGACAACTCACTGGGTACACATGTGACAACTCACTGGGCACACATGTGACAACTTACTGGGTACACATGTGACAACTCACTGGGCTTACATGTGACAACTTACTGGGTACACATGTGACAACTCACTGGACACAAATGTGACAACTTACTGGGTACACATGTGACAACTCGCTGGGCACAAATGTGACAAATCACTGGGCACACATGTGACAACTCGCTGGGCACACATGTGACACCTTACTGGGTACACATGTGATAACTCAATGGGTACACATGTGACAACTTACTGGGTACACATGTGACAACTCACTGGACACACATGTGACAACATACTGGGTACACATGTGACAACTCACTGGACACACATGTGACAACTCACTGGGCACACATGTGACAACTCACTGAGCACACATGTGACAACTCACTGGGTACTCATGTGACAACTCACTGGGCACACATGTGACAACTCGCTGGGCACACATGTGACAACTTACTGGGTACACATGTGACAACTCACTGGACACACATGTGACATCTAAATGGACACGAATGTGACATCTCACTGGATACAAATGTGACACATCACTGGACACACAACTGACAACTCACTGGGCACACATGTGACAACTCACTGGACGCACATGTGACAACTCACTGGGTACACATGTGACAACTTACTGGGTACACATGTGACAACTCACTGGGCACACATGTGACAACTCCCTCCACACACTTGTGACAACTCACTGGGCACACATGTGAAAAGTCACTGGACACACAAGTGACAACTTACTGGGTACACATGTGACAACTCACTGGACACACATGTGACAACTTACTGGGTACACATGTGACAACTTACTGGGTACACATGTTACAAATCACTGGACACACTTGTGACAACTCACTGGCACACATGTGACAAGTCACTGGACACACAAGTGACAACTAATTGGGTACACATGTGACAACTCACTGGACACACATGTGACAACTTACTGGGCACACATGTGACAACTCACTATGTACTCATGTGACAACTCGCTGGGCACACATGTGACAACTTACTGGGTACACATGTGACAAATCACTGGGCACACATGTAACAACTCACCGGGCACACATGTGACAACTCGCTGGGCACACATGTGGCAACTTACTGGTACACATGTGGTGGGGATCTGGACCACAGCTCCAGATAGTTCAAATAACATTGAAGTTATGTAATGTTTGTCATCACTATCAATATGTTATATGATTTCATCATCATCATCTTGAAAAACATCAGATGTATAATAATAATTATAGCCAATAAATGTTGTAGTTTAATGTAACTCATAGTTCTGTCGTTATATTTTTAATTCCAATTGTGCATGCGTGTTGTGTGTGTTACATTGGTGGGGGTTCACTTAGACACCAAGGAAGGGAGCAGTCAGGGAGAAAAACCTGTACTGGGATAGTTGTCAATTACACTTCAATTTAGACTTAAAAATCTATCCTAGCTAACCTTCTCTTTCCCATTCCTTGGCGAATATTCAGCACAGTTCATTTCAATTTTGTAACGAGCCACTTGGAGCTGTATGTTGGATATTCAGGGCTTAATCTGTAGTTCAGCCATATAGATTTTGTCCCTAGTCAGTTTCTGACTATTTGGGGTTGCTCGCCACTGAATAATACTTTCATCTAGGCGGTGGCGCACCCCGACTTCTGACTTTGTTTTCTCATGTGAATGTATCATGCGTAATATGCATTGTTTATGCTTACAAAATCCATTTGACAATGTTTTTTTCCCCTATGTTAATGTAACATGCACATTTGGTGAATGAAAGATGAGTGATTGAAAGAACCGAGTGTAAGACGGGCTTGCGTGCCCAATTTGTTACCCTTTTAAAATAAAGTTTGTTCGTTCGTTCGTTCGTTCGTTCACTGGGCACACATGTAACAACTCACTGGACACAAATTTGACACCTAACTGGGTCACCCATGTGACAATTCACTAGGCACACATGTGACACTCAATAGGCATAATTACAATATTATAGATGTCATTAGATTTGACATTCATAGTGCGGCTTGCTCTGATCTGCCAGCTGTTGTGTAGATTGGAGAGAACGATACAAGATTGCTACAGTTATGTTCAGTGATATTACCCCCGCTGACAAGTAATTGTATTCGTGCACCATCTATTATCTATTCTCGTGAGTGGCGGAACCATGTGCGGTTTATCTGTTTATATGATCAGAGGTTATGCAAACAGCTATGGTGGAATGTGTGGACACTGTATTACGATCTTTTCGCAGCAAAGAACGGTAGCATATGTTTGTCAGCTAGTGTGTGAACGAATGCATTCTCTTGCAACTGGTTGAGAAGAAAAGTAATGGCAAGGGGAGGGGGGGGGGGAGACACAGCAACAGACAGACAAACAGACGGATAGGCAGACAGACAGACAAACATAACAACAGACAAAATAAGAAGTAGTGACACCGAGACGGTCTTCTTATAGAAATGTACAACACGTTACGTGGCTGTTTTCTTGTTGATTTTTAAGACCCGAAATCAGTAAGTCAGAAAATCAGTCGTTACACTCACAAAGAAAGGCAATCCATTGCAAACATCATCATCATGTACGATGTCGATAAACGTGGGCGGTCATTGTTCGCCAACTGACACGATCACCAGAGTCGTGGATCTGTCCTGTGTTCGTGTCTTCATTATCCCATGCCATCAAGCCAGACAAATGTTTTTTTCTCTCTGCCTTCTTTTCCCTGTAATTCTGTCAGTTGTCACTAAGTTTTCCAGTTTATTTATCCTCAAAATGTGCACACAGAATCTTGACTGCCTGTGTCTAAGTTGTCGAAACATCTTACGGTTTTCATTTCTTTCTTGTATGACTTGCTCATTAGTTTTTATGTCTGTTCATGGTATTCTTTGGCTTTTCTTTAGAAACCACATGCCTACTGACATTATGTGTTTCCTAGTGTTTCTGCTCATTGTCCACTCTTCACAGTCCATCACTCTTTTTTTTAAATTGCATTTGGCATCTTGTTATTGGTCAGTACGATTGTAAACTTGAAGAAGGTTAAAATAAATTCCCACAGAGTAGCTATTGGACATATGTAATTTACTGGACAATTTTACGTTCGGTAGTTTGCCATTGCTTTCTGACCGAGGAGGCAACGTTAAGTCCAGTTGACCGGCTTATGAAATGAACTCATTACACACACCCCCCCCCCCCCCACCCCACGACAACATATTAAGTTTAAGCGCCGTAAAAGTAAACCTCTCGGCAACGTCGGTCTCGGTATTAAGGACTAAGGATGTGTATCTACTGGTATCACAAGCCCCTGCTTCCTCCCCTCTCCTCCCCACAAATCCTGATCTCGTGGATAGTGAGAATTCACTTGATTTGAGCTCAGAAACAACATCACTGCACTCCACACATTCCCATACGAGCTCCGTCCCCTCGTTGAATAGCCAGTGAAGAATCACGTTGCTAATAGTACATACTGTCATCTGATCGAAAGTTCTCCTGGTTTTCTCTCTCAGTTTTAAGATTAATGGATAGGGAAAACGGACGCTTAACTTTAACAGTTAATGTGTACAATAGGAGGACCCGTGTGCAAGTTATACACAATAAAAATCCCACTGAACGTTGCTTAGAACTCACTGGAGAAACACGGTGGCTCAGTGGCTGATGCCGTTGGTCGCTGGTTCGATTCTCCGATACGTGATTGTAAAAGAATATAACCCTCGCTCTCAAGTCGACTCCGGATAAAATGGTGATTAGAAACATGCCATGGGATGTAAAGATGGACGGCGTTTTGCTGACAACGTCATCAGATTGGTGGACACATTGTCAGACCAGCACCAGATACAATACACGGCCTTGTACGCGTCGCATCCTAGCAACAGTTTGAACACCGATATATGCGGACAGTTTCTTAAATCAACTCTGATTTCACTGCTTCCAAATAAATGTCAAACTCCAGCTGTGCATGCATTTCCAGAGCACATTAACACAGAAATGTAACATATGCGTCGGCAAAATAACTGTTGTAATTACAAAACGTGACTCTTTTTTATTGGTTGGTTTGTGTTGTCAAGACTATATAAACAAGGCAATCGAACCAGACGAGATAATCCAGCTGCCAGTTGATCAACAACGGACAACACTTGCATTCTGATCAGGGAATCTAATTGCCAACAAGTCTACCAGGCTGCAAACACTGACCGTGATCTCCAACATGAAAGCCGTATTCTGTGTTCTGTTGTTGAGTGTTCTCTGCCTGCAAGCACTAGGACAAGACCGTCGTAAGTTGCACAGTCAGTCATTTGTATTGTGTTGTATGTACAGGATCTGTGCTGCATTTAGTGGATGCGCTTACAGTACACGATGAGTATGTTGAGAACAGTGCAAACTGCGATGTTTCGGGTGAAGTTACTTAAATCGCTCGACAAGACGCAGACTGATAATATCAATTCTTACTCGGTCACCGATTGTTAAGTTGACAGCTCTCTTCAAGCATCTCATCTTGCAGGTTTGTATTCTTCGTAAGTGTGATTTGGACAATGTCCAAGTTTGACATTGGTAGCATAGGGTTAGTGTGAATATGATATGTATTATCTGTCATTTTGCAAACATAGGTATGTTTTAATGTGTGAGTATTGGTAAATAGTTGACAGATAACCGCAATTGATTTTTGACATCTTATTTCGATTTCTCTGACTATAGTGCCATCTTCTGTGATCATACTTCCTAAATAATTGAATTATTTAACTTGTTTCAGTGATATGCCATTTATATGTATATTTAGTGGACCATGAGATCTACTAACCAGCATTACTTCAGCTTTTGCTGTATTTACGAGTGTGTTCGCATAAATGAACGTCTATTTGCTGACAATCAGTGCCTGTATTACAGCGATGGGGGAAGCCCACAAAATCATACTAATAATCTCAGTTCAACCTGCAGCAGATACAGTATGAGTATAGACACAGCCAAAGCCGAAGTAATGCACGTTAGCAGATCGCAGGGCCCACTACGTATACTGATAAATAACACAACTCTGAAACAAGTTAAAGAATTCATATATCTTGGAAGTATGATCACAGAAGATGGCAGATTGGACAGAGAAATCGAACTCAAATGTCCGAAAGCTAGTGCACTTACATATCAACTATCACCTTTACTGAAACATCCGAATATACCCATGTCCGCAAAACGACAGATAATAAACAACATATTCACACCCACCCTATCTTACCAATCGCAAACTTGGACTTTATCTAAATCACACTTTCGCAAAATCAACACTTGCGAGATGAGATGCCTGAGGAGAGCTTTCAACTTAATAATCCTAGACAGATTAAGAAATGATGTTATCAGAGAGACAGTGGAATCAACACCTTGTGCCACATTTATTGAAAGACAGAAGATCAAGTGGTTTGGCCATGTCGTTAGAATGCAACACCAACAAAATCAAATCAAATCAAATCAACTTTATTTTAAAAGGGTCACAAACTGGGCACGCAGGCCCGTCTTACATTCGGCCCTTCCAGCAACTACCATCACTGGCCTTAAATCAAATATCATCTGCGACGAGATCAAGAGGACGCCCAAGAAGAAAATGGATTGACGACATCAAAGGCATTGTATAATCACGCGGAATGACTCCAATGCCGCCCACCGGGCGCTGGAGCGTAAATTATCCCACCCCACGAAGAAGTGGAAGATGATGATGATGATGGTGATGATGATGATGATGATGATGATGATGATGATGATGATGATGATGATAATGATGATGATGATGATGATGATGATGATGATGATGATGATGATGATGATGATGATGATGATGATGATGATGATGATGATTCACATTGTATTTGCTGCATGTTGAACTCAACTTATGAATATGATTTTGAAGACTACGCTCATCGCTATAAAACAGGCACTGATCGTTGCAAATAGTTAGTTAGTTAGTCGACAGATACAGATCATCCTCATTGCACATCGAACCATTCAGTCCATAATCGGTCGGATCCCTTCCTCAGCAAATACCACAGCGAGTAGCGGCCAACAACACCAGTTCTGTGTTTGTATATCAATCTTCTTTGGCTTCCTGAGTAGTGTTCTTGTTTTGTCACACCTCTTTTAATTTGCTGTTTTCGCAGTCTTAACATGGTTGTAGATTTACTTTCATCATTTGGTTCTCGCAAAAGTCTTACTTCTCGTAGAGCATTCAGAATGTCAGCCTGGTCCATGGCGCGTCCGCCCTCCAAAGTAGCCTTACCTGCGAGCTTGTCAGCCCGCTCATTTCCTTGTACTCCCGCATGCCCTGACACGAAGATGAAACTAACCTTTGCCAGCCGAGACCGCTCCAGAGACTTCAACCACTCTCTTCGGATCCACCCCATCTCTATCTTCTTGAACATGCTCATTGAGTCGCTAAGGAAACATGCCCTTGTGAATGTCTGTGTCTCGAGCCATGTTATTGCTTTACTTACTTCACAATTCTCCCTCCGGCCTGAGCCGGAAAGGCCCATGAGCTTCTCATGCGTCGGACGACCGACCCATCAGTGTAAATTACAGCATCACAGTCTAACGAATTCTCGAAAATCAAAGCTTGTAGTTTCGCTTCCACAGCAGCCGGATTTTCTTGTCTGCATTTCTGTCTAGTTGGATGCAAACTGAAAAGGCCGAACATAAATATGTTGGCACTTCTACCCACTCCTCGCCAGGTTCTAAGTCCTTAAGTGAACACATCTGTTGAAGAATCTCTTCAGCTTGACCCACGACCTTCCTCTTTTTAACATGCTGCCATTCACCTTCATAATTTCACTGTGCAGTGGATGTTGTGTGTTTGCGTTAACTCTGAGGTAGGCATGTGCTCTGCAAATGTGTATTCTGTCTTTAATGGTTGGAAAATCAAGAAGGTAGCGCATCGCCCTGCATGCTGTATCTCTTGTACATCCAAGGATAATGCACAGAGCTTCGTTCTGTATCCTTTCCATCATTTCTATCTGCTTACGGCTGAGAGTCAGGATCGCCATCGCATACTCAAAAACACACATGACCAACCCCTCGTATAGAAGACATATATGGCGCTGCTCACAGTTTGCTGCTCAATCATCCGCATCGGAGATGTAGAACTATTGTTGGTTCCGAAGCCCAACTGACACATCCAAAAACTACTTTCTGTTGGAAGAAGGTTGCAGCGATCCAACTAAGGTGGAAAGGACTTATCTTGAGTTAAGAAGCTGAAGAATTAAAATAACAAACCTATGGTACTCTGTTATACGCATCCTCAAGATCAATCGCTGCAGCAAAGGTTTCAATACCTGAGTGGAAACCTTCATACACATCGTGGGCAAACACTGCTGCATTGGTCCAGGTTTCTCTGTTTGAACGGTACCCTCCCTTGGTAGATGGGAAACACATTGCCTCTCTAGTTGGCAACCTCTCGTTGCAAATAATAGCTCATGCAATGCGGGCTAATCTATTGTTTCATCTGGAGTCAAGAGTTCAACATTTTCTAAATCTATTCTGTCAAGGCTTGCTTCGGTCTATGTAGATATTAAATAGCAGGCGAGAGAGCACATATACATGTCTCACTTATATATTGACTGTGAACATGTCTGGTATACATTCGTATGTTCTTATTGCACTTTGGCTAGAGAGGTACATGGCTATAATATTTATTTAGAAATTGTCGTTGTATCCCGTAGTCTTTAAGGATGGTCATTCATTTATATATATCTACTCCAGTGGTTCTCAACAGGTTGGGGCTGGGGGGACGGGGGAATTTTATGGTTTTTGTAAGGGGAAAGGGGGGGGGGGGGGGTGGCGAGGGATGA
>CAWUFQ010000415.1:0-16529 GCA_963921405.1 Cepaea hortensis
TACTGCCATTATCATCATTACCAAAGAGGTGGGTATGGTGTTGGCGGTTTTGGAGCCAATTGGTGAAGAGGGTGACAGGGGAAACAAATATAGTAAAACAAAAATTGTATTTCCCTTTTGGTAACCCCCACCCCCTCCCTCCCCCTTTCATATATAAATATGCCAATGAAAAATTTGTGGTAATATTACACATATGTCACCTACACGCCCACATGCAACATTCTGTAAATACACGTACACAAATACTAACCACACAGAACGCATGTACCAACACAAACATTATAAATGCAACCACTACCTTTTCTGCTTTGTAAACCCGTATACTGTCACATCCCCCTCTCCGACCATTTTGATACTGTTGTTGTTGATGCCGCTGCCACCCTCGCCGACTGGTTCTAACAGTTTATACTGTCATGTTCATCATTACCGAGTAGTGGTGATGATATTGGTGGGGTTCGAGCCGACAGGTGAGAGAGGTGGCAGGGGAAATAATAACAGTATACTATCGCCTTGCTGTTGTTTGAAATATTACCTTACAATTTCAATGTAGAAATGTTAAAATGTATAAAATGTTTTGTAATTTTGCGCATATGTCATCTACACGTTCACATGCAACGCTCTGTAAAAACACGAACAATACACTTTGCAACGATTTTAACACTCAATAAAAGATTTTTTTTTAAATTATTATTTCCTTGTTTGAGTATTTATTGCATCCAAAAAAGAAAAGGAGAGCAAAAGGGGGTGGGGGGAATGAATGAACCCTTATAGTTTAAAAAAAAAAAAAAACAAGGAGGAAAAACATAACCAACTTCTTATACTCCAACTATTATTAAAAACTGCAGTTTTGCATTTGTATGTACCTCCTATGCTTATGTTAACACCATTCCTAAGATAATCATCCTAGCAAATGGAATCACATGTTTAAAAAATGTTATCATTTTCATAACTATTATTATCATTGCTGTAAAGGAACCTTCATCATTACTGTTATTACCCTTAGTATGCTTCCTCTTGTCATTATTATTATTATTGTCATCATTATTAATATATAACCCCATCTCCCATGTGCCCTCCCCCTCGCTCATGGCTGTTATTGCCTTTGCTGATACCCTCACCGTTTTGGTTCAAATGGTTACCCTGCCTTTGCCATCATTACCAGCGAGTGGTTATGAGGGCATAGGTGTGGTGGGCCAAATAGGTGAGAATGTGGCAAGGGAAACAAAAATGGAAAGTTCTTTCTTTCTCTTTGTTACCCCCCCCCCCCCTTCCCCCTTTTCGCGTGTAAATGTGTCCAATGAATTAGATATGTACTGGTCACTAACGCGCCCACGTGCGGCGCTATGTCGGTGCACGCACGCAGGTACTGAGCGCACAGGACGCATGTAAACACTACCAACACAAATGCATTTGCGCTACTATTACCATGCTTGCACACTGAGATTAAGTGTGTAACTCTGTATTACTATTCTATTATTATATTTCAATTGCTATTATTTTAATCTTATGATCACAGTTCATCTTTATCAAAATCCATCATCTCCCCGCTTGTAAGTGTTGCTAATGATGCTGCTGCCGCCCTCGCTGGTTGGTTCTAAAAGGTTTACTGCCATTATCATCATTACCGAACAGGTGGTGATGGTGTTGGTGGTTTTGGGGCCAATTGGCGAGGGGGTGACAGGAGAAAGAAAATATAGTAAAACAAATACTGTTTGTTGCGCACGACCTTATAAATGGAGATGTAAGAATGCAAATTAGAAACACAACGGGGGAGGAGGAACATCAATTAGACGCATTGCAAACAATTTTAGATATTCATGGGCTAACAGACGCATACAGGCAGATGCATCCACATGGAACAGATACAACACATACAAACAATGCGCATAACATTAGAGAGAATTTATGCGCCCATAACACATCACATAACACAAGTCAAGCGTTTACAGGAGACACTGAACTTCACAGATCATAAGGCTGTAGTTGCAACAATAAACACAGTACAAGCAATACCACATCTTAGAAGATCTCCCCCATTGGAAACTTAACAGCACACTTTTACAAAATCAGGACTATGTAGACTGCATAACAACACTGATCCTCACTTACACAAGCGATATACGAGAGGGTAATGCCCGAGAACTCTGGGAAACACTTAAACAAACTATACAAGAGAGAACACAAACACTAGCAGTAGTAATACACAAGCACAAACTACAACAAGAAAAAGTATTGGAAAATGCAATTAAGCTCTTACTACAGACAGACAAAAATTCACCATACATCATAGCATTACAGGAAGAATTAGATCTCCACAGACATCATCGATTTCAGGGGGCTTTACTGCGAACAAAGTTACAAACTATAACGCAAGAGATACCGAGTAAACGATACCTAGCTATAGAACAAAATATACAGCGCAGCAGACAGATAGGCCAGATAATTGACAGGGAAGGAGATATACAAGTCGAGCCACAACAAATAGCCTTTGCCTGTGAAGATTATTACGAGAAACTTTACACAGAGGAAAACACACAGGCGCACGTACAAGAAAACTTTATGAAATTCACAAAACAACTCACAGAGGAACAGAAACTAACACTAGATACTGAATGAACACTAACAGATATAACACAAGCGGTTCACGGAATGCAGGAGGGCAAATCGCCTGGCACTGACGGTATTACCGCTGAATTCTATCAGTTGTTCTTTCCTCTTCTAGGTCCCCTTTTACTAGCAGTATTCTCTCAATCTTTCCACAAACATGAACTCCCATCCAGTTTCAACACGTCTTACATCGCTCTTATTCCGAAGGAGAACACCAACAAGACACTTTTAAAGAGTTACAGAACGATCTCACTTTTAAATGTAGACTACAAGATTTTAACAAATGCTTTGAATAAATTGAAACCAGTAATGGCATTTCTCATTCATGAAGACCAGCAATGTAGTGTACAACACCGGAATATCCAGCAATACACACATTTCATAAGGGACATCATCAACTACACACATCTGAAAAACTGTCAGTCCTCAATTCTCTCTTTAGATCAAGAAAAAGTATTCGACAGAATATTTCACTCATTCCTCCACAAAACTCTCTCACACTGCAACGTGGGAAATTATTTTAAGACATGGGTCAAAATTTTATATTTGAAACCGGAATGTCGGATTCTATGAAACCATACCCTAACCAATTCTTTCAGGTTGACTAGGTCAGTGAGACAGGGATGTCCCTTGTCCACATTACTGTACGTTGTCGCTCTAGAGCCACTTCTAGAAAAGATACGACAGGACGACAATGTCAGGGGTACGCTCATACCAGGGAAGGGTGGACAAAAGCTGTGTGCTTATGCGGACGTACCATTTTCTTTCCGACAACTGAAAAATCTGTAGGGATCATTTTGGAAACGTTCTCGTTTTTTTTTGTTTTTTTTTGTTTTTTTTTTGGCAAAGGGAGTGGGGCAAAATTAAACGTCAAAAAATCTATTACAATAGGCTTGGGCAAATGGGGAAAAAAAAATAAGTCAACAGCTTCACATACCTAGGAAGCACAATGACATCTACAGGGGACTCAACACCAGAAATATCATCTAGAATCGCACTGGCATCTAGTGCCTTCAATAAACTGTCAAACATCTGGAAGTCAAAGACACTCAGCAAACACACAAAACTTATAATCTTCAACTCTTGTGTGATTCCAGTGTTAACGTATGGATGTGAAAGTTGGAAATCAAAGGTAGCTTTAGATAAAAAATTAGACAATTTTGAGAACAAATGTCTTAGAAGACTTCTAAACATCCACTGGACAGACTTAAGAACCAATTCGCAAATAAGACCAGAGACTAAGCAAGATACAGTATCCAATTTCATAAGAAGACGCCGTTGGAACTACATCGGCCATGTACTCAGAATGGACAAGACAAGACTCCCCTACCAAGCCCTTATATGGTCACCGGTAGGGAAAAGAAAACGGGGAAGACAAAGAGAGACCCTGCGTAGAACCGTCATTAGAGAAGGCTCATTCAATGGCCAAGTAAATATCCAAGATCTACAACAGGTAGCAGCGAACCGCCAGGCATGGAGAGACAGAACTTCTGCCCTATGAGCCGCCTTAGGCTCAAGAGGAAAGACTAACTAACTAACTAACTAAATGGAAAAATAAGGCGGATTGTCCATTTGACTTAACATCAAACAATCTTTTAAAAGTGTACGGAATAGTCTTCCCATGTCAACCAAATCAAACACACAAAGACGCATGGCAAAATCTAGAGAAGAAAAAACAGATATGTTACAAAGGTACAAATACAAAACAGCTACCATATTTGGCAGAAGTACCATTGTTAATACATATATACTTCCAAAAATACTATATCTGTGCACAGTCCTAGATCCCCCACGTCAGACTGTCACAAACATAAACAAAGAGATTAGACGCTTTGTGTTTGGCAGCACCATCTACAGTATCAAACATACTACACTCATGCAAGACAAAAAAGATGGAGGTATCGCCCTCCAAGACATAACAACCAAAATACAAGCACTTAGGATCAAACACGTAAGCTAAATCCTACAGCACTCAAAAATAAAAACACCCTTTAGCACACTATTACATTGGAATTAGGCTATCTTATTTAAAACCTTTTAGGAATACATCCTCACATTACTTTGGCACTCTCCCAACATTTTACAAAACATGTATTTCAGCCATTAAAGGACACGAAAAATTAATACACAACAAAACACATACAACCTACAAGCAATTATTTAAACTACAAGCAACTCCAGTACACCTAAGAATTAAAAGAGGACATAGATATTTCATAAAAGATTATACCGAAACTTTCACTAATATTCACAACAAGCAGATTACCCCAAAAGCAAAGGAAGGTACATATAGGCTTGTTTACATCATGACCGCAACAACAGAGAGAACAGCAAAAATAACTAAACAAATACTACAGTGTCAGCTTTGTAGACGGAACGTCCAAGAATCAGAAGAGCACATCTATTACGAATGCAACACAATCAAGCCAACAATAAATCTCCTACAAAACATCCTAAACACTCCAACGAAACAAAGAACAGATGTTTACAAAGCAATCATGATAAATTCCATTCCTTACTCCACACAAGACATCCACATAAAGCTACTTGTTCTATTGGCAGAGTACAGAAATCTAATATGGACATTAAGAAACAAATCATTATACAATTACAGAACAATCAACAAAGAAATTGTCCAACGACTTCATCAACAAAAAGTCTCAAACATTCTAACCTTAACCCCACAAGGGCAAATCCCGTAAGAGTTTTGCCTGAAGACAGCACATATTACAGAAGAATCAAATAACTTGTTTTAAACAAAGGATACCACAACTGTAAATGTGTTTATTGACGGTATTAATAAACTTACAATTATTATTATTATTATTATTATTATTATTATTATTATTATTATTATTATTATATAAAAATATAATAATATATAATTGTTATTATTATTATATTATTATTATTATTATTATTACGTTTATTACTACTGCTACCATTATTATTAATTTTCCCATTATTATATTTGAATGTGCAACATGAAATATATTGTGGATGTGTGTCTGTGTCGTTAGCAATAACATATGTATGCGTCTGGGTGTGGATGCAGGTGTGTGTGTTTGTGTGTGTGTGTGTGTGCGTGTAGCAGTCTTTAAACCAAGGCGATATCTCAAGTATTAAAATGATGTTATATGGTAAGGATATTTTTTTAAAGAAAACATATGCACCACCATGTATAAAGAAATTAAATAAGTCCTTTAAGTACCCTAAGCTAAAGTAGCTTGTAGTGGTCAGATTTTAAGTCCTTTCCATTGTATCTGAAACCCAGTCACTATCACAGCTTTGAACCAATTACCTCCCTGGGGACAGGCCATGGACTCTAATTGCTAGTTATAAATCCCTTATTCTTGTCCCCCAAACAAAAGGGGTCATGGACATTTACAGGACACTAGAGCGTCATCATGTAATTTGACATCAGGCCAACAACACCAACAATGTGAACCTTCACCTCGGTAGCTAAGTGACCCAGAAATTACAAAGAAGCCACAGTTTAATGGGAATGATAATGTAAAGTTTATTGCCCAAGCTTATGGCATTCAATGTACTGCTGTCTCCAGAAAGCATGAGATAGATCAAGATAAAATGTGTGTGTGTGAGAGAGAGAGAGAGAGAGAGAGAGAGAGAGAGAGAGAGAGAGAGAGAGAGAGAGAGAGAGAGATGGACAGGTGTTACATACATTCCGCTTGTGTAAGTGGAAATGAATCATATGCAAGGAATGTGTGTTTATATGCACAATGCCATAAATGTTATATTATCACAACTGTATATATGTATGTATTTGTTTTATTAACACATGTGACACCTAACACTAACAAACGGCAACGCTCTGTAATATACACAAACAAAAGAAACACCCATTATACCTTGTAAATATACATTGCTTTTTGTGAAATAAACGTTTTAAAAAAATGAAAATAACAAAACTAATTCTAATTGGCTGTTAACATGTGTGTATGAAGAACTATTTGCATCCTTTATCCCGCTAACTCTCTCTCTCTCTCTCTCTCTCTCTCTCTCTCTTTCTCTCTCTCTCTCTCTCTCTCTCTCTCTCTCTCTCTCTCGTACCCGTTCACACACAAGCACACACATTCTTTGTGAGTCAGTGTTCGTTGTCGATCGAGGTTTTGACCCTTGCTTAGCCAAAACAGGTAAATCCTTTGTACTGACCTTTTCCCCGCCGAGCGAACGGAAAAATAAATCCTTCTTACCTGTAAACGCCAAAGTGTGAAGGGTTTTCTATTAAATGGTTTGGTTTGAATGGGAAAGAATGATTACTCAACCACCATATGTAGGTGTTACACCATGCCAAGACTGTAATGCTGTCACACTGGCATAAAATGTATATGCTTTATTTGTTAATGTAAAAAGACATTGTTTTTGTATAAAATAAATGTTTAAATATATATTTTCTTCTTCTTCTTCTTCTTCTTTCGTTCGGTTGAAATATGTCTATATCTGCAATGTCGTCTCTTGCATGGATTGAACTGTTTTTTTTTTCAGTTCACACAGTGGTCCATACAGTTTATCTTCCACTGTCGTCTCTCTAGGCCAGAAGGTTTGCCTAGATATGTTATATTTTGGGCAGTCTTGGAGTATGTGCTCTGCTGTCTGCGACGCCAATCCACATGTGCACATGGCTGTTTCACCAATCTTGAATTTTGTATACATGTGGTTGCGTAATCTATTGTGTCCTGTTCTGAGGCGCAGAATAATGACTTGTTCTGGTCTGTCCATAATGTGGTAGTCATCTTGAGCAGGTTTTGGTGGCTTTCTGACTGATTTGATCATTCTTTTCTTTTGGTGGTATGTAACGGGCACATCAGGCTGTTCCTTTTTGGCTCCTTCCTTAGCCAATTGATCAGCTCTGTCGTTTCCGGGTACTCCACAGTGGGATGGTATCCACTGTATGGTGACTTTATGCTGACTGCTAAGTTCAGAAAGTAGTGTCCTTAGTACTGGCAATTTCCCAGAGAGGAGCGCCTCGAGTACTGATTTTGCATCTGTTAGTAGCACCACAGGTTGTGTACCATTGCTGTTATTTAGTAATTTCTCTGTTGCTATCTTGATTGCCTCTATTTCGACATCATAGTTATGGCAGTACTTTCCTGTCGGTACTCTGGCTGTGTCCCTAGTATTATTTGGGTATTCTATGTACACTCCCGCTCCTCCATTTCGAACAGCATTTTGTGCTGACCCATCTGTGTAGACTCGGATCCAGAGGTCCTGTGGGTATTCTTCATCAAGGAAGCTGAGAGTGGCTGTTCTGCGCTGCACACTGTTCTGTTCTTCCTTGTCAAATATTCCTCTCACTTTTGTCTGGATTTGTAACGATAGTCTATGCTCATCTTTCCATGGAGTTCGCTCTGGAATAGTTGTTAGGGGGATACCAACTGTGGGCAGATCAGTGGTTTCTCTGCAGAGTCGTTTGGCCTGGTGGATAAAACTACTTCTTTTCAACCGCCCCATAGCTAGGTTTTCAAATCTGTTCTTCATAGGGTGGCCTGGCAAGCTGAGGAACTTTTCTGCTTGTATTAGCGTTTTCGTATCTCTGCGCTCACTCAGTGCCTGTGTCCTCCCCATCTTCTCCATTTCCACTATAGGGGTTGATCTCATCCCTCCTGTGGTGACTCTAAGTGCTTGATTTTGCACCTTGTCCAGCTCTTGTAGTGTGGTATTTGATGCTGAACACCACGCAGTTGACCCATATTCCAGGTGTGGTCGTATGCTCTGTTGGTAAACTTTGCTAAGTATTTTCGTACTGGCTCCCCATGTGGTTCCACTTAGCTTTCTCAGGATGGCTATTTTCCTTCTGGCTTTTGCTACTGCTTTGTTGATGTGCTTTCTCCATGTCAGTTTGCCATCAAATGTTACTCCAAGGTATGTTGGTTCTTTATCTTCTCTTAGGGGTGTTCCATTTATCTGGATGATCCCTGCCTTTTGTTTTGGATAGAGGGTAAATAGGGTGGTGCTGCACTTGTCAGTGTTTATGCTGACACACCATCTATTTGCCCATGCAGCAAATGTATCTACAGCTCTTTGTAGCAATCTGGTGGCCACTGATGCATATTCATTTGTGCTCCATAGAACCAGGTCATCGGCGTACATTGCCGCTTTAATTCCATGCGGTAGGTGAGCAACAAGATCATTGATGAAGATTAGAAAAAGTGTGGGGGACAAGACTCCGCCCTGGGGGACACCGTGACGCAGTAGTACTTTCTTGCTCTTGAGTCCGTCTATCTGTACTCGGGCTCTTCTGTTGTGCAAGTATGCTTTCACCCATTTGTACATTCTTCCATTGACTTTGCAGTTTCTCAGTTTCTTCATCAGACCTTCTTTCCAGACTTTGTCAAAGGCTTTCTTCAGATCTATCCATGCCGCAAGCACCAGCTTCTTCTCTTGGAATGCATCCTCAATTTCTTGAGAGAGGTAGGTTGTCTGATCTTCCGTAGAGTAGCACTGCCTAAAGCCAGCCTGCTGTGGCACAAGGATGTTTTTACTTTCAATGTACCACTGCAGTCTGTGATTGATGATGCGCTCCAGTGTTTTGCAGAGACAGCTGGTGAGGCTAATTGGTCTGTAGCTAGAGGCAATGGAACCATCTTTCCCTGATTTTAGGAGGGTTATCATGATTGCTTCTCTGTAATGATTGGTCTCAGTCTAACCCTTGCAACAACCAAAGAATGATCTGTATCACAGTCAGCACTGTGGTAACTTCGAGTTAATGATGTATGGTTCAGATGTTGTCTCCGTGTGATAATGAAGTCCAGCTGATGCCAATGGCCGGATCTTGGATGTTTCCATGTGACCTTATGCATCTCTTTTGTTTTAAAAAAGGAGTTTGTAATACATAGGTCATTTCTAGTGCAATGCTCCAGCAGCCTTTGCCCCGTTATCATTCATGCGACCGATGTTGTATTTTCCAAGGCACACTGGCCATGAACTCGAGTCCTTGCCCACACGAGCATTGAAATCACCGAGCATATAAATGTAGTCGGATTTTGGAACTGCCTTGATCGCAGAGTCTAGCTGCTCATAGAACATATCCTTCACATCATCAGAGGAAGCGAGTGTCGGTGCATATGCAGTGAGAATGGTGGCAAATCCACAGGAGGTTGCCAAGCGAAGTGATAATAATCTTTCATTACCTCCAGCTGGGATATCAATCATTCCCAGTAGCGAATTCTTCACTGCAACGCCCACACCATGTTGCCTTTTTTCTGCCTGCCCTCTTCACTTCCAAAAAAAGGTGTAATTGTTTTCCCTGAGTGACCCTTCCTCAGCGAGGCGAGTCTCCTGCAGGCCAGCAATATCAATGTTAAGACGATCGAGTTCAGCATCAATCACAGCCGTTTTTCTCACATCGTCAATATTTGTCAAGTTAGTGGAAAATCCTGGACACATGGTTCTCACGTTCCAGGTTGCAAGCCGTAGCTTGAGGTTTCTATTCTTTTTATTAGTACCTGGTGCATTGGTTTTACAGCCTGCGATTCAGATTTTGTCCTAGCCCCAAGCACCCATTGAAGCAGACAGGCTGTGGCGGATCAGCACCCAAATGGCTGGGGGCTGCCCAGCTTGAGGCGGGCGGTAGCTGATCAGTGACACCTGTAGGTGTCTCCCACCGTCAGAGGCAACGCGTGGCGCCCCATGTCTACGCCAACTGACAAGGACTTATAACCCGTAACAGTTGCCTCTCGCTTTGATTCCGAGACCGGTTAAGACCAGGGATGGAGTTATTGCCTCTCCATAGCACAAAGCCTGGGCTAAAATAAAGAAACCATGTGTTGCCCATGCAGCATGATCCCTCTCTCGGCCTGCCTAGTTCACTCCAGAGGAAAGTTGACACCTATAATCTGGAACAAGACAAGCTGCAGAAGTTGCCGGATCAGCAAAGCAATGCTGTAACTGTCCGCCTGTCGGAGCTTCGATCCTAGACCAGCTGTCAACCAATGCTTAGGGCCTGGTCTGCCCTGCCATGACTTATTTTGTCTTTGGGTTGCATTTCCTCGCACCAGGATAAGGCTAGTACCCTCCCAATTGCGCTCTTCCGCACGAAGCCGTTGGCACAATGTGGGGTGTCGGATTTGGTAAGCGCCGCCCAACATTCGGCGCTGACAGAAAGCAGGTAGTACCGTCTACTGTCATACGGTAGCTCAGTCATATCTGACTAAGACCTGACTAACTACGAGGCGCTTGTTCCTCAGAGTGGGTCGTAATCGCAGTGTTGGAGATCCATTGCAGCCAACCTTCATTGTGAAGTCGGCACCTCATTGATTGATTGATTGATTGATTGATCGATCGATTGATTTATTGTGGCCAGGAAGAAACACACAATCTCCTACATGTTAGTTAGTTAGTCTACAGATTATCCTCATTGCGCATCGAACAATTCAGTCCATAAGTGCTCAAATCATTCCCCACCCCCACCCCCCTCCCCGAATAAATCCCGCAGCGTGTAGCGACTGACAACACCAGTTCTGTGTTGGTTTATTAATCTTCTTTGGCTTCCTGCGTAGTGTTCTTGCTTGGCCACACCTCTTTTAACTTGCTGTTCTCACAGTCTGACCATGGATGCAGATTCACAATCATCACTTGGTTCTCGCAAACGACTTACGTATCGTAGAGTATTCAGTATATTAGCCTGGTCCATGGCTCGTCCGCCCTCCACATTAGCCTCACATGCAAGCCTGTCAGCCTGCTCATTTCCCTGTACACCCGCATGTCCTGGCACGAAAATTAAACTAAATTTTCCAGCTGTGACCGCTCCAGAGACACCAGCCACTGTCTTCGGGCTAACCCCATCCTGCAGATTAACATGGCCGTCTCATATGTTCTGACTGTATCAATATGCCGGACGTATCTAGCAGCTTAATTCATCTATGTCCTTCAGATGTGCATTCCTCCTCGGCTCAACATAATAAAGGAATGTTTTACAAGCCTTCAGATATACGGGATACATGGTGCTAGACCCATATCTGTATAGACCAATCAGCGCTGAGTGGGTGATGTGGGCAGTATCATATTGGCCTCCTTTACTTCCCAAAACATTTCCAGGTACCGATGGCAGGTTGGGTCGACTTGATAACCCTGGTCAACTTTACAACTCCGCCTCAATGCAGATTTGAACTCACAACCATCAAACAGCATTTAGCCACTATGCTAACAAGCACCCACTTAAGCATTTAGACAATATACTACCATGGCTACCTAGCATCCCCACCAGCATTTAGCCACTATGCTACCATGGCTACCTCGGATCCACACATGGATTCGTTTATGTACACAATCCATGCTGGCCAGTTAGGCACAACAAAAATGTTTATTGCTGTCTTGAAAGTTGGTGGTCTTCTTCCATCCTGGGTGTTATTTTTTTTCGAACGTGATTACGGTGTGTCCGTTTAAAATAGCTGCAATACTTGCGCCTTTCGGTCGACACATCCGACTTTTGTGAGCATTTGTTAACCAGGTTAACCTTCCCAGGCAGTTGGAGGTCTGATTCAGATCTGTTTATATTCATACTTTTCATCCAGTGAGAGGACCAGATGAAACAACTGAGTCAGCAATGGTGCTTGCTTGCTTGCTTGTTTTCGCTGGCTGTGAACTCCAGCGTGAAGTTCTGTATGTCGGATGAAGACTTCCTGTTGTCCAACATCAGTATGATGTCTTTCCGGACTGAGGTTTGCGTGAGTATCCGTTGTCCCATGTCTGGATTATTGGTGTGCAGACTGGTGGTTTCTCGCCATGCAGGCAGATACTTTCCGATTCGGAAGAATCAGCGGTCCTACTACGTTAGCCAGGACCCCGAAGGGACCTGTTTCCCAGGACGCACGACTAGAACGTGTTAGTAGGTCTTAGCCAATATAGAACCTGGCCCTGGTGACTTGGAAACACCACAGTATAGATCCTGGTCCTGGTTGCTTGGAAACACCTCTGCCTCCCTCAGAGGTGAATAATGTAATTACATGGAGGGTGCTGCAAGATATAACAAAAGATAGGATGGCTTTGTTTGAAGGACTATGCCCCAAAAGTGGATAAAGGAAAGGAAAAAGTAGGAGATGGCAATGGCCTGCTAAGTCTGATGTACTTGGATATGAATGAGTTAAGAACTAAGAACCAACATCACTGCACTCAGGACATTCCCACACGTGCTCCATCCCCGTGTTCAACAGCAAGCGAAGATCAACTTGGATATGAAAGTTTTGATGAGTCAATATGTTAGAAATTACATCTTTCTGCTGCTTGCTACGAGGGTAAATTAATAACTAAGTCACAAATGGCTGTAGAAAAATAACTACACATAACAACTTGAAACCAGTTTATTTTTATACAAACATTGTCCCTTTATTTCTCAACATAATTTCCAATACCATTGATGCACTTATATCATCGTTTTATCAGTCTTCCCGAACAGGCTGCATAGAATTGCGAGATTTGTTTTCATATACCGGCCATCCCACAGAACTGTGTGACTTATTTATTGACTCGCCCTCATAACTTTTTCTACCCATTTATGCACCACTTTACAGGACAAATATTTGTCAGCATAAACACTGACGATCCACCTTGGCGGGAGACATTTCACGAATGACACCGAAGTTGAATGTGAAGTGAAAACGTGGTTTAGAAAAAAGCGCACGCAGTTATATACGGGCGGTTTGGGAGGACTGATTAAATGATGGGATAAATGCACCAATGTTGGTGAAAATTATGTTGAGAAATAAAGGGACAATGTATGTATAAAAATAAACTTGTTTCAAGTTGTTATCACGTGTAGTTATTTTTCTACAGCCATTTCTACTTACTTATTGACTTACCCTGGTATAAACAAACATTGATGTGGTTACACACTAGGGATTGAAGTCAGTGGAAGGAAGCTACTTCTGAAAACCATTGCATGCTGATGAAAACAGATCTTGTCTGACAGGATGGAGATGTTCATTTCTAGCATCCTTTAACTGCCTCAGGAAACGATCTAATTTATGATAAACACAATTTTGCTTGGTATTGCTAATCAGGTATGAAGATACTACAAACTTCATCAAGACATGCTTCAAAATCCAACTGTAAATTTGGGCATATTGCCAGCCAGCCAGCAAGCTAGTTTAATCAGTCAGTCAGTCAGTCAGTCATTCAGTGAGTCAATCAGTCAGTCAGTCAGTCAGTTAGTTAGTTAGTTAGTTAGTTAGTTAGTTAGTTAGTTAGTTAGTTAGTTAGTTAGTTAGTTAGTTAGTTATTTAGTTAGTTAGTTAGTTAGTTAGTTAGTTAGTTAGTTAGTTAGTTAGTTAGATAGTTAGTCGAGTTTCTAACTTCACGGCAACTGGTCGTCCCCATTATGTTCTGTTTCTGTGCCAGTGAATATCACACAACATGCTCCTCACTGTCCAATGTGAATATTGGAACAGACAGGAGTCTCGGCAATCCAATAACCCGCAAAAGTACACTGTGTATAATGCCGCCGCCAGAATTTCAACACAAAAATCATCCACGAAAATTACAGTTCATCGTCGATGGAATCGGCAGTCACCAGAAAGACTTCATTGACCCGGGTTTTCTCACATGGCTCGGTCTCTTTCCGCAGGGCGACCCGCCAAAAGAGCCACACAAAGCACGAACTCCATAGCTCCAGCGTCGACTTCCAGGAGTCTCCTGAAAAATGTATTCGTGAACCGAAAAGGCAAATCAGTCAATTCAGCAACAGCCGGTAGCCATTGTTCCTGAACATGTAGTTCACTGTACAAACAAAAGCTGTCAGACGTAAAAGCATTCCACTTGAATGTGACAGCTCATAGAGTCGCGCCACGCTCTCACTCAGTAGCAGGGCGACGGAACTATACACTACCAGTCCAACATGAGTGAAATGTGAATGTAAACCGCAGACACAAGGATAAATACTCCAGAGGGCTTCAGGTGCCTAACCGCCACGCTGGGGACCGGAAGTAACATCATGGCAATGGTTGCCTGTCAGTCCGGCAAATGTATGAATGGAGTAGGAAGTTTCAAAACAGCGTGACTTCTGTGACATACCGTTCACGACCGGGCAAGGCAAGCGGAGTGGTGACCCCAGAGTGGTGACCCCAGAGTGGTTACACACGCAACCAAGAGAATTTATTTGCAACAAGAATCCAAGCACTTTATAGGCGTCTGAAGACTTGCATTGAAGCGGTGGTGACTACATCGAAAAATTATGAATTTGTTCTTTACTTTTTTAGATTTTATATACTCAGCCACCCCCCCCCCACATCCCCTACCCCCCCCCCCCCCCCCACCACCGCAAAAAATCTAAGGTTTTCATTTGAAGTATCCTCGTATTAAAGGCCTCAGTGGTTGAGAAAGGACAGTGCAGGCAGGTATGGTTCCTGAAATCAGAGCCAGGGGTCGCCTAGCACAAGGATGGACACTTGACATCGTAGACACCCTGGGCGTGAAAATAATGGGGCAGGAAAATTGGCAAAGGTTTGAGAATCTTGTCTGTGGAACACGATGAGAGTGACATTCTGGCAAGGTCTTACTAGGTGATGATGATGATGTTGATGACGACGATTATGTGCAACTCTGTTGCCTGGGAGTCTCCGTGGCGAAGCGGTCAAGCCGTTTGACTGGGGCTTTGAAGGTTCACATGGGGCTTTTGAGGTTCTAATCCGGGCCGCGTCCTTCGGTTCACGAGTGAAATTTTGTGGAGACTACTGTGGGAGTCGCTAGAGCTACGGAGTTCGTGCGTTGTGCGACGCTTTCCGCGCTGCGGAAAGAGACTGAGCCATATGGAATAAAACCCGGTGCAATGAAGTCGACCCTGTCGACTTTTAAGCGACTTTAAGCGGTTACAGTGTTATTATTCTTTGCGTCCCATTCAGGCACACTACTGAACGTACTAATTGTCTAGAACAGTGGTTCTCAACCTTTTTTGGCCCATGCACCCTTTCTCCATATGTCAGAATGTCATTTCTCCCTTTCCAACGAACGAAAGACGAATTTCCTCCTTTCCAAAATTGTCAGCCTCAAAAGGTGCATTCAAAATAACATGCCTATAAAACTGAAAATCCTTATTTTCTTCCATATCTGTACATATCCTTTACATGCATAGATTACTTTTATAGTGTGGTTTTATACATTTAATGGCAAATGAATATGCTGATGGATATTAACACTTAAATAAAAGCATTTTCTTTTTTATTTTCACAATATTTTATTAACACACCAATTTAATCATATTACAATAAATAAACAGTTAAAACGTCAAAGAATTGTCACTTAATACACGACACCAGAATGCCTGAAAATTGTGCTTCATCAAACAAATCGCTCAATAGAAAACCAGGATATTGTGTCTGAACCCATCTTGAGTCTGCCAATCTGTGGTCTTAATCCCCCCTAACGGAAACACTAAAATTCCCCCCCCCCCCTTTTGGGGGAATGGGGTAGGGGGAATTCTCCACTGGTTGAGAACCACTGGCCTAGAAGATCAACATGGGGTTGATAGCAATGTCCTGCGAAGGACATTAAAAAAAAACGGGCACAATTTCGTAGTTAATCTTCATTTAATTGAGCTAGCCGGTTCTGTTGATTAGGTGTAGTAAATGCCTTCCACAATTCCACGGCGTACAACGTCAAAGGTTCGAAATCAGCCGTAGACGATTTGAAAGCAGACCGCCTTGGGGTTGATTTCGATGGTATGAGCGTCTGTAGTTCAGCAAACAACGGCAATCTACTACACGTAAAAATTGTCTTTTTTTCTCGTTGAACTCAAACGTTGCCCAAACTGGACTGACTTTTGCGTGTGGGTCAGCTTTTCTTATTATCAGTATCCCCCGCCATTGTGTGAACCCACTATCACTTCTGGGGTACTTTTAATTTACTTCCCCAACCAATGACGAGCGAATCTTCTCTCTTTGTCTCCTCATGCTTCTCCTACATGTCAATTG
>CAWUFQ010000416.1:0-27500 GCA_963921405.1 Cepaea hortensis
TCTTACAATTTAATTTCAACCCCAGCTGCTCACTGTGCACAACAACTGCGTCTACTAATTGTTGTAGATCCTGTGCATTGTCTGCAACCAATACTGTATCATCTGCATATCTAATGTTATTGATGTTTCGTCCTCCAATGGTGATCCCATTTATATCTACTATATATCTGAAAATGTTTTCACTGTATAGGGAAAAAAGATCTGGAGACATTACACATCCCTGCCTAACACCTCTCTTAATAGGCTGATATTGTCCCACTTCATTATCAATCCTTATGGCAGCTTGTTTCTAATATATGTTTTTTATAAGTCTAATGTTTTTCCCATCAATTTGTAGATCTGCAAGCATATCCACCATGTTGACATGCCTAATTCTATCAAAAGCCTTTGTGTAGTCAATAAAGCAAAGATGTATATCCTTGTTTACTTCTATAGCACGTTCAATAACTGTTGGCAGCATATACACAGCATTTACTGTACCCTTTCTTCCTACAAACCCAAATTATTCTTCCCTTATTTCAGATTGAATTTTCTTCCTCACTCTTTGCAGTGATGGACTGAATTGTGCATGTGGATTAGCTTTCCCTATTATCAGTGTCAATCGCGAACAGGCGAACCCACTCCGACTTCAGAGATATTTGTAATTTACGTCCCCATGTCATGGTCGACAGGTCAACATTGTAGTCCAACTGTTCGGTGTAGAGGTTCTTCCGCTTACCTCGTCATCAGCACACCGCATGTTTAAGAACACGCGTTCTTATCCGTTCAGCCATGCTGACCTGCGCGAGTGTGTGTTTATTCATACGAGATAGAGAGAGAGAGGAAGAGAGAGGGAGAGAGAGGGGAAAGGGAGAGAGGAAAGGGAGAGAGAGGGAGTGAGAGAGGGGAGGGAGAGAGAGAGAGTGTGTGAGAGAGGGAGAGGGGAGAGAGAGAATTAAACTTTATTTTCAAAGGGTCACAAACTGGGCACGCAGGCCTGTCTTACATTCGGCCGTTCCAGTCATTCATCTATGGCACACCAAGTATATATCATGAATGTTACATTTACACTGAGAAAATAAAATAGTCTAAAATGAGTGCTGTAAACATATTCCAAACATCAGCAATTCATATTTTAACGTTATGAGACAGGCAGGAAGGCAGGCAGGCACACACGCACACACACACACACGTATATATATATATATATATATATATATATATATATATATATATATATATATATATATATATTTTTTTTTTATTTTTTATTTTTTTTTGCATATCCTTTACAGGATATCGCTGTCAACACCAGCATCTTTCAGCTGTATGTTGATTTCTTGGCAAGATTACGCTCAGTAGTTTGCCATTGCTTTCTGAGCGGCCGGCTCACATACCCCGTAAGTTACCGATGCGATTCGAACCACTGCTGATTCTCACCGTCATCACGTTACCGACGAGAGTATACGAGATTACGGAGAAAAGTCATAACCTCTAAGCCACGAAGCCGGCATATATATATATATATATATATATATATATATATATATATATATATATATATATATATATATATATATATATATATTGTTTTTAGTATATTCTTTACAGGACTTAGCTGTCAACAGCAGCATCTTTCAGCTGTATGTTGATCTCTTGGCAAGATTACGCTCAGTAGTTTGCCATTGCTTTCTGAGCGGCCGGCTCAGTATCCCGCAAGTCACCAGCGGGGGTCGAACCGCCTCAGCTCTCGCTCCGCTACGAGACTGCGTGATAAACGAGATTACACTATCATTACAGAGAGAAAGTGTTGTAACCATCCATCCATCCATCCATCCATCCATCCATCCATCTATCTATCTATCTATCTATCTATCTATCTATCTATCTATCTATCTATCTATCTATCTATCTATCTATCTATCTGTCTATTTATCTATGTTCGGCTCGTTCCCGTTAAAAATATAGATAGAATAGAAGAATAGATAGATTGATAGTAGAAAATATGATTGGAAGAGATCTATCTAAAGTAAACGTACCAAGATATCACGAACAGCCAATAAATGGTGGGCGGTGGGTTGACTGCAGAGTACTGTAAAGGATATGCAACTAACTTTCTCACACACAAAATTGCTTCTTTTTTTTTTACGAACGAAAATCTTTATATTCATAGGGTTAAGAATTGGTCACGCAGGCCCGTCCTACCTTCTGCCCTTCTTCTCTATTTCCTCTCATACATTATTTCATTCAACAACTCTTATGAAGCAATTCTTTGACAACAAACAATAAGCATTAAAACGCATGAAAAGTAACTTGTTGAGGCAATGTTTAACATGGGCATCACAAATACCTAACCTGGGTGTAACGCGCCAAACATATAAGAATGTTTAAAATAATATTAAATGTGCTGTTGAAGAAAAATAAAAAGATGAGTTAGAAAATTTTCACTATTTAAATAGAAGCATTATTTGTGTTGAAAAATTTGAAAATGCCTTAAATATTATATCATTATTTATTATAACGCATATGCCTGTAAATAACTGTAGACAAAGAGTTTATACACCTTTGAAAACAATGCAACAATCTATATATAAAATATATAGCAATGCTATTAAAAGTTATGCCCCTTGAAATAACTTTTCTTGAGTTAAATCCCCTCGCTATATATAAATGATAATGTAAATTAAAATATTAAATTTTAGTAAGTAAATAGCTGTTTGTACACTAACAAACTATGACAGTTGGATGCACGGGAATGAAAAGAAAGCATGTAGAAAATTTCATCTCAACCGGATGGACCGTTCGCGAACGCATCAAATACATCCGGATATACATTGCCTTTTACATATATATATATGTGTGTGTGTGTGTGTGTGTGTGTGTGTGTGTGTGTGTGTGTGTGTGTGTGTGTGTGTGTGTGTGTGCATCACAAACATCCATACATACATGCGGAGAGGGGGGGATTTCCCACCGGTTGAAAACCACTGGACTAGAAAGTCAGCTGCATATCCTTTACAGGACGTCGCTGTCAACCCCAGCATTTTGGACTAATTGTTCTTGATTCTAAGATTTCTTGGCAGGCTTATGCTCAGTCGTTTGTCATTGTTTTCTGAACGACCGGCACTCATACCATTGTATAAAAACCAGCGCAAGGATGTCGTCTAAATCGCCCGGAGCTGTGTTTCGAACGTGGGAGTGGACCATATATTATAACAAAAAGCGAACATAATCTTCTAGCAATGTGTATTTTTAATGACTGTGGAATGTTTGAAAATATTGCGGTCCAAGTTTTGTATTTACCTATTATGTTGCACGAACTTTACATAGGGTGAATACAAAACTTGGACCGTCAGTATTTTCAAACACCGCACAGTCATTAAAAATACACCCTTTAGAACCTAGATAGCCTGACCTGGCGAATATCTGGTGCTAGGTCAGATTGAGTTGAGCTGAGCTGTGTCAAGAACTGATGTCACAGTAATCACAACATCTCCATACTCGCCCCTTCCTCCGTTATGAGTTGCGACATGGAAAGGAACCGGTCACCACACATCGTATGCTGTGGTTTAGAATATTGGCGGGCAAACACCTCACAGACCAACGGCACTATCTGCTTTCTTTGCCTATAGTAGTAGGCCTCTTTCAGTCATGTAGGACCTACAGAGTTGTGCCGCTGGGGAGGTACCTGACAGCTCCGCTGGTGACTGTATTGTCCAATGCCAGAGTGACAATCTCTGTCAGTTTCCATATCTGTAAGACGAGGCAAATTCTGCAGTAAGTGACTGCATTTTATGCCTGTGCCGCCTAACCTCAATTTGTTGGATCCTCCTCCTTCTTTTCCTTCTTCTTCTGCTGCTGCTGCCGCCGCTCCATTTACCCAAGTTAATTGTTGGGGGAAGATGTAAAGATCTTTCAAGTGCTCTTTCTAATGCTTTTTGTAAGTTGGTCTTCGTTTATCTAAGGTTGTTCTAACTGCAACCAATAAATGATTAGACAGACAGACAGACAGACAGACAGACAGAGAGGGAGGGACAGACAGACAGACAGACAGACAGACAGACAGACAGACAGACAGACAGACAGACAGACAGACAGACAGACAGTCAGACAGACAGACAGACAGACAGACAGACAGACAGACAGACAGACAGACAGACAGACAGATAGTCGGTAACGGGAACGGGAACTTATATGACTACTTATATGAATTAAATGAGATGCTCCCCACCAGGGTCTGGGCGAAGCCGGGCAGGGTCAGCTAGTTACCTATAAAACACACCTATATTATCGCAAACATCACAAAGAGACAGTCGTAAATTGGGGCCACATAGTGAGAAGAGAAAACTTTGTAGTTTGTAAAATGGAGTTATATCCCTCCATTGTGCAATGCCTGAGCTGAATTGTAGAGACCATGTATTGCCCATGCAGCATAATCCCTCTCTCTGCCTGCCTAGTTTACTCCAGAGGAAAGGTAACACCAATACGTTTGGAACAAGACAATGCAGAATCTGCCGGATTGTCTAAACAATGCTCTAACAGTCCGCTTGTCGGAGCTTCTATCCTAGATCAGTTGACGAACACGATTTAGGGCCTGGTCTACCCTGCCATGACGTTTAGTCTTTAAGTTGCATTTCCTCGCACAAAGGTAAGGCTTGTAGCCTCCCAGTTGCACTCATCAGCCTTACAATGATCTAATGTAAGAGATATAGATGAAGACAGCAGGAGAAGATTCATGGCACCTTTCATCACTGTATGTATCAGCATATTAAACAGTGCATTCGGTCGGAGGTAGCCAGATGTGCAGAAATACGATCGTCCGCGCCAGTCCGTAATATAATTTCTCATTGATGTCCTTACAATGTTGGGAACATCGCTCCTCGTCTAATGAAGCCAGTCAAGGAACGTTGAGTGTGGAGATTGTTTAGATGGGTGACAACCAAGAAACATTACCTGTTTCTTGAAATGTTCCCCGTGGTTTTCTGTTTTTCCATTTGTTCTTCGCTTAACTGAAGGTCGTGTTTATTGTTGTTGGTTTTTATTTTTTAATTTATGTATTTCGTTTGAGTGGGGGAGGTGGGTGGGTAGGTAAGTAGGTGGGTGGGTGGTTGGTTGGAAGGATAGGTGGTTAGGTAAGTGGGTAGGTAGGTAGCTAGGTAGGTAGGTAGGTAGCTAGGTAGGTAGGTAGGTAGGTATGTAGATAGGTGGGTGGGTAGGTTGGAGGGTGGTTGGGAGGATAGGTAGGTACATTGGTGGTTGGGAGGTGGTGGGTGGGTTGGTAGGTAGGTGGACGGATTAGTAGGTAGGGAGGTGAGTGGGTAGGTAGGTGGGTGGTTGATAGGACAAGTAGATAAGTGTGTGGTTGGGAGGTAGGTAGGTAGGAGGGTGGTTGGACGTAGGTAGGTAGGTGGGTGTATGGGTGGTTGGACGTAGGTAGGTGGGTGGGTGATGGGGGTGGGTTTGAGGGTGCGTGGGTGGGTAGGTAATTAGGTGGGTAGGTGTGTAAGTGGGTAGGCGGGTGATTAGTTAGGTGGGTAGGTAAGTAGGTGGGTAGGTGTGTAAGTGGGTATGCGGGAGGGTAGGTAAGTGGAAAGATGGGTGTGCAGGCGGGTTGGTAGGTGAGTGGATAGGTGGGTGGGTAGGTGAGTGGGTAGTTGAGAGGTTGGGGGTTAGGTATGTAGGAACGAACGAACTTATATTTTCAAAGGGTAACAAATTGGGCACTCTGGCCCGTTCTTACATTCGGCCCTTCCAATCACTCATCTTTCGTTCATCAATAGTGCATGATACATTCACATAGGAAAAAAAACATTGTCAAATTAATCTCGTAAACATAAACAATGCATATTACCATGTTATGAGGTACACACCCCACCCACACATCCTCCAACCCACACATTCCGAACCCACCACACTTCCCCCCACACACATCCCCACCCACCCACACATAACCCCCCCCCCCCCCCAATTACCCATCCCCAACCACGCATCCCTTAACCACATATCTCCCCACCCATACACACATCTCCCACCCATACACACACATCCCCATCCACACACACATTTCCTCACCCATAAACATATCCCCCACACACATCACCCACCCACACATCACCCACCCACACATCACCCACCCACACATCCCCACCACAAACACATCTCCCCACCCACCCACCAATACATCCCCCTCAACCTACACACATCTCCCACCCACACACACCCGACCACCCACACATCCCCCCCATACACACATTCCCAACACCCATCACTCACACCACCTACACACACACACACACCCATACATCCACCCACACCCACACATCCCACTACCCACCAACTCCCACACACTCCCACCCACCGAAACACATACCCACACCCACACATCCCACCCACACGTCCCTCATCCACACACACACATCCCCACCCACCCGCACATTTTCCCCACCCACGCGCACATTCCCCCCCCCCCCACACACACACATCCCTCACCCACACATTTCCTCACCCACTCACACATACCCCACCACCAACACATCCCCCACCCCCAAACACACATCTCCCACCCACACACAGCTCCCCAGCTACACACACATCTCCCACTCATACATACATCCCCCACACATTCCCCCACCCACACACCCATTCCTCAACCCACACACACATCTCCCCCACACACCCATACATACCCCTACCATACACACACATCTCACACACACATCCCCACACACACATCCCCCCACACATACACCCACACACACATCATCACATCTAGACACATACATGATGCCTCACATAATCACTGACAATAATATGAACACACTCCCACACTTTATACATACATTGATGATTATCGTGAGCATCTCTCAAATATGTTAAAAATGGAGAAAAAATTATACATATACATTGTAATCATCATTCATCATTCATTGGCACCTTGCCGTCTTGACAAACGATAGTTTGTAAGGGATGGAGTTATTGCCTCTCCATAGCACAAAGCCTGGGCTAAAATATAGAGATCATGTGTTGCCCATGCAGCATGATCCCTCTCTCGGCCTGCCTAGTTCACTCCAGAGGAAAGGTAACACCTCTACATCTGGAACAAGACAAGCTGCAGAAGCTGCCCGATCAGAAAAGCAATACTCTAATTATCCGTCTGTCGGAGCTTCGATCCTAGACTAGCCGCCAACCAAGGCTTAGGGCCTGGTCTACCCTGTCATGACACTTTGTCTTTAGGTTGCATTTCCTCGCACCAGGGTAAAGGCTTGTACCCTCCCATTTGCGCTCTTCCGCCCAAAGCCGTTGGCACAATGTGGGGTGTCGGGTTTGGTAAGCGCCGCCCAACGTTCGGCGCTAACAGAAAGCAGGTAGTACCGTCTACTGTTATACGGTAGCTCACTTGACACAACTATACATATACATTGTGTAACGTTAAAAAAATAGTGATGCTCCCACACATAGAGGCAAACGCGCGCGCGAGCACACACACACACACACACACACACATTGGGTGGGTAGGTAGGTGGGTAGATGGGTAGGTAGGGAAGCAGGTATGCAAGCAAGCAGGCAAGCGGGCAGGCAGGCATGGTAGGTTACAGTTCTATGTTTCTCATAATAACTCCAGTAATACAAGGAGCGCTTTTGAACCTTGGTTAATTTGGCCGTTCAACCGGTATCATTTCAACGCTGGCAAGGCGCCAACACCTCGAGCAAACAGGAATACTTTGACACATTAATTCGGACATTTCTGTCAAGTGAGAACAATGAGTGAGCACAAAAGTCACCGCAACGCGTCAGCAAAACACTTAGGTTAGTTGTATAACCTTCGCTTCAGTTCCTTAAAGTGGCTTTCCCAGCTGGCGATAGCGTTCATGTCTTTCCATAACCAAGGATTGAGTGAGATGTTAATCAGCTTTCTATGGCATGATTCGAAAATGTCTAGACCTGGTATGTTCCTCGACTTTTTGTACTTTTTATTTGTTTAGTCTCAAGTGTAGCCAAAACCGTACTGATTTTTGCATGTGGATTAGCTTTCCCTATTACCAGTGTCCCTTGCCATCAGGCGAACCCACTCCGACTTCTGAGGTTCCTATAATTTACGTCTACACATCAAGGACGAGAAGTCGATATTTTAGTCCAATCGACCAGTGTAAGGGTTGAACCCGCTCCCTTCGCATCAACACACTGGAAGTTTAACAGATTCAGTGAGGTATTATCCTTGCACCCAGGACACGTCCATTGGTGATCCGACTCCCCCCTCCCCCCCCCCCCCCCCCCAAATGCATCAGTGTCCGGCGGCTAATAGTGCCAGTTCTATGTTGATTGACGAGGCACCCTATGCGCCCCTCGTGCCTGGCCGTGCCAATTCTTACTCCCGAGTCTCTCATTCCGGACAATGATGTGGATTCACTGACGTTAAAGTCCCCCGCTCTCGGCATCTCTGTAAGGGCGTTATGTGCCCTGTACAAGAATCACATGCAGAAAGTTACCCTAAAGTTTGTGACTCCAAGCATTCAGACCTACAGTCAGTAAAGAAAGTGTGCCGAAACATGTTATTTATTTTCCTGTTACAGTAGTGAGTATTGAATCCAACAACCAGACCGGGACCAGTGTGCTGCGTATGCACTATTTTTGTTTTGTTGTTGTTGTTGTTGTTGTTGTTGTTGTTGTTGTTGTTGTTGTTGTTGTTGTTGTTGTTGGTGTTGTTGTGTGTTTTTTTATGTTTTTCAGTAGTCAAGTAATCAAGAAGACGGAATTTAAAACCAGAAGCCACTAACAATATGTTGCATGATTTATTGCCCGGTATAAAATACGCTGCATCTCGTCGGGTGCATAGTTATATATCTACTGTCATTTACTGCCTATATAGTACCTTGCAATGTACGGCGTGGGGAGGGGGGGGGGAAGGGGAGTCTTGAGCCTGAGGTATTAAGGTCGCATGGCTAGTGCAATCGTCGCGAATTGTGCAGGTTAGGGTTTTCATTTTGTCCCCGACAGAACAAAAAAAAAAGAAAATCCACACCTTACCGAGGATCTCCCAAAGGAGAATTTGGCATTCTAGCAAGCCAGCACTCCTTATATCATCATCATCATCATCCTCATCATCATCATCATGCGTTCTTCTCCTCCCTCCTTCTCCTTCCTCCTCCTCCTCCCTCTTCCTCCTCCTACCTCCTCGCCCTCCTCCCTCCTCCTAATCACTCCGCTTCCTTCCTCCTTCCTTCTCCTCCTCCTCCCTCCTCCTCCTCCTACGTCCTCCCCCTCATCCCTCCTCCTCCTCCTTCTCCTCCCTTTGTCTCCCTCCTCCACCTACCTCCTCCTCCTCCTCTTACTCCTCCCTCCTCCTCCCTCTCCTCCTCCCTCCTCATCCCTCTCCTCCTCCCTCCTCATCCCTCCTCCTCCCTTCTCCTCCTCCCTCCTCATCCTCTCTCCTCCTCCTCCCTCCTCCTCCTCCCTCCTCCTCCTCCCTCCTCCTCCTCCCTCCACATCCCTCCTCCCTCTTCCTCCTCCTCCCTCCTCATCCTCCCTCCTCCTCCCTCCTCCTCCACCCTCTACCTCCTCCCTCCTCCTCCTACCTCCGCCTCCTCCCTCCTCCTCCTCTCTCCTCCTCCTCCCTCCTCCTCCCTCCTCTATCTCCCTCCTTCTCCCTCTCCTCCTCCCTCCTCCTCCTCCCCCTCATCCTGCGTTCTTCTCCTCCCTCATGCTCCCTCCTCCTTCCTCCTCCCTCCTCCTCCCTCCTCCTCCCTCTTCATCCCTCTTCCTCCTCCTCCCTACTCCTCCTCCCCTCCACCCTCCACCTTCCTCCCTCCTCCTCCCTTCTACTCCTCTCTTCTTCCTCCTCCTCCTTCCTCCATCCTTCCCACCTCCTACTCCCTCCTCCTCCCTTCTCCCCCTCCTCCCTCCTCCTCCTCCCTCCTCCTCCCTCCTTCTCCTCCCTCCTCTTCTTCTCTCCTCCTCTCTCCTCCTCCTCCTCCCTCTACCTCCTCCCTCCTCCTTCCTCATCCTCCCTCCTCTCTCCTCCTCTTAATCCCTCCACCTCTTAATCCCTCCTCCTCCCTCCTATTCCTCCCTACTCCTACTCCTCCCTCCTCTTCCTCCCTCCTCCTCCCTCTTCCTCCTCCCAGCTCCTACTCCTCCTTTTTCTTCTTCTGCAGCTGCTGCTGCCGCCGCTCCATTTACCCAAGTTAATTGTTGGGGAAGATGTAAAGACCTTTCAAGTGCTCTTTCTAATGCTTTTTGTAAGTTGATCTTCGTTTATCTAGGTTGTTCTAACTGCAACCAATAAATGATTAGACAGACAGGCAGACAGACAGACAGACAGACAGAGAGGGAGGGAGAGACAGACAGACAGACAGACAGACAGACAGACAGACAGACAGACAGACAGACAGACAGACAGACAGACAGACAGACAGGCAGACGGGAACGGGAACTTATATGACTACTATATGAATTAAATGAGATGCTCCCCATCAGGGGCTGGGCGAAGCCGGGCAGGGTCAGGCAGACAGATAGACAGACAGATAGACAGACAGACAGACAGATAGACAGTCAGGAACGGGAACTTATATGACTACTTATATGAATGAAATGAGATGCTCCACACCAGGATCCGGGCGATGCCGGGCCGGGTCAGACAGACAGACAGACAGACAGACAGTCGGTAACGGGAACGGGAACTTATATGACTACTTATATGAATTAAATGAGATGCTCCCCACCAAGGACTGGGCGAAGCCGGGCCGGGTCAGCTAGTCTTCCTTTATGCGCTCGCGAACGGCCCATCCGATTGGGATGAAATTTTCTACACGTCTTCCTTTCATTCCAGCGTAGCCCACTGTCATATTTTTTTAGTGTGAAATCAGCTGCTTACCCAATATTATTTAATTTTCCATTTTTCATTATAATTTCATATATCTCAGGGGACCTAACTCTGTAAAAGTTATTTCAAGGGGAATAACTTTTCTGTATACCTTATAGTCATATTGTTGCATCGTTTTCAAAGATTTATAAACTCTTTGTCCATAGTTATGTACCGGCATATGAGTTATAATAAATAATGATACAATCTTTAAGGCATTTTCAAAGTTTTCATAAAAATAATGAATAATGCATAACATTGTAACTCATCTTTTTATGCTTAAAGAATAAATAAATAATAGTTACCTTATCTCTATCAAGTTTGAAGATTTTATATTTCTTTACACTGTCGCAAACTCTAAGAAGACATGGAACAACTTCAGCCATTATTACATCTACAGGCATATGCGTTATATTCCTCCTCCTCTCCCCTCCTCCACCTCCTACCCTCTTCCCTCCCCCTCCTCCCTCTCCCTCCTCCTCTTCCCTCTTTCTCCTCCTCCTCCCTCTTCCTCCTCCTTCCTCCTCCTCTTTCCTCCTCCTCCTTCCTCCTCCTCGCTCTTCCTCCTCCTGCCTCCTCCTAATCACTCCTCTTCCTTCCTCCTCCCTTCTCCTCCTCTCTCCTCCTACTCCCTCCTCCCCTCCCTCCTCCTCCCTCCTCCTCCTCCTACGTCCTCCCCCTACTCCCTCCCCCCTCCTCTCCTCCCTCTTCCTCCTCCTCCTCCTTCTCCTCCCTCTTCTTCCCTCCTCCTCCCCCTCCTACTCCCTCTTCCTCATCCCTCCTCCTCCTTCTCCTCCTTCCTTCTCCTCCTCCCTCCTCATCCTTTCTCCTCCTCCCTCCTCCTCCTTCCTTCTACCTCCTTCCTCCTCCTCCCTCCTCCTCCCTCCACATCCCTCCTCCTCCTCCCTCTTCCTCCTCCTCCTCCTCATCCTCCCTCCTCCTCCTCCCCCTCCTTCTCCTCCCTCCTCCTTCTCCCTCCTCCTTCTCCCTCTTCCTCCCTCCCTCCTCCTCCCTCCTCCTTCTCCCTCCGCCTCCTCTCTCCTCCTCCCTCCTCCTCCCTCCTCCTCCTCCATCTCCCTCCTCCTCCCTCTCCTCCTCCCTCTTCCTCCCTCCTCCTCCCTCCTCCTCGCCCTCCTCCTCCTGCGTTCTTCTGCTCCCTCCTTCTCCCTCCTCCTCCTCCTTCCTCCTCCCTCTTCCTCCTCCCTCTTCCTCCTCCCTCCTCCCTCCTCCTCCTCCCCCTCCTCCTCCCCTCCTCCTCCCACCTCCTCCTCCCTCCTCCTGCCTCCTCCTCCTCCTTCCTCCTTCCTCCTTCCTCCTCCTCCCTCCTCCTCCCTCCTCCTCTCTCCTCCTCCTAATCCCTCCTCCTCCCTACTACTCCTCCTCCTTCCTCCTCCTCCTCTTCCCTCCTCCTCCTCTCTCCGCCTATCTCTTCCTCCCTCCTCCTCCTCCTCCTCCCTCCTCCACCTCCCTCTTCCTCCTCCCAGCTCCTACTCCTCCTTTTTCTTCTTCTTCTGCTGCTGCTGCCGCTGCTCCATTTACCCAAGTTAATTGTTGGGGAAGATGTAAAGATCTTTCAAGTGATCTTTCTAATGCTTTTGTAAGTTGGTCTTCGTTTATCTAAGGTTGTTCTAACTGCAACCAATAAATGATTAGACAGACAGACAGACAGACAGACAGACAGACAGACAGACAGACAGACAGACAGACAGACAGACAGACAGACAGACAGACAGTCGGAACGGGAACTTATATGACTACTTATATGAATTAAATGAGATGCCCCCCATCAGGGGCTGGGCGAAGCCGGGCCGGATCAGACAGACAGACAGACAGATAGACAGACAGACAGACGGATAGATAGTCGGGAACGGGAACGTGAGCTTATATGACTACTTATATGAATTAAATGAGATGCTCCACACCAGGAGCTGGGCGATGCCGGGCCGGGTCAGACAGACAGACAGACAGACAGACAGACAGACAGACAGATAGTCGGTAACGGGAACGGGAACTTATATGACTACTTATATGAATTAAATGAGATGCTCCCCACCAAGGACTGGGCGAAGCCGGGCCGGGTCAGCTAGTTACATATAAATTGAAAAACAACACAACAGTAAAAATGCCACATTAATGCACACAAGAATTCAGGAGCTTACTAATAAATAAAAAAACGCGTACATCAAGAGGCTACCTAACAGCAAAAGATGGAAAATTGTTATTATACAAAGATCAAATTATACATGCATGGTCAGATTATATGTAAAACCATTATGGTGATAACAGAGAAGAACAGCATGGTATTCGAAATAGTAATGAAGGACCGTCAACTTGGAGGATTGATGTTCAGAATGCTCTACACCACATGAAAACTGGCCATACCCCCGGGTTAGACAAATTCACAACACAAATGATTAATGCTTTAGACCAGGGGTCACCAAACTACGGCCCGCGGGCCGGATCCGGCCCGCGACGTCATTTCATCCGGCCCGCCGACGGTACTCGAACTTGCTTGATATAACGTATGGAACACGAGCGGTTGTGATATAATTTTAATGTAAATATTATGTTTAGAATAATGGGAGATCTTCATACGTGCGCAGACCTCCTGGCTGCTATGTGTTTTAAATTTACTATTGTTAATTATAAATTATTGTACCTAGATTTTCTTGTTTATTGTAATGTTTGCTTATTTCGCGCCATCCCAAGTCCTCTCCCGGCTCGTGGTAGCGCTGCCTACGCTCTGATGTTACCATGGTTTCGATGGCAACACACACACACACACACACACACACACACACACACACACACACACACACACACACACACATCTTTCCCTCCCGTAGATGTGTTCGGCTGTCAACAGGTACAATGCTCCAGAAATATTTACTTCTGTTTGCCAGTCATCCATTGTATAGGTATGTAACGAGGATTTCTTTGTTTGACAGTGATACGTAAGTGAACTACAAGTGTGAATAGAGGCAATAAAGTAGCAAACACAGAATAAAACTGCCATAGAAGCCTAGTGTTATTATGACAATATTATTCCCATCTCAGAAGAATTCCCCTGTCAAGGTGTTAACGGAGCTGGTCTTTAGGCCAGTGTTTTTCATCCTTTCTCTTGGAGCAGATCCTTACGCAAATGTTTACGTTGCTCAGGGAACTCAGTGCCATGATCCAAGTGTCTGTCCTACTTTATGTAATAAACCAGATGGGCATAAATTTTGCTTTTAGGCGATTTCGGTCTGTTTCGCCGGAACCCCTGGCTGCCACTCGTGGAACCCTGGTTGAAAACCTCTGCTCTAGGCTGCTTATTTAGGCCGGCCCTATGTATATAGTTTGCGAACCTTATTATGAGATAAATTCTATTACCTATGGTATCTATAAACTTTATATGTATCTTTGGTGAGCCGTAGCTTCACCAGTGACACCTAGTCCTCTGCTTTTCCTGTGTTTCAATAGGATTTTAATTATGTTTCGAATTCAATGTCTTCTTCATTTTTCAGATCCCGTGTACTTCACTCTTCATTACGGCTCCTAAGAAAAGAAAATTGGACGCCGAGTGTCGCGTTTTCAATTAAGAATGGGGAGTAAAATACTTCTTTGTGGAAACAAAGAACCAGAAAACCAGTTGCGTAATATGCAGCGAAAGTGTTGCCGTCACTACGAAACAAAGCATCTATCAACATATTCACAGTTTTCTGGAAAGTTACGCTCTGAGAAATATGAGTCCGTGAAACGTGGTTTAGAAACACAAAGAGATCTCTTCACAAGAAAGTTTGCTGAAAATGAACTTGTCACTCATACATGTTACAAAATAGTGCATTAGATGGCAGAACGAAGAAAACCGTTTAATGATGGCAACGTCATCAAAGAGTGTATGATGGAAGCGGCAAATGATTCGTGTCCTGAGAAAGCCGATTTGTTTGGAACTATCAGCCTTTCGGCAAGTTCAGCTGTGCGAAGAACAGAAGAACTTGGAGAGAACATAGTGCTACAGATACGCGAGAAAACTAGAACTGTTTGTGGTATTCTCTGGCCCTGGATGCTTCTACTGATTTCTAGAGTACGTCACAACTTCTCGTGTTCATTCGTGGTATCACTTTGGACTTACAGATAACGGAAAAGTTCGCATCCGTTTGCAGCATGCATGGAACAACAACTGGAAAAGACACGTTCATGGAAGTGCAAAAAGTTTTGCAAGACTTTATTTAACCTTTGGAACAACTTATGTCTGTGAGCAAACATTTTCAAAAATGAAGTATATGAAGTCAACACATGGAACGAGATTGACTGATGAACATTTGAAAGCAATTCTCTTGATTGGATGCAGCAATTCCAAACCAAACATTGATGATATCTTGAAAGCCAAATATCAGTTTCACAAATCTCAGTAACCTTTTCTGCTGCTTAGTTAGTGAGATTCAGATATGTGCACACTAGGTCTGATGTAACTATCTTTTTGCTAACGTCGCCTTCTTTGATAACTTTTTTAGTAAATAAATATGTTGGCTGTCTTTTGTGTGTGTGTGTGTGTGCGTGTGTGTGTGCGTGTGTGTGTGTGTGTATTTGTATGTGTGTGTGTGTGTGTGTTTGTGTGCGTTGCACGCCACTCACCCATGATTAACTTAGTTTTTCGTCTTTATTACCAGAGCTTTCTTTTTTGCTTGCAAGTATTGTTAAAGTTAGTTGCATATTCTAGTGTTGATGTTTTGGCAAGTTTACGTTCAGTAGTTTGCCATTGCTATCTGAACGACCGACACCCATACCATTGCGTAAATAACCAGAAACGCGGTCTGCTGCCAAATCCCGCTCAGCTGTGTTTCGAACGTGCGTATACGGGATTACAAACCGCGTCCGTAAGACCTTCGCCACGGAGTTCGGCGCAAGTATTGTACAGAATGAGTATCCGGCCCGCGCTCATCATTTTGCCAGTTATTCGGCCCGCCGTGAAAAATGTTTGGTGACCCCTGCTTTAGACGAATATGTAATAGGTCATGTTACCAGACTGCTAAATGCAGTATATGATACTGGAGAACTTCGCTTATGAATTATGTAATTCTATATTTATTGCAATCCCACTGAAACCAGGCGCCTTGGAATGTGATCAACATCGAACAATTAGTATAATTAATCACATCACACAGATTTTGCTAAGAATTATCATGCAAAGAGTTGGAAGAAAATACAACCTCAAATAGTAGAAGAACAATGCAGGTTTGTAGATGGAAAGGGTACAGTAAATGCTGTGTATGTACTGAGAACAGTAATTGAACATTCTATATAAGTAAACAAGGATCTACATCTTTGCTTTATTGACTATACAAAGACTTTCGATGAATTAAGACATGTTAATATGATAAAGATGCCTGAAGATCCATAAATTGATTGGAAATACCTTAGACTTGTAAAAGGCATATTTTGGAAACAACAAGCTGCCATAAGAATTGATAATGAAGTAGGTCAATATCAGCCTATTAAGAGAGGTGTGAGACAGGGATGTATAATGTCTTCAGATCTGTTTTCCTGTACAGTGAAAATATTTTCAGAAATATTGAAGACATGGACACAATCATTATTGGGGAATGATACATTATTAACATTAGATATGCAGATGATACAGTCTTGATTGCAGACAATGAACAGGACTTGCAACATTTAGTAGATGCGGTTGTTGCACACAGTGAACAACTAGGGTTAGAATTTAATTGTAAGAAGACACCGATTATGATCGTCATTTGGACGAAGGAAATACCACAATGTAATATACAAGTAAATGGGCATATTCCTAAAGAAGTGAATCGGTACAATTATCTTGGAATAGTCATAATATCTGATGGGAGATGCCTTGAAGAGATTATATCAGGAATCTCCATGGCGAAGGTAGCCTTTTGCAAGATGAAAAACATACTGGCCAATAAAAGATGTCAATTGCAACGAGGAAAAGAGTGTTGAAGTGCTACTTAGACCCTATACTGTTGTATGGATGTGAATCTTTACCCAAGATATTCTTAAAACTTGTCAAAGGCATTTATGCACTGTTCAGCTTGTTTATAAGTATCCTGATATGTATAGGACGCAAAGTATAACAATTCAGTGACAAGGTTTTCTATATCCCCGGGGTTTGCACGCCCTGCTCATTACCTGGTGCCTCATAGTTTGAGAATCACTGAAATGAGTCTAGCAAATGCGCAGTTCACATAATGCAAATGTTGTAAACATGCATGCTGTTTTCTGCTCAAAGTCGTTTTCATGATATACGGATATTCCCGACTACAGGTATATTAAACACAGCAGGTGGCTACGAAGTACTATCTTGACAACACAAACGGTGAATAGTTTTAGCTTTGAAAGAGATATACCGCCGATAGGAGGCCGGTTCAATTGCGGTCATGGAGATTTCGAGATCAAATTCGTCCAATGGGCAGAGCACTCTGTATTTTGATGGAAAGTCGGGATTGTACTGCTTAGAATACGTTTTAACTCTTACTGCTTGTGGTAGGAACTATATTAGACTGTACTGGTTATAAAAAAAATGTTTTGCATATCCTTTACAGGACATCGCTGTCAACATCAGCATCTTTCAGCTGTATGTTGATTTCTTGGCAAGATTACGCTCAGTAGTTTGCCATTGCTTTCTGAGCGGCCGGCTCATTATCCCGCAAGTCACAAGCGCGGGTCGAACCGCTTCCAATGCTCGCCTCTCTGCGAGACCCTGCGTGGATAAACGGGATTACGGAGAAAGTGGTGTAACCTCTCAGCCAGAGAGACCGGCGTACTGGTTATAGAGGTAGAAATCAATTGTTATAACCGAGGAACTCACGTGACCTGATATAAGAAAGTATCCCTGTGAGAACCGCGTATTAGTCAATGAGGTACCGTCTCCACAATGAAAGTTGGCTGCAATGTGTCAAAGACTGAAACAGGAGGCAGGAAGCCTGCCTCATGATAGAACACCACCGGGACGTGGGGTCAACCTCAGATAGAGTAGAGGGAACACAGTGCCCGGGATCAGGGCAGGATAGATAGAAAAGGGGGACTATTAACTAGTCCTCACACGGAGGCGTTGACCAGATAGTTAGCACTACTGGTCACGACGGAATCACGCCTGCGTGATCGCCACGATTGCCACTCAATCAAAGACAGCTAATAGAAGCGTGCTAACTGACCTAGCACGCAAAGAGCCGAAGGACGCATGAAGGTCCTTCCGCGTGGCGTGTAGCGACGCGAGTGAAGGAAGTCAGACTGGGGACTGACTCTGTAGTGTTCACATCGTGTAGAATAGAGATAGTTTTCGTATAGCCTAGTAGATAGAGATTAGCTATAGGGTTTAGGAAAACTAGTGATAGAGAATATTGTGACTTTATGTGTGATTAGATAGCGACTGTTTTTGCAATTGTAAAGAGCCAACGGCAATAAAATGTACCATTTCATTCCTCGCACACGACTTGCAAGTTTCTTGTATGGTGTGGGAGAAGTAATCCGATGATGCCTGAAACATGAGTTGTTGACAGGCAATAGGATTAAATGTGGTGTCAGAAGTGCGGCTTGAACCTGAGTTCAAGCTATAACACTTACCCACGGCTCTAGACTAGGGTTACGGATAGGATATTACAAAGATTAAATGTTTACTTTGTGTCAGTGACGATGACGTATGCAGACTAGATCGAGTTGCCAGCAGAATTGTGCCTATCGTGATGAAATAATGTTTATTTGTGCTTATTAGAATGTTATATATTTAAATAATGTGTTCTTCAAAGTTGTAAGTATTAATATTATGTTCTTCTTTCATTTATTTATGTAATTATTTATTTGTTTTTGAATAATTGTCAAAAATGATTCATGGCGGAGCAATACAGAGGTCAGCGACAGTATTGATTTTTGCAAGCTAAAAATAGCGCTGCGCCTGTGACGTGGCACGATTGACAAGCAGTTGGGCCTCGCCATTTGGAATCAGCATTTCAGTGTTTACAAGCTGCCAAACTGCTGCCTGCCTGAATCTTTACGATATATTAACTATTATTTGTTTATTTAAGTTAGAGAATGAATATATTTATTTATTTACACATTATTATTATATTTATATTTATTTAAAAGCAGTTATTGAATTTTTTTCGTACTTTTCTATTTGTTTACCGTCACGAGGGCACTACTTTCGGCTATGCAAATTAGATTTGGTCTGCACCATTCTTCCATAGATTAAACTAGGTTAGTAACGAAAGACATATTACTGTAGAACGAAGACAGGACATTGACATTAAATATTAATTAATCGATATTCTATTTGTTCGTGGGCATGTCAGTGTCATTGTACCAATTTGTCAAAAATCTATTTTTCGTTTACGAGTTGTTAATTGTTGCTGCTCTGTAACCAGGGTGAACAACAGCTGATAGATAATGTGAGTGTGTGCCGATGTGCCGAACGAGGTGACCTGAGTAGAAAACTCGTGTGTATTCCGGGGTGCCAAACAACGGGACCGGTGTTGCTGACGTGTTGTTCCTTGTTCTCGGGAACATTAAGATGAGTAAAACCTACGTTTTTGGCATGCAGTGTGATTAATAGTGCATCTCTTTTTCAGCGTGTATTGTATGAACAGACTTTGTGCTCTAATTTTTTGGAGAATACAATTTTCCAGATTGTAAACAAAGAGTACAATTTGTAGTGCTCAGATATTAAATAACATAGCATATTAAAGAAAAATAACTGAGTGAAGCAGTCAGTTCAGGTCAACGCGAGCCAATTACCCAACAACATGGCTACTCTAGCTGACTTCATTAAAGCAGGCAAAGAATTGCAATATACAGGTAAAGAGCTAAAACAATATGCGGATCAAAAATTTAAAGAAGCAAAGGATGCAGAGAGAGATGAACGCGCACAGGAAAGACAACACCAGATACAACTAGCTGAGATAACAAAACAAAAAGAAGTGCAAATTAAGCAACAACAATTAGAACATGATAAGAATGTTAAGCAACAACAATTAGAACATGATAAGGAATTTAAGCAAAAGCAATTAGATCAGGAGAGAGAATTAAAGCAAAAAGAGATAGATGAAATGGCAAGATTTAAGGAAAAACAAATACAAGTAGAATCAGATACACAGTTAAAGATGAAAGAGATGGATGTAGACTCACACGCAGAGATCTCTGCCACTAAACTTAAAAGTCAACAAGAAGAAAATAAATTCAACAAATACAAGAATATTATCAAACCATATTGTAAAGACGATTCAATATCTGCTTGGACAGAAAATGTCGAGTATCAGTTTAAATATCACCAAGTTCCTTTAGAGATGTGGGCTATGATTTATATGAAGAACCTGAGTGGTGAGCCCCTTAAAGTGATAGAATCTATACCAACCGATCTTAGATCTGACTACCAATACATCCGTGATAGGATTATGCAACACTTTTTACTTGATGCCCCTGGGTATCAGGTTCAGTTCTCAAATTTAAAACCTAAACCTACTGAGACTTTCATTGATTACGTCTCAAATGTTCAAAGTGTACTAAATAGGTGGCTTAAAGCAGCTAACATAGGAAAAGACTTTGATAGATTGAAAAACTTAATAACTATGGATAAAGTAATATCCACGATACCATCCTCTTTTGCTAAATTTTTGCAGCAGTCAGACATTGAAACCATAGAACAGTTTGAAAAGAAAGGGTCGGCATATTTTTCTTCAAACAGAAATATTTTTAAGACTTCAAATGACTCTGAAATAGTTTCCTTTGTAAAAGATCAATCTAAAAACTATCAGAGCAATAGAAAACCATTTAATAAATTTGACAAGAAAGATAGAAAAATGTCAAAATGTATCCACTGTCAACTTTTACATGACACTTATTCAATGTGTGACAAATCGCCGAGTTATCCGGCACATCTTGAAAATGTTATTAAGAAGCAACAGAACAAAAGATCTGCATACCGGCGTGCCATTAAATGTTTTTTTTGTTCCAGCTACGGCCATTATTCAAATAAGTGCCTAGGCCGCCAACGTATGAAAGCCAACAATGCTATTTTACTTGATACATCTTCTGATAGTGGTAGTGAGACTGAGTGTGATGTTGAAAATGAATTACCTGTTAACCAAACGGAAGAGGTGTGTTGTGTAAACGATATGTTGAGTTTTGACAGTTGTGAGCGATGTCACCAATTTCATGCTGACGGAAAATTAGAATGTGGACATACAGTTCCATTCTCATCTGAGAGTGTGAATGCAGCCTTAGCCTCCAGAGGCAATTTAGAGTTCCACAATGCAATGGTCAATGATAGACCATGCCAATGTTTGCTGGACAGCGGTAGTACCCTTATTGGTCTCAGAAAGGAACTGGTGAGTCAAGAGGATTATACAGGTGACTCTGTCAAATGCCGAACCTTTTCGGGTAACATTTAAATTTACCCTTTGGCCAAAGCCCGTATTAACACTCCTTTCCTTTCGGGTACATTTACTTGTGCTGTACTTGACAACCCTTGTACTGATTTAATTCTGGGTTGCTTACCCCAACTAAAACAATGTACTAGCGATGAAATAACTGCATGGAACCAACTGAATGCAGTTAATGCAACAACTAGAGCAGACACTATAAAACATCAAGACACGCTACAAGATGAGAGACTACTGGTGCTTTCTCCATCTAGCACTGATGATACCAACAGACAAAAATTCATAGAACAGCAGAAAGCTGATCCTAGTTTGTCTCCTTATTTAAAAGTACTGAAAGAACGATCAAAAGTGACAAAGAACTCATCATGGTTCTTCAGATTAAATAATGGCATTCTTACTAGATATTATACTACTGGTAACATGAGATTCAGCAAACGGTGTTACCTGTACAACATCGCATAACTGTGCTAAAGATTGCACATGAGTCACCGTTTGCTGGCCATCTTGCATATGACAAAACCAGGGCCAGAATTCAAGCTCATTTTTATTGGCCAGGTTTTTGCAATGATATTAAATTATTTTGTCGTTCGTGTAATGTCTGTCAACAGTTAGTACGAAAGGGTAAACATGCTACAGCTGAAGTACAACCTTCTACACTGGCTTCTAGGCCATTTGAGAGTGATTGGGATAATCAATATGCCAACAAAGGGTCGAGAACAATTGAACTTGAACCAGATCAAGACATACTTCTCTTGCTTCCGGACAAACGAAATTTATTATTGACTTCATGGCAAGGGCCATTCAAGGTGGTACGTAAAATTTCAGATGTTGACTATGAAATATCAATAAACGGAAACTTAAAGATATTTCATGTCAACATGTTGAAACCTTACTATTCACGACAAGAGACAGAAGTAGAGACAGACGAACACAGTGCACCCACACCAAGTGATCAGACGACAGACATACATAACGCAACTACACTAGTTAGCGAGACTGGCATATCCGACGAGCATACACTTAGCGAGAATACAGAATACACACTTAGCACCACCACCGTACTGAATCAGGTAGACGACGACGGAATGGAACTACCAGTTCCTATTGTAGACAAGACTGCTACATTAGATAGCATACATATAGAACAGGGACTAACAGACAGTCAACGACGACAATTAGTAGAATTAGTGTCGGAATACAAAGACATATTCTCTGACATTCCAGGTAGGACGGACAGAATCGAACACTCCATTCTTCTTTCGGACTCTAAGCCTATTAAATGCAGGCCGTACTCAATCCCACTAAGCTATAGGGAAAATCTAAATAAGGAAATTCGGAATTTAGAGGCTAGTGGGATCATCCAGAAATCCACCTCTGAGTACTCTTTTCCAATTGTTCTAGTTAAGAAGAAAGATTCTACAATTCGTCTGTGCGTGGACTATCGAAAGCTCAACAACGTCACCAAGATCGACGCAGAGCCAATTCCTTCCTGCGAAGATCTTATTCTTGACATGTCCACCTCCAAAATCTTTTCTAAATTAGATCTCACTAAGGGATATTGGCAGGTCCCTATGCAGTCTCAATCCATCCATCTTACTGCTTTCTCAACACCTTTAGGACTGTACGAGTGGCGTTTTCTTCCTTTCGGACTTCGAAACGCTCCTGCCACTTTCGTACGCTTAACTAGAGATCTACTTCATGGAGTGACGAATACTGTGACCTATATAGATGATATATGTGTCCATACTGATGACTGGACAACACACCTACTGAAACTGAGACATGTCTTTAATAGGTTGCGACTCTTCGGGCTCACTGTCAAACCGAGCAAAGTCGAATTGGGCCTAAAAGAAATTGATTTTTTAGGTCATGTCATTTCGCAAGGTCAACTAAAGACTGACCAGAAAATTATTACCAAAATTATGAATCTGACCATGCCTACCACCAAGAAACAGGTCAGAAGCCTTTTGGGGTTAGTGAATTACTATAGTAAATTTATTCCAAATTTAGCGGAGATTACAAGTGTATTTTCCAATGTTTTAAAAGCTTCTGTAAAATTGGATGTCAAAGATGCATTATTAATTTCTGCATTGTCAAAATTGAAAATCTTGTTTAGTAATGTTCCAATCCTCCGCTTGCCTAATCCGAGGCTCGTTTATTATCTTAGGACAGATGCCAGCAGGATCTCCATCGCTGCAGTACTAGGCCAATTTTATGAGGGCATCTTCCATCCGATTTGCTACGTGAGCCGTAAGATCACACCCACCGAGTCCAGATATTCCATATCCGAGTTGGAAGCCTTAAGCGTCATCTATGCGGTGAGAAAGCTGCATCGATTTCTGGCGGGTGTGCACTTCATTGTCCAGACTGACAACTCCCCAATAACGGTCATACAGAATGGTGTACATCGAAATGACCGAATATACAGGTGGTCGCTAATACTACAAAATTACACCTTTAGTATAGAGCATATTAAGGGGAAAGATAACATCTTGGCTGATACCCTTAGTCGACCATCTGATGTAGCAATACCAGAAATTTCCACATAAGAGTGTAGAGTAATAGATGTTAATTTAGTACAGTCAAATATTCTATGTGAAATATGTTAGAAATACATGAATATTATGTGCTCAACTAAGTACCAAAAACATTGACCTGCTATGTGTCCGTAGACGTCAAAAGTAAGAACTTTACTCTGGGAACAAATATATCACCTTGTGAACTAGTACAGCTTATTACTTGCTAAGCTCCATATATGTTCCAGTGAATTAGTTGTGTTAAACAGAGAAAAACAGTGGTCTACTTTACAAACGAACTCTACAGGTGCAATACCCATAGAACAAATATGACTGTGTAATGGATTTCAAATACCCAGAACAATTGTATAGATATTATGCCAATGAAAGCATGTTTCTGAACATTAATGGCAACGACTAACCTGAGGTATTTAAAAACCATGTATATAAAACTTAATGTGATATGTATCATAATGTTTTAATATAGTGATAAAATATAGATAGATTATGTCATCTTAATTTATATTTAGAGTTAGACAATATAATATTTTTCATTTTTTTTTTTTTGGTAGATAGAATATTAATTTACATATTTATTTAGCGTTAAAAGTAGATTAGGATGGTAATTTAAACATGACAACTAATTATAAGAAGTTTAGATATAAATAGTATCATTCAGTTTATTATATTTCACTTTGTTTCATTTCATTTCATTTCATTCCATCTTAACCAATCCATTTAACAAACGTTATCATTTAGTAGCATGATTAGGTTACACCATAATAGAATAGAAATATTATACACTTAAAGATACATCATTTACACCATATAGAATAAGAATATCAATCATATAGTTTGTTTCATTTAAAAACATTAGTTAGAATATGTTATATTTCACATCACCCATTTTAGAAAGGGACGTAACTTATTACATTTCACATTACCCATTTCACAAAGTTACATAACTCATCTCACATCAATTTCATTTAGATAAATATTAGGAGTAATGTAAGCTTATTTTAGAATTAATATGACAGATAGATTAAAATAGGCAACACATTAAATGTATATTTATAGAACTAGTATTAGTATGTCAGTATTTAGAGTAATATTTCAGTAGAATAGAGTGGTTAATACTACCAGGGTACAAACCATCAACCCTTTTTTCTTACATGTAAATATGGTGTAAATACTTGACGTGTGCAATGGTTGATGCACAGTCATTAGGCTCAACTCTGTCAAACTGAGCCAAACTTGTACAGTGTCACTCCAAGGTTTTTAAATAACTATGAGGGTAAAAGATGCGTGACAAAAATGAGAGTGAAAGTTATGTGACAGAAATGAAGGTAAAAGATGTGTGACAAAGGTGAGGGTGAAAGATGTGTGACAAAAGTGAGGGTAAAAGAGGTGTGACAGAAATGAGGGTAACAGATGTGTGCCAATAGTGAGGGTAAAAGAAGTGTGACAGAAATGAGTATGAAAGATGTGTGACAGAAATGAGGGTAAAAGATTTGTGCCAATAGTGAGGGTAAAAGAAGTGTGACATAAGGGAAGGTTAAAGATGTATGACAGAAGTGTGAAAGTGAGAGCGAATGTAAAATATACAAGAGAGAGTGAGAACAGTCGGCGGATTTTTTCTGCCGCTCAACAAGACTTTTTATTTTTGTTGCCGTCAAATGTTGGTTTCAATGTTGAAAATGTGTTGTAATGAATGTATTTTGTGAAGTTTAGTTGAGGATCTTAGTGAAAGTATTTTGAGTCTCATAAGACAGAAACGTAGTCACAGATTTGTATTATACACATGTTTGTGACCACAGTTAAATGAATTATGGCACTTGAAAAACTAACTTACATACACATGATAGTTAGATACACATGTTAGAGGGTAGATTATACGTTTAATTACATCCAAACACACAAACAACCAGAAAAACAAACATATAAATTGCATACACTTTTATTAGATCAAAGGGAGATAACTCCGGGTCAGGGGACATAATAGACAACGAAAAACTAACTTAACAGTGAAATATGACTTTACACGCGGAAGCGAGATAGGTAAAGCCTGTCGCTCACAGCTTGTGTAATGGTTGTTTAATATTATATGGGGGGCATGAAGCAATTCATGTGTTGACCTTCAGAAAGTCAACTTTGTATGGGTAGTGAGTTAATTTACTATTTGAGGGCAGGTCTTATAAGACAACGATCCGGTTCAGACATACCTCTAATTAATATAATATTGCGATTGAGAAGAGGGCTCACGCCAACCAGACAAGTTTGTGGCGATTGCCAGTAGCCAAGTAAAGTGATACTACATTGTGACATTAGTCAGTAGGTCTATTGAGTAGCCCAAAGCCAGGTTATCTACAGTCTTTGACAAAAATTAGACACACTAATTTTTTATAAACCTCTTGCGTCACAACCAATGAGTCAAAGTTGATGACGCAACACAGGAGGGGAGGGTGTGTGTCAAAGACTGAAACAGGAGGCAGGAAGCCTGCCTCATGATAGAACACCACCGGGACGTGGGGTCAACCTCAGATAGAGTAGAGGGAACACAGTGCCCGGGATCAGGGCAGGATAGATAGAAAAGGGGGACTATTAACTAGTCCTCACACGGAGGCGTTGACCAGATAGTTAGCACTACTGGTCACGACGGAATCACGCCTGCGTGATCGCCACGATTGCCACTCAATCAAAGACAGCTAATAGAAGCGTGCTAACTGACCTAGCACGCAAAGAGCCAAAGGACGCATGAAGGTCCTTCCGCGTGGCGTGTAGCGACGCGAGTGAAGGAAGTCAGACTGGGGACTGACTCTGTAGTGTTCACATCGTGTAGAATAGAGATAGTTTTCGTATAGCCTAGTAGATAGAGATTAGCTATAGGGTTTAGGAAAACTAGTGATAGAGAATATTGTGACTTTATGTGTGATTAGATAGCGACTGTTTTTGCAATTGTAAAGAGCCAACGGCAATAAAATGTACCATTTCATTCCTCGCACACGACTTGCAAGTTTCTTGTATGGTGTGGGAGAAGTAATCCGATGATGCCTGAAACATGAGTTGTTGACACAATGGATCTTCAAAATTCTGTCTTTCACGTTGATTCTACATTCTGTCAGACTGGTTTTCGTCCGTCTCTTGGCGTTATTTTCCTGTTTGTATTGTTTTCTACCTCTTGCTCGCTTGCTTTCAACCTTACCCTCTAGTATAGTATTTATTAGAGTGTTATGTTATGTCTCACCTGCAGAAGTCAAAACAGTTATACAGAAAAGTCCTAAAAACAAGTCACCGGGTCCAAATGGAATAACCATAGAAGCTATTCGGGTCTGTGGGAAAAAAGGACTTAAATGGCTAACAAGACTTTTTTAATATAGCATGGGAAGAAAGAAAAGTCCTAGATGATTGGCAACAGGCAATAATAGTACCAATATGGAAAAAAAGAAAGGCAATATGAGAGAGTGCGAACCATACAGAGGTGTATTAATCCTGAGCCATATAGAGAAAATGTACGCAAAACTATTGGAACAAAGAGCTAGACCGATAGTTGAACAACAGTTAAGCAAAGTACAATTCGGTTTTCGGAAAGGTAAAAGTTACACTGATGCACTATTTTCACTTAGACAAATATGTGAAAAAACTATCGAATATAGTGATCAGCAGAATATTGTCTTTGTAGATCAGGAAAAGGCATTCGACATAGTAGACAGATACAAATTATGGACCATCCTTGAAAACTATGGGATACAAGGGCAAATGCTA
>CAWUFQ010000416.1:30000-73746 GCA_963921405.1 Cepaea hortensis
CTATCCATCTAAGTCTACGAAGACTGAGCATGGAATAAACTGTCACACAACCTGATCTTTCCAATACTTCAGTATTTGTGATTTTGTCTTGCCACTTAATACCAAGAATTCTTCGCAGACACCGCATATGAAAGCTGTTTAAATTGTTCTCTTGGTGTGAGTAAGTTGTCCAGGTTTCACTGCCATAGAGAAGAGTACTAAGGACACAGGCTTGATAGACAAGGACTTTTGTTTTGGCAGTAAGCTTCCTGTTCTCCCAGACTCTTTTTCTTAACCTGTTCATTGTTGTTGCTGCCTTACCAATCCGGATGTTGATTTCCTGATCTAGGGATAATTTGCTATTTACCACTGATCCTAGATATGTAAAATGGTCTACTATCTCTAGTTTGGCGTCGTCAATAAAGATTGATGGTACCCCATGTGCACCTTGTGACATAATCTGTGTCTTCTTTTTGCTAATTGTTAAACCAAATTCAGAACAAGCATTGGAGAATGCAGATAGTAGACATTGCAATTCTTCCTCAGAGTGGGTCGTAACTGCAGCATCATCTGCAAAAAGCAACTCTCTGATCAGTACCCTCCTAATTTTGGTCTTAGCCTTCAATCTCTGAGCATTGTAGAGGCCGCCATCTGAGCGTGAGTGGATGTATATACCACCATCCTGATCACGAAATGCATATTTCAGTAGAAGTGAAAAGTATATTCCAAAGAGGGTGGGAGCTAGTACACAACCTTGCTTAACTCCACTCTTGATTTCAAATTCTTCAGAAGTTGCACCATCAAACTTGATTATACCCTTCATGCCTGTGTGGAACGATTCCACAATGGACAGAAGAGTTGGTGGGCAGCCAATCTTCTTTAGTGCCTTGAACAGACCCTCACGACTGACCAAATCAAATGCCTTTGTGAGGTCGATGAAGGCAATAAACAGTGGTTGATTCTGTTCACGGCATTTTTCTTGCATTTGTCGCAATGAGAATATCATATCAGTGGTAGACCGGTTCTGTCGAAAGCCACACTGTGATTCGGGGTAGACTTGATCTCCTAGGACTTGAAGTCTGCGCAGAACAATTCTGGCAAATACTTTTCCAACAATACACAGAAGTGAGATACCCCTATAGTTGTTGCAGTCGCTCCGATCGCCCTTGTTCTTGTACAGTGTTATGATGCTTGAATCTTTGAAATCCTGTGGGACTTGTCCTTCACGCCAGCATAGCTCTATTAGCTGGTGGATCTGTATAGTGAGTGTGTCTTGCCCACTCCTGATAACCTCTATTGGAATCCCATCCTTACCTGGAGCCTTGCCAGATGCAAGTTCATTTATAGCACACTTAACTTCTGTTATGGTGGGAAGTGTGTCCAGGTGGTCAAGAGTTGGTAGAGCCTCTATGGCGTTGAGGGCATTATCCGCTGGTTTGGTCTCACTTGAGTAAAGCTCCAAATAGTGCTCTACCCATCTGTCCATCTGCTGTTTCTTATCAGTGATGACTTCTCCAGTCAAGGTTTTCAATGGTGCACTTCTTTTGATCACTGGACCACAGGCTTTCTTTATTCCTTCATACATGCTTCTTATGTCTCCCTTATCACTTGCGATTTGAATGGACTCACATAACTTGATCCAATAATCATTTGCACACTGCCTGGCAGCCTTTTGCACATCCTTCCTAGCTTGCCTTAGCTCACTCAGAGTGTTACGCGTTGGTCTTTCCTTGTTTCTTAAGAGAGCTTTCTTCTTCTTATCAATCAAGGGCTGCAGAGTCTCGCTGTTGGCCGCAAACCAGTCCTGTCTCTTATGATCCACAGTGCCGTAAACCTTTACGGCAGTTTTACAAAGAGTTTCCTTAAGTTTATTCCATTTATCATTTACTGTACAATTTTCTGGTGTATCAGTGAAAGCGTCTTCAAGTTGCTGTTGAAACTGAAAGCACTTTTCAGGATCATGAGTGTTAATAATATTAATCCTGGGGCTAGATTTGTGTTTAGCTGTGTAGATTCTCTTTGGTCTCAGTCTAACCCTTGCAACGACCAAAGAATGATCCGTATCACAGTCAGCACTGTGGTAACTACGAGTCAATGATATATGGTTCAGATGTTGTCTCCGTGTGATGATGAAGTCCAGCTGGTGCCAATGGCCGGATCTTGGATGTTTCCATGTGACCTTATGCATCTCTTTTGTTTTAAAAAAAGAGTTTGTAATACATAGGTCATTACTGGTGCAATGCTCCAGCAGCCTTTGCCCATTTTCATTCATGCGACCGATGTTGTATTTTCCAAGGCACACTGGCCATGAACTCGAGTCCTTGCCCACACGAGCATTGAAATCACCGAGCATATAAATGTAGTCGGATTTTGGAACTGCCTTGATCACAGAGTCTAACTCCTCATAGAACAAATCCTTCACATCATCAGAGGAATCGAGTGTCGGTGCATATGCAGTAATAATGGTGGCAAACCCACAAGAGGTTGCCAAGCGCAGGGATAATAGTCTTTCATTTCCTCCTGCTGGAATTTCAATCATTCCCAGTAGCGAATTCTTCACTGCAAAGCCCACACCGTGTTGCCTTTTTTCTGCCTGCCCTTTACCCTTCCAGAAAAAGGTGTAGTTGTTTTCCCTGAGTGACCCTTCCTCAGCGAGGCGAGTCTCCTGCAGGCCAGCAATATCAATGTTAAGACGATTGAGTTCGGCATCAATCACAGCCGTTTTTCTCACATCGTCAATATTGGTCAAGTCAGTGGAAAATCCTGGACACATGGTTCTCACGTTCCAGGTTGCAAGCCGTAGCTTGAGGTTTCTATTTATATTTTTGTTTGTACCTGGTGCATTGGTTTTACAGCCTGCGATTCAGATTTTGTCCTAGCCCCAAGCACCCATTGAAGCAGGCAGGCTGTGGCGGATCAGCACCCAATTGGCTGGGGGCTGCCCAGCTTGAGGCGGGCGGTAGCTGATCAGTGACACCTATAGGTGTCTCCCACCGTCAGAGGCAACGCGTGGCGCCCCGTGTCTACGCCAACTGACAAGGACTTATAACCCGTAACAGTTGCCTCTCGCTTTGATTCCGAGACCAGTTAAGACCAGGGATGGAGTTATTGCCTCTCCATAGCACAAAGCCTGGGCTAAAATATAGAGATCATGTGTTGCCCATGCAGCATGATCCCTCTCTCGGCCTGCCTAGTTCACTCCAGAGGAAAGGTAACACCCCTACATCTGGAACAAGACAAGCTGCAGAAGCTGCCGGATCAGCAAAGCAATGCTCTAACTGTCCGCCTGTCGGAGCTTCGATCCTAGACCAGTCGCCAACCAAGGCTTAGGGCCTGGTCTGCCCTGCCATGACAATTTTGTCTTTAGCTTGCATTTCCTCGCACCAGGGTAAGGCTTGTACCCTCCCAATTGCGCTCTTCCGCCCGAAGCCGTTGGCACAATGTGGGGTGTCGGGTTTGGTAAGCGCCGCCCAACGTTCGGCGCTAACAGAAACCAGGTAGTACCGTCTACTGTTATACGGTAGCTCAGTCATATCTGACTAAGACCTGACTAACAGATAGATAGATAGATAGATAGATAGATAGATAGATACATACATACATACATACATACATACATACATACATACATACATACATACATACATACATACATACATACATACATACATACATACATACATACATACATAGTTTGATAGATAGATAGATAGATAGATAGATAGATAGATAGATAGATAGATAGATAGATAGATAGATAGATAGATAGATAGATAGATAGATAGATAGATAGATAGATAGATAGATAGATAGATAGATAGATAGATAGATAGATAGATAGATAGATAGATAGATAGATAGATAGATAGATAGATAGATAGATAGATAGATAGATAGATAGATAGATAGATAGATAGATAGATAGATAGATAGATAGATAGATAGATAGATAGATAGATAGATAGATAGATAGATAGATAGATAGATAGATAGATAGATAGATAGATAGATAGATAGATAGATAGATAGATAGATAGATAGATAGATAGATAGTCGGGAACGAGAACTTATATGACTACTTATATGAATTAAATGAGATGCTCCCCATCAGGGACTGGGTGAAGCCGGGCCGGGTCAGACAGACAGACAGACAGACAGACAGACAAGCAGACAGACAGACAGACAAGCAGACAGACAGACAGACAGACAGACAGACAGATCCCCGCCAGGGCCTGGGCGAAGCCGGGCCTGGTCAGCTAGTATACAGATAAATAGCCCAACTCTGAAACAAGTTAAAGAATTCAAATATTTTGGAAGTATGATCACAGAAGATGGCAGATTGGGCAGAAAAATCGAGATCAGATGTTAAAAAGCTAGTGCACTTACATATCAACTATCACTTTTACAGAAACATCCAAATATACTCATGTCAACAAATCGACAGATAATAAACAGCATATTCACACCAACCCTATGCTACCAATCTCAAACTTGGACTTTATCCAAATCACACTTTCGCAAAATCAATACCTGCGAGATGAGATGCCTGAGGAGAGCTGCCAACTTAACAATCCGAGACCGAGTAAGAAATGCTGTTATAAGACAGACAGTGGGATCAACACCTTGTGCCACATTTATTGAAAGACAGAAGATCAAGTGGTTTGGCCATGTCGTTAGAATGCAACACCATCAACTACCCATCACCGGCCTTACATCAAAGATCATCTGTGACGAGACCAAGAGGACGTCCAAGAAGAAAATGGATTGACGACATCAAAGACATGGTACAATCACACGGAATGACTATCCAGTGCCGCCCACCTAGCGCTGGACCGCAAATTATTCCTCCCCACTACGCTTGACGGCAGAAGTGGAAGATGATGATGATGATGATGATGATGATGATGATGATGATGTAGATGATGATGATGATGATGATGATGATGATGATGATGATGATGATGATGATGATGTAGATGATGATGATGATGATGATGATGATGATGATGATGATGATGATGATGATGATGATGATTATGATGATGATGATGATGTAGATGATGATGACATGTCTCACTGGCCTCATGTTTTATTTCTTTCATTCCCAATGGTCCTAGATTCCTGCTTTACGTTCTCCAAAAGACTAATTATGGATAATAACATAACGGTCAATCGCCGTATTGAGGCTAATGTTTCAAGGAATGAGAAACTGATTTAGTCCAGGGCAGACTGTGAAATACGTCAGTTTAAGATATAGGCGTCACTTCACTAAAACATAGAAACATCTCTCCAGAGGCAGTTTCTTTAAAATTATAGGGCTACTGCATTGGATAGGCCCTATAGCGAAGAATAATAGGTGACCAAACTTTACCTCATTTTAGCAGGCGATGAGCCGTGCTTCGAACTCCCGTCATGGCGTTGTCAGTGCAGTTTCTTATCGACTTCGCTAACATGCCCGCTTTTATATTATAACGCACTAGAGAATAACGAATGTTGTCCGATACCTACAGGATGCCTGGGACAACCCTCTTTATGTTTCCAAGATCACATGACAAGCCTTCTAGATGTGACGTTCCAGGATCGTTATAGTGAGTAAGTTAGTGAGTGAGTGAGTGCGTGAGAGAGTGAGTGAGTGAGTGAGTGAGTCAGTCAGTCAGTCAGTCGGTGAGTCAGCGAGTCAGTCAGTGAATCAGTTAGTTGGTTGGTTGGTTGGTTGGTTGATTGGTTGGCTGACTGGCTGGCTGGCTGGCTGGTTAGTTGGTTGGTTGGTTGGTTGGTTGGATGGATGGTTAGTTAATTAAACAGATCATGCGTGTTGCACATCCATCTAGTAGTCCCATAAGTGCTCAGATCCTCTCTCCAGTATCTCCCTCAGCTCGTAGCGGTCGACGACACCAGCTCTGTGTTTGTGGACTATTCTTATTTGGTCCCGCGTGGTGGTGTGCTTATCGGCCGTGACCCCGTTTGACTATATGTTCATGCAGTTCTTGTCAAAGTTACAGAATCATATCCATCCCTTGAGTCATTTATTCGTCCACCCCCCCCCCCCCCACACACACACACACCCGGGGGATTTCAGAATGTTAGCCTGGCCCATTGCCCTTCCGCTCCCTACAGCATGGATATATTGAGGTGCAACAGCTGATCCAGAGTAACACACATCAAGGTGACATAGTGATCTACACCGATGGGTCAGTGGTGAGAAATAGGCGGAGTGGTTGCGAAGGCTAAAAAGAAGAGTCAGGCATATGAGGTTACGACCTCCAGCATGAGAATGGAGAAGCAATCACAGCGGCATTCCGTTTGTTAGAGGAGACCACTGTAACACACATTGTATTCATCACGGTCACAAAGAGTATGCTTAGTAAGGTGGAGAACTGAATGTTTCGTGTGGAATGGCTCTCGTGGCTTCAGAAGTCACAGATTGTGAGAATTGTATGGAAATTTTGCCCTGGCCATGCGGGAGGGCGGGGGAATGAACAGTCTGATAGGCTGACAGGGAATGCACCTCTTGGTGGTTGATTACTTGTGGACAAGGGAGAGTTTGTTGTGCGCCTGTAAGACAAGGTGGAGAAGGTGAAGGAACAGATTGAGAGCCCATATGTAGAAAGGATGAGATTGTGGGTGATTGGCAGGGGTTCTGGTAGAATCTCAAAACTGAGAGGGAAGACCAGGAGAACTTTCAATCGGTTAGCGGTAGGAACGATTAGTAGTGTGACTCTTCGCTGGCTGTTGAACGAGGGGACGAAGCGTGTATGGCAATGTCCCGAGTGCAGTGATGTCATTTCTTAGCTCAACTCAATCCCTACAGCAGCCAGGCCCACAAGCCTATCTGCCCGATCGTTTCTTCTTACAGCCTCGTGGATGATTACCCAAACATGTAATAAAATACCTAATCTTAGTAACGACGGTGTTGGCATTGCGAGACCGTTCAGCTCGGACAACTTTACATGACATCTCCCGCCACTCAACAAAATTTAACTGCGGTCTGTTACCACTCGAAAAAGAACCTCTTATGTGCTGCCATCAAGGCCAGATTTTTACACATGTTGTGTTCTGTCAAACGTTTTGTCCATTTTTCAGCGTCGGCGTATTTAATTGTCCCCGTGTCCCATTTAATCAAATGATAAATACGAGGGGGGATTCTAATGAAAACCTTAAAAGTGTGATAGAAATTACAAAAACCATGTCACTGTCTTGTAACTTGTCAATATTGTTGTTAAGGATGTCAAAAGTGTCATTTCGTGACATTACGGTGCAGATGAACACAGGGACGTCATAAAGACAGTTTGAAGATGGCCGTCAAACTAAAGACATGGACCAAAGGCTTCAAATGTAAACCTTAAATGTGTGTGTGTGTTTTTTTTCGGGGGGGGGGGGGGGGGGAGGTGAATATATTCTGGGAAAACGTAATGAAACAAATACATCATTATTCAATGTAGTCACCGCTGCGTTCCACGCAAGTCATCCAGCGCCGATAAAGTGCTTGGATACTTGTATAAAACCACTCGTGCACCACCTGCTGTACCTCTTCAACGAACAGAAATGACTTTCCTTCCAGTGACTTTTTTACTTGTCCAAACAGGTGGAAATCACTTTGGGCTATGTCTAACGAGTACGGGGGATGTGGTAGAATCTAAAAGTGGAAGTCTGTTATGGTTTCAACCGTTACACTGGCAGTATGGGTTCGAGCATTGTCATATCGCAAAAGGACACCTTTACTCTGTCACAGAAGTCACGCTGTTTTGAAACTTTCAACTCCACATTTGATGGACTGACAGAGGCATGTATCACCATACTGGACCTTCATTTGCCGATGAATTTCTATAGGTTTCACCCCTTCACTGGAAAAAAGAACACATGAAAAACAGTGCCATGATGCTACTAGCACTGTAATGGCTCGCTGTCACAATGTAACACAACGGCACTCTTCTCACTCAAATTGTTACATCCGATAAATGACGGCACAACACCTTCGGTACAGTGCGACAGATAGGTTTATTGGCAACACACAGTGTCACGGCTTCATCGCCGACCAGGTCTGGTCTCCACTCAATGTGTGACACTGCCAGAACATCGAAACGCGAATGACAGTCCGGCACTGGGTCTTCTAACTTCGTGTCGCCCCTGGCGTCATTGTCACTGTTGTTACTTAGTACACAAAAATCAACAGGAGAATCTTCATATCCGAATCTTGAGGGCGGAGCGGATCCTGACGTACTCCAAGATCCCTACTACGCTGGCGGTGGTGACGACTGAGGGCAGCGAGATATCTATAAACCAGAAAGTACAACAACCTGAAAGATTCATACCAAGAATCACTCAATGCTCCAGATGCCAGAGGGCCGACCACAGCAGAGAAACATGTCGCAGTAAGACGGAAATCTGCCGATACTACGCCGATCACCACGCCTCCAAGGAGTGTCCACTGGCCAAGATGGACACTGATTTCCGAGCATCCAGCAACAAAAGAAAGTGCGCCAACTGCTTGGGCAAGCATGAAGCAAGATACCCGCGCTGCCCGTACCTGCAAAGACACAGAGACGTCTTAAAGATCGTCATCACTACAAAGACACCATACAAGGAAGCAATGCGGAGGAGAGAGACAGCCACGGGTATATCACAAGCTGAAAGAGATCAATTGCAAAACCAGATAGACGATATATATATTTATACTTAGTCAGATATGACTGAGCTATCGTATGACAGTAGACGGTACAACCTGCTTTTTGTTAGCGCCGAATGTGCTCACCAAGCCAACACCTCATTGTCCCAACGGTTTCAGGCGGAGGAGGGCAATTGGGAGCGTACATGCCTTACCCAAGAGAGAGGAATTGCAACCTAAAGACTAAATATTATGGCAATGCAGGCCGGACCGTAAGCCTTGGTCGGCAACTGGTCCAAGATGGAAGCTCCGACAAGCGGACAGTTACAGCACTGCTTTGCTGATCCGGCAGCTTCTGCAGCTTGTCTTGTTCCAGAAATATTGGTGTTACCTTTCCTCTGGAGTAACCTAGGGAGGCCGAGAGAGGGATCGTGCTACATGGACAACACATGGTCTCTAAATTCAACCCAGGCTTTGTGCTGTGAAGAGGTATAACTCCATTTTTACAAACTACTGTCTATCAAGACGGCAAGGTGCCAGTCATTGTTGTTGTTGTTGTTGTTATTATTATTATTATTATTATTATTATTATTATTATTATTATTATTATTATTATTATTATTATTGATATTATCATCATTATTACGATTATTTGCTTTCGTTTTCTTTGAACTAAACGTAGTTCATACACTCTCTACTACCACTTCTAGTAGTTACCAATACGGAGTAGTGCACTGGACTGGTTTTGCTTTCCATTTTATTATTATTATTATTATTATTATTATTATTATTATTATTATTATTATTATTATTATTATATCGGGAAAAACGCCCCCGATACGTGACTGTTTGGGAGTCGTATTAAAAGCAAACTTGTTTATAACTTCTTTTTTTTTTTGTAACGGGGCAAATTGTTAGGGACTTTGAATTAAAACTGCGCTCTTTTCTCCATGTTCACGTGATAATTTGTCTGGATGTCATTTTGTTACGGTCTGCTGGGCCTCTATGAGATATTTGTCATCGAAAAAGGTAAGCGCAGTTTCTTGTCGTTTGTGATCAGGGCTGTTTGGTGGCAATAAACTGCAACATTTGAGTATTGCAGAAGGAATTCACAAAGTTATTGGGTAAGGAACGTTACGGATTCTTGTTTTTTAAACTTGAAACATTTTATTTCGTACGTCGTCGTCGTCGTGTGTGCGTTTTGTCGACGTCGTGCGTGCATGTCGTGTTTTACCGTTTCATATAATACTAAGCAACGTGTTGTCGTCGTCGTCGAGTGTGGTTCACGGTAGAAGTCAGACGTGTTTATTCTGCTTCACAATATTGGATTACCGCGATTGGGACACGTGTGATATACCTGCAAGTATGAAACAAGAACCCGTGTGTATTTCTTCGCGGGAGTAGCACTCTGTTTATACATACTATTGGAATACACGATTGTGACACGCGTTTATTCACAAAGTAAAAACAAGAAACTCGTGTGTTTTTCTTCGCTGGAGTCGCACGTACCTTCATTGTTCTATTGGATTATCGTGAGTGTGTCCAAGGGAAAGCAAGAAACGTGAGTACATACATTACTTTATAAATATAAAATACTATCACCGCGATAATTTCAAGCAAACAGAAGAAAAATGGCGTACAACACAAGAAGTAGCTCGCAAAACAAAGAGCTTTACTCGGAGAAGGCCGCTGCCGGCCCTAAAGCAAATACCAACAGGGGTAAGGCTGGCAGCGGTCCTACCAGAGGCAACCAGAAGCCAGTAGCATCTAGCCCAACACCTACAGCCAATTCAAACAGAAACGGTGAACGATTACACAGCCGGGGAGAGGCGTCCAAAACCCGAGATAGCAGCCCAGTGACCAAAGAAGCAAGCGAGAAGATTCGCCTAATAGTAACACAAGTCAATGAAGCGCAGGCGAAAATCACGTCGATGACCGCATCCGAGTTAAGACGGGTGTTTGAAAACGCACTAGGAACAAGAAGCATCGAGAAAGCATATAAAACAAAACAAGGGAAGGTATTCCTACACCCAAACAAAACAGAAGAAATAGAGACCATCATTAAAACAATTAAAGACACACAAAAACCCTACAATCACCAACTGATTCATGGAATAATGGTGGACATTGACATCCACAAACCAACCAGCGACATAGTGATCAAAGGCATCAACCCTCAATGGGACATGACTAAGATCCTAAAAGACCTTAAGAAGGAAAACAAACATGCAAAGATACTAGACGGAGAGAGAATAACGAACGGGCAAGGAAAACCCACATCGGTGATAAAAATCAAATGTGAAGGACCAGACCCACCAAGACAGTTATCACTAAACGGGGAATACAAGCACATCGAAGCATACGTTCCCCCATTAGCACAGTGCACACTCTGCCAGAAATTTTGCCACTTCCGGCAAAGCTGCAGACAGAAAGTCCCAACCTGCAAGTTCTGTGGAGGACCGCACTGGAGGAGCGACTGCCAGCTCGCAAAAAACGAATCAAAATATGCAGAACACAACCCAAAAAGAACATGCGCCAACTGCAAGGGCAACCACGGTGCAAGATACAAGGGGTGTCCTGCGTATAAAAGGGAGCTTGCTGCCTGGAGGGAATCAGTGTTAACCAAGACACCACTTAGGATAGTAAAATTGAAGCAGAACCTCCACAAAAGCGGCCCTGAAACGCTACACAGAAGGCGGATAATGCAAACAGACATAACTAACCAGATAGCACAAGTAGACGACACACCACAAGACAAAAGACAACAGACACAAACAGAAGCAGGACCAGTCACAAGACCAGAGGACGACAACCAAAGACAGGTTCACAGAAGAGTACAGGAAGCAGAAAGAAAACTAGCAAAGGCCACCAAACAGATGGAAGAGACCTCAGCAAAGATGAAAAAAACCGCCCAAAGCATTGAAGAACAATTGGAAAAAATCAAAAAGATGGTTAATGACCAGGAAAGCAAACTAAAAAAAATGGAAACAGAACACAATGAAATGTGGGATTTGCTCACCTCTGGCGTAAAAGGGAAAAACCCGATGTGGATGAACAGCCAGCTGAAGGAAATCAAAAACGAAATAGAATCAGTCCGAAATGAAGGCAGATCAATCTTCAATACTGTGATAGCTCACCAACGTGGAATACTCAAGGAGAAAACAGTACCACAGTGGCAGAGAAATCAATTGTATCCAGTAGAGGAAGCAACCAGCTACCATGACAATGAAAACAGCACAGACTCCGAAATATAAAGAATGGAGGACAACCAGAGACAGGGTCAGACAGCAATAACAGTTGAACCAAAAATGGATAACAGAAACGTGAGAATAATTCAGTGGAACTGCAGGGGCATTAAATCCCACCTCCCAGACATCATGAAACAACTGGGGAGCCAGAACTGTATTTATGCCCTGCAGGAAACCCACCTGAAACCAGATCAACAGTATAGGTGCCGCGGGTTCACGGTAATTAGACAGGACAGGACAGAAGCTAGAGGGGGCGGGGTTGCCCTGTTAATGCACGAACAGTTCCAGATCGTGGCACAAGAAACATTCCGCACCAAGAACTTGGAGTGTGTCAGTGCTACTATTACAGGGAACCCTAAAAACTTATCTATAATCAACGTATACTGTCCCAGAGGGGTAATTGAGGATGAAGACACCCAAGCCCTCCAAACCAGACTTACGTCAGAAGCCCTAATAGTGGGAGACTTCAACTGTCACCACCACACATGGGGAGCTATACAGAACGACAGGGCTGGTACAAAACTCATGAAGTTTATCGAAGACAATCAACTGGCAGTGCTCAACGATGGGACGGTAACCAGGATAGATCCCAGACCAAACTGCCAAGACACAGCCATTGACCTGACAATAGCCACTATAGGTCTAGCAAGCAGCCAGTGGGAAGTGACAGAGGACACGAACACAGACCACCTACCCATAATAATCAACACCAGAACAAAACCCCAGTTAAGCGCCAACAACAACAGGCCAACCTTTCACTTCAAGAAAGCAAAATGGGAGCAGTTCAGAGAAGACATGAACAACACAGACCTGGAACAGCAGGAACGGGAAGACATTGACAAATATACAGAGAGACTGACCAGTAACATACTGAGGTTAGCCACCAAACATATCCCTAACAGAAATATGCCAGAATATCTAAGACCGGGTAAGAAAGAGCCCCAGACAACCCAAAAACAAAGGCACAACCCAGTGGCCTGGTGGAACGATAAGTGTACAGCGGCACAACAAAATAGAAAAAGAGCGCTGCAGAAATACCAGAAGGCAAGGACAGAAGAGAATTTTGAAGTATTCAAGAAACTCAGAAACGAAGCAAACAGAGCAGTAAAACGTGCAAAAGAGACGGAGTGGAAAAGATTCTGTCAAACACTCAGTCCAGACACACCAACCAGTAAGGTGTGGAAACAAATAAAAGCTATTCAAGGAAATAAAAAGACCAGCAAAATCCCAACCATCAAAAGCACGAAACTAGCAGTAACAGACCAGGACAAAGCCAAAGTGTTCGGAGAGTACTTCCACGAAGTCTGCTCTAACAAAAGACTAGGAAGCAATGATAGACAAAGAAGGGAGGAAATGACACAAGAGCTAAAAGACACAGCAGACGAAAACATCGAAGAACACTTTATGGATGCAGACATCACAACAGAAGAGGTGATGTCAGCCCTAAACGAAAAATCTGACACTGCGGCTGGGGCGGACATACTAAACTATACCATCCTCAAAAAGCTCCCGAATAACACCATAAAAACGATTACTAAGCTGTTTAATGTAATATGGCAGACGGGAAAGATCCCCAGGCAGTGGAAAACAGCCACGATTATCCCAGTCAAGAAACTAGGGAAAGAGCGAACAAGGGTAGAATCATACCGCCCTATCTCACTGACATCGCACCTGGGCAAAGTTATGGAGACAGTGATAAATAAAAGAATAACATTCTTCCTGGAGAAGAATGAACTGTACAGCCATACACAATCCGGGTTTAGAGCCAACAGGTGCACGATGGATCAGATCATTAAATTGGAAAACCACGTAAAGAAGGGATTTAAGAGAGGTGAAAAGACGTTGGCTGTATTCCTGGACCTAGCTCAGGCGTACGATCAATGCTGGAGTGAAGCCGCACTAATTAAACTGAAGAAAGTAGGCATAACTGGTAGAACCTACAAATACATTGAAAACTTCCTCCAAGATAGAAGATTCTCAGTGAGGGTAGGGAATGAGGTATCCGACACATATGTGCAGGAGAACGGCATTCCCCAGGGATCTGTCATCTCACCTACAATCTTTTCAATACTGGTGAACGACCTGACAGATGAGATTCAAGACCAGAAAACAGGACTTTCTCAATTCGCGGATGACTGCGCCATATGGAGGAGTGGCAAGGCGGCAAAGCATACAAGAGGACCCCTCCAAAAACAAATAAACAAGATAACAGCTTGGATGGATAAATGGGGTTTCAAAATCAATACCAATAAGACGGTCAGCATGGTATTTAGCAGCAAGAAGAAGATAAACCGTGACAAGGACTGGAAAATAGAGATAAAAGGGGAAACCATCAAGAGAACAAAGAGCACAGTGTTCCTAGGAATGACCCTGGACGAACAGATGAACTGGTCAAAGCATATAAGCCAGACATTAGAAAAATGCAAGAAAGCGAGCAACCTACTGCGGGTGATAAAAGGTAACGGTTGGGGTGCCCACACCCAAACAATGCTGATGTTCTATAAAGCATTTATCAGGGGCAAGTTAGAATACGGCAGCATTGTGTACGACTCAGCTTCAGAAGCCAACAAGAGGAAGCTAGACACCATACAGACCCAAGCCCTAAACATCATCTTGGGTGCTGGAAAATGTACATCCAGAGAAGCCATGGAGGTAGCACTGGGTGTGCTTCCACTGAGTCTGAGGCGTAAACAGCTGACGTATAACTACTGGCTTAAGGTAGCCCAAGACAAAAACCACCCTGGATACCAAACGTTCAGCGACAACAACAGCAAAAGGGGGGGCACCCCAAGAGTTAAACTGCAAAGACCGGCAGGTTGGGAAGCAGCAGAGAAGATAAAGGAAGAAACCGAGCTAGCAGAGACCCTGAAACAGACAAGACGGTTCAAGCCAACAATCCCACCATGGGAACTAAAAGTTCCATTCACTGACTGTAGTCTAGCGAAATCCATCACCAAGGACACGGAGGACATTGATGCAAGAGACACGGCCGAGGAATACATACAAGAATTCAGTAAGGACAACCTCCTAATATACACAGACGGGTCCAAAAACGAACAGGGAGAGGTGGGAGCAGGTGTAGTGGTCCCAGACTGGAAGCTGAAGAGACAGTTCAAGCTAACAGACCAGACAGCAGTATGCACGGCCGAACTAGTCGCCATAATGAAAGGTCTAGAGATCGCAGCCGAAAACCCACCACTGAGACTGTGTATATTAACAGACTCCCTGTCATCAGTACAAACACTCGGGAACCTCAATAGAGGCAACAGACCTGACATAAAAGAGGAGATACTAGCAACAGCCACTAACCTCAGGTACATGGGCTGCCAAGTCACCATCGGATGGATACCAGCACACAGGGGTATCCCGGGAAACGAACAGGCAGACAGAGCGGCGAAACGGGGTATAACCAGCACGAATCAAATCTGCACTGGCCTAGGTAAAGCAGAAGGGAAGAATATAGTCAAAAACTACATTCTCAAGGAATGGAGGCAACAGTGGCGAGACAGCGATAAAGGCCGTCATGCCTTCCAAGTATTGGGCGAACCCAGATTCAAGCCACAAGTCAAGACCAACATGAAAGCACCGGCAAACAGGCAGCTGTGGAGAATGCGACTAGGCAATTGGAAAGACACAAGAGAGAACCCAAACTGCAGAGTATGCCGAGAAAGCAACACCATCGAACACTACTTACTAGTATGCGACAAGTACAATAGAGAGCGAAGGGACCTGAGAGATCACTTTGTCAAAACTGGAAAACCAATGACAATGACGGAGTGCCTGCACATAAACAGCAACCCGGAAACACAGCGACTGGTCAGACAGTTCCTATGCAGAACAGGGAAGACCGTATAACCTCCCTAAACTGTGTATACATGTATATGTGCGTTTGTTTGTATTTGTGCATGTTCATATATGTTTAAAAAAAAAAAAAAAAAAAAAAAACTGGCGGAGTGAATGGCAGGAAGGTGGGTTGGCTCTTCCGGTAGAGCACCTGAACTAGGAAGACAGGGAGACCTGGTCATCTTGTTGCCACGCCACACCAACACGCGATGAAGAAAACCGCCAAAACTCACAAGCGTAAAGGCGTTCGTAACGCTGACCGGGGGGGACAACTTGAGACTTGCAATTAAATGCTCTGCCCTTGCCTACAACAAGTCCTTATGAGGACTAGACATGACCGGGACTAGCCCCGATGAGAATAACACAAGAAGCGACAAGCACTTAGCAGGGCTAACAGAGAAAAGCCTACAAACGAGAGAATAAGGGCCCCAGTAGGCCAAACCAAGGACCGGTCTTTAAACAGGACCAGCACAAAACAAAGCTATCCGACGAACAGAGCGGAACAATTTAAAACCAGTAGGAAATAGGACCAACAATCCACACAACCACGGACCTCAACAATAACCACAGCTGATGAAGCAGGTTAGACGAGGACGAATTTGGAATTTTTGTTTTTGAAATTTGGAATTGGAATTGGAATTTTGAACAAGGAATTCCCAAAGTGATTAGGTAAAGAACATTACGGATTCTTGTTTTTTAAACTTGCAACATTTTATTTTGCATTAATAAAGTTGTTGCATATCCTTTACAGGAAGTAGCAGTCAACACCAGCATTTTTTTTTTGTTCGTTATTCCTGAGCAAGTGTTTACGTTCAGTAGTTTGCCATTGCTTTCTGAACTATCGGCACCCATACCATATCATAAAAATATGACGTAAGGCGGTCTGCTGCCAAATCGCCCACAGCTGTGTTTTGAACGCGGGTACGCGGGATTACGAACTGCGTCTGTAACTCCTTAGCCACGGAGCCGGCTTATTTTTCATAAGGAATGCACAAAATGACTGGGTAAAGAACATATCGGATTCTTGTTTTTAATCACTTGCAGTATTTGATTTAGTACAAGGAGTTCACAAAGTGATTAGTTGTAGAACATTACGAATTAATTTATTTTATTTAACTTCCAACATTTAAGTAATTTCTGATTTTGTTTTTTTTTAAACTTGCAATATTTGAGTTATTCCTTTTTTTAAAAAAAAACTAGCAACATCTGGATATCAGCAGATATCAACATTGATGGGAAAGATTTAAGAATAATAAAGAATATATACTGGAACCAAGTAGCGGCAATTAAAATGGGGAATAAAAAGGGTAATTACGAACAGATAAAACTATGAGTACGACAGGGGCGTGCTTGTCACCGGATGTCTTCTCCCATTACAGTGAAGTAATAATGAGAGAGATCAAAGAGAAGTTAGGAATACTAATCGGGGGTTAATATAAACAATATACGTTATGCAGATGACACAGTATTGGTGGCGGAAAATGCAATAGACCTACAACAATTGTTGGACATTGTAGAAAGCACTCTCTTTAAATATCAAGAAAAGAGTAACAATGGTGATATCAAAGAAAATTGTGACACCAAAATGTGACATTGAAATAGAAGGGGAAATTCTTAACCAAGTGGATAATTTTAAATAGCTAGGGGTATTTATAACATCAGATGGAAGATGTACAACATAGATTAAGTGCAGAATAGGGCAGGCTAAAGCCGCATTTCAGAAAATGAAGAGTATCTTATGCAATCAATGAATGTAAGAAAGAGAGTGCTGAATTGCTATACAGAACCAGTTTTGCTGTATGGCAGCGAATCTTGGAATGTAAATGAACAAATTAGGAAGAACGTAGAAGAAATAGATTTGTGTTTTTTTAGACGAATGTTGCGAATTCCTTGGACTGCTAGACTAACTAACAATGATTGCCTGAAAGACGCTAATGAAACTAGAACACTATATACAACAATAAGAAAGAGACAAACAGCTTTCTTTGGTCATGTGATGAGCAGAGAGGCATTGGAGAACATCGTGACAACAGGAAAGATAGAGGGGGAGAGATGTAGAGGCAAACCAAGAGAAATGATGCTGGACAGATTGAGACGGTGGCATGGAGGAATATCGCCGTCAGAGTTGATCCAAAACAACAACGACCAAGATCTGTGGAGAGTCATGAACACCTACGCCAGCTGGCAGGGCACTTGGTGATGATGGGCAACATCTGAGCCATTTTTTTTTTACTTGCAACATTTGAGTCGTGGACGAGTTCACATAGTGACTGTTTATGCTTACCTCTATACTACAAGGTACAAGACGAACAAGATGGGATATAACGATGAGATGGAGATGAGATGACATGAGATGAGATGACAACATGGCATGACATGAGATGTGATGAGATGAGAGAGATGAGATGATATGACATGAGATTACATGAGATGAGATGAGAGAAAAAACTTTATTTTATTTTCAAAGGGTTAAGAGTTGGGCACGCAGGCCCGTCTAACATTCTGCCCTTCTATCACTCTCTTTCAAACATTATTTCATTCACACATCATTTAAGGCTAACAAAGAACAGCAACAATATAAAAGATATGCATTATAAAGGCATGGGCAAAATGCGAACATCAAAACTACACGACACAGTAATATTAGATAATGGTCTGACACTTGTTATTAGCCATGTGGAATATACTGGCCTACAAAAAGGGGACTGGCTGTTATAATAGGGTTTTGTTATTATTATTATTATCTCTATTATTAAAGGGGAAGGTAATCCGTATTGAGATAGAGTTCGAATAATTTGCGATTATATGAATAGGGATTGGTGATGTCTTTGATTTCTTGTGGAAGATTGTTCCACAGCTGAGCTGCAGAGTACGTTAAGCTTGTTTTGTATAAGTCAATCCTAGGCTTCGGAATGTGTAGTATATTTAAACGTTTACTGTGTCTAGCATTATATTTAAACAATGGCCAAAGGTAATTTGGGGCATTCCGATGCAGGATTTTGTGAATTAGTTTAGCTTTATTGAAAAGCAGGCGTTTGCGGAGTGGTAGCAACTGAAGGCGTTTATACAGGCTAGGATTGTCAGATAAATGTTTGCTATAAATTAGACTCATGGCCCGTTTCTGGAGTGAGTAAAGTCGCTTGGTGTTTGAATTAGAACAACCGTCCCAGATTGTGGAGCAGTAGTCAAAGTGTGTCTGTATATGAGAAGTATAGAATAGTTTCCTTGTGTCCTCATCAAGGAAGTTTTTAATTTTGGCGAGTTGGTAGACTTTTTTCGCTGTTTGTTTAATGAGCGCTTGAACGTGGGAATTAAAGGTTAGGTTTCTATCAATGATTAGGCCTAATGTTTTGTGCTCAATTACACTTTCTACTGGCATTTTATCGATGTGAAGTTGAAGTGATGTGTGTGAGCTTAGAGTTTGAAGTCTTTGTCTGGTTGTTAATAACATTGCTTTTGTTTTAGTGATGTTAATTTGTATACGGTTTGAATAGCGCCACCTAACTACATTATTTAATTCTTGTTGTAAAGACGACTCCAGTAAAATACAGTTTTCAGCGTTTGAGTACACTGTAAAGAGAGATGAGATGAGATGAGATTTAAGTTCAAAATCCCCGATTTTCTTCTTGTGCTTACAGAAATCACTACAAAGTATATCGGAGGCAGAGTTTGAGACACCGCCATGTTCAAATCAAGCGGCAAAGATGAGGCAGGTTACTCTTGTACACTCAGCCCGGAGTTGCAAGGAAAAGCAGCCAAAGAACTGAACGAAGACCCCAAGACTCGGCTGCTGGAAGTAAAGAATTTGAGGACACGACTGGAGAAAGTTCCAGGTATGTGTCTTTTGTTATATATTTTTGGCAAGTTCACGAATATTACGTGTTATGGTCTGCACTTTGCGGCGATAGGCAGATGATCTCATCAGTAGAGACAATGGATATGGCCACCGACTAGTACAGTCACTGTCCAGAAGGAAAGCAACGCCAAACTACCTTCTGAAAAAGTTGCCAAGAAACCGTAACAATCATGAATTGAAATAATTTGGTCACTTGAAACGTCATGAAAGTTTAGAGAGAACAATAATGGACGGGTATATGCCCGGGAAGAGAGGAAGAGGAAGGCCAAAGAGAAGATGGGTGCAGGATGTGGCAGATGATCTCCAAATGGGTGTATTGGACGCGGGACATATTGATTATGATCGAGAAGTTTTCGGGAAGATTGTTATGGGAGTGAGGTTCTGAAAAGGGCATGCTACTGAATGAATAAATGATTGTTCTTTGCTATTGAAGAATAGTTGGGTGGCGGGACAGGTTTATTCCCTATCTAGGGAGAAGTAAGGTGCCTCCTTCCTTCCGCTAGCCTAGGGACACCCTTGGGCAAGGTGGAGTACCCGTTTAGCCCCCCCCCCCCCCCAAATCAGGGTTACGTGAAGCCATGCGTGCAGGTGGAGTATGAAGTTGAAGAACAGCCAGCAGATAGTTGTAGGTTATGGTCTCCAGTTTCATGACGGTAGGCAGAGGATCTCATTTTTGGGAGACAATGGCTACGGTCATCGACCAGTATGGTCACTGCTAGGAAGGAAAGCAATGGCTAACTACTTTCTTTATAGATGCCAAGAACAGCATGTACTGCAATCTTATCGATAATCAGAGAAACGGCGTTAATGGGTGCTCCTTAGAAGCAGCCTCGCCCGGCAGGGGTAGTCATGTGCACCAGGTGACTCTAGAAATTGTAAGAAGACACAGATTATGGTCGTCACTGGGAAGAAGAAAATACCACAATGTGATATACAAGTAAATGGGCAATATTCCTAAGCAAGTGAATCGGGACAGTTATCTCGGAACAGTCATAACATCTGATGGGAGATGCCTTGAAGAGATTATAACAAGAATTTCCATTGTGAAGGTAGCCTTTTGCAATATTAAAAACATACTGACCAATAAAAAGATATAAATTGAAACGAGAAAAGGAGCGTTGAAGTGCTACATAGAACCTGTACTTTTGTATGAATGTGAAGCGTGGACACTGGGCAAATAAGCTGAATAACATCTGATGGCTGTGGAAATGTGGTTTCTAAGGAAAATGCAAAGAACACCATGGACAGACAGAAAAAAACAAACAGTGAACAGGTTCTTCAAGAAACAAATGAAGATCGTTAACTGATTAGAGTTATTAGACGTAGACAGTCAAAATTGTTTGGGCATGTTATGAGAAGAAATGACTTGGAGAACTTGGTGACAACTGGTAAGATCGAAGGGAAGAGTCCAAGGGGAAGACCGAGAAGTAAATACCTGGATGGCTTGGCCACGCGGCATGGTTGAGACAGGAACACGGAGCTGATCCACTACTCTGGTGATCGAGTGAGACGGCAAAATATGACCACCCACGCTTATCAGCATGGCACATGATGGATGACTTGAAAAATAATGGTAATTGGTTGTAAGATCCCACAAGGGCATTAGAATGTCTTCCTCTCCTTCGTTCGTCTTTCGAGGGACATGCGTCACACAAGTTCTGCACCACTCCGGTCGATGTGTCCGACTTCGGTCTGCATGTCTGCAAGGTTTCTATCCAAGGTAACGGACTTTCTACCCTTGGGTGGGTTTACTTTTCAAACAATGTTGCCAGGGCAGCGGCCTTACGACCTACTCTTTGCGATATCTAACTGTCGTGAGATTTTTTTTTTACCTGCACAGCTTACACGTGGCGCCTCCAGTTATTCGTCCTCATCCGAAAAGATTGGAATCATGTATCACTACCTGGGACGCAGAGGTGTTTCCAAGGCACCAGGGCCGGGTTATATACTGGCCAAGACCTATTGACGCGTCCTCGTCGAGCGTCCTGGGCAACAGGTCCCTTCGGGGTCCTGGCTGAAGTCAATAGGATCGCCGATTCCTCCGAAGTCGGAGAGTGTCTGCCTGTACGGCGAGGAACCACTAGTCTGCACACCAATAAGCCAGACATGGGACAACGGATACTCACGCAAACCTCAGGTCCTGTATGACATCACACTGATGTTGGACAACAGGATGCCTTCATCCGACATACAGGACTTCGCGTTGGAGCTCAAGCCAACGAACACAAGCAAGCAAGCAAGCATGTATCACTACCCAAGAGATCATGAGGCGTGTGATATCATTAGATACCAGTGGTTTTTGGACAAATTCTCAGCCCAGTGCAGGGATCGAACCCGTACCTTCTGAGCCCCTGAACCTGAAGCAGACACTGTTACCCCCCCCCCCCCGCACCCCAACCGACTCAATCGCGTCAGAATATAGAAGCAGATTGAGGTCTGCATATCCGATTTGATAAGAGCACTCGTTCTTAAACTTCCGGTGTGCTGAAGCAGAGGTAGCGGGTTCAGCCTTTTTTACACGTCAATTGGACTACAATGTTGAATTCTCGTCCTTGTCTTGGGGACGTAAATTACAAGTACCTCTGAATTTGGAGTGGTTTCACCAGATGGCGAGGGACACTGGTAACAATAAAAGTGAATCTACACGCAAACATCAGTCCAGTGAACTTGATGCAACGACTCGTGTATGAATTCAAAGAGTGCAATCGCAAAAAGAGCAGATATGCCAATGTATCATTGTAAATTACAACTACCATTATAAAGTAAAAGTTCTTCATCATCTTTGCGAATCGAATATTTGGTAGTCACGAAATTGTGCAGTGATTTTTTGTTTCCACACCAGCACAAATTTTGTAATCAGTTGAATGACGTGAGCTTGAGAATTCCAGAAATATCAATCGGGGAACACTGTGAGGCCACTAAGACAATTAATTAATAAATTCACAGCTTAACCGTTAGTCGCGATTCCAACATCACGGCAACAGGTCACCCCATAATGCTCCGTTCCTGAGCCAGCCGATATCACACAAAAGGCTCTTCATTGTGCTATATAACATTCCGCAACTAGAATTACAGTTCATATTCGATAGAGACAGCAGGCAATAGAAAAACAAGCAGCTGCACACGCAATTTTGCATAAGGCAGACTAGCTAGTTCAGTTACAGGAAACGCCATTTTTCTTAGACTTCCGGTCGCCAGCATAGCGGTTAGGCGTTGAGCCGTTAAGGCCTGTGGCGTGTTTATTCTTGTGGCTAGGCTTTGCAATCGCATTTTCCTCATGTTGGACTGGTAGTACATGGTTCCGTCGCTCTGCTACTGAGTTAGTGCGTGGGCGACACCGTGAGCTGTGAAATTCGAGTGGAATGCTTTTAAATCTGTCCTGTACAATGAACTGCATGTTCAGAACAATGGCTACCGCGGTTGTTGAAGTGACTGTGTTGCCCTTTCGATTCACGAGTGCAGTTTTTGGGAGACTCCTGGGAGTCGGCGCTGATGCTACAGAGTTCGCGCTTTATGCGACACTTTCGGCGTGTCGCCCTGCGGTAAGAGACCGAGCCATGTGAGAAAACTCGGGTCAATGAGGTCTTTCTGGTGACTGCCGAGTCCATCGACGATGAACTGTGGTATTCGTGAATGAATTTTGTGTTGACATTCTGACGGCGGTATTATGCACGGTGTAACTTTGCGGGCTTGTTGGATTGCCGAGACTCCCGTCTATTCCACTTCTCACATTGTATAGTGGGGAGCATTTTGTGGTGATATTCGCTGGAACGGGAATGGAGCATAATGGGGACGACCCGTTGCCGTGAATTTGGAACCTCGACTAACTAACTAACTAACTAACTAACTAATTAACTAACTAACTAACTAACTAACTAACTGACTGACTGACTACCTACCTACCTACCTACCTAACTAACTAACTAACTAACCATCCATTTTTCTGAACACGCAGTTTACAATACAAACCACCGCAGACAGATAAAACAACATTCCACATGAAATCCATAGTTTACAGTCTCGCACCAAGCACTCAGCTCAGTAACTGAACGACGGAACCATGTATTGCAAATTCAAAATGAGAAACATGTGTAAGCAAAACCGTAGCCGGAAGCTAAAATACACCAAGGCCTTAACAGATCGCCCCCTGTGCCACGCATTGGACCTGACGTCGCGGACATTCACATTTATTGTTTCGTTGCGCTGATGGTGAGGTAGGTCGTTTAATCCCTACACGGGCATTAAGTTGGACTTTAAGACTTGACTTCTCGGTCAGAAAGCAATGACAGAGTACTAAAAGTAAAATCAATCTGGTGTTGATCGCAACTTCCTGCAAAGGATATGTGACATATTAAAAATATTTAACAGTGAAACACAAGCATCCCATGCAGAACTAATCACATGAAATCGTGTCCCCTGATCTCCAGCCACGAACCGATGTCAAAACTAACCACGGGAAATTTGTCCCCAGGTCTCCAGCCACGAACCGATGTCAAGTTTCTCCTACGTTTCTTAAGAGCTCGCAAGTTTGACCAGGAAAGGACCTTCCAGCTGATCAAACACTATTACGACATTCGCTTACAGTACCCGGACATTTTCAGTGATCTAAAGCCGTCCCGTGTACGGCATGTCTATGACAACGGTGTGTTTGAGGTCCTCAAACAGCGGGACAAAGATGGATGTAGGATCGTCATTTTCAGACCAGGTGAGTTGGCAGGAGTCATGATTTATGATGAGGTGGTGTGGGTAAGTTGGGTTTAGTTAGTTAGATGACCTTCAGATGATGTCACAATCAACCCAAGCTGTTTTAAGTTGAGTCAAGAATCGACATCACAGCACCACACGAGCTCCATCCTCATTTTCAACAGCCAGCGAAGAGTCCTAATACTGATGGTACCAGTGGACGTCTGATTTTGTGTCCGTCTGCCCTTTCCTCGGAGACCTGAGTGTCGGCTAGGACCTATGGACACTGCCTGCAGCACCATTCTCTCCAGACCATGATGATCTATATATCTGCTCTTCTGTACTATACGCACGATCCCAAAGGGTCCCGACCACATCTGAATTATCATGCACCAATACCCCACCGAGCGGTGCAGACCCAGCCAATATGTCCGCCTACTCGTTTACCACCACCCCAGAACGCCATGTAGGGAAACATTCAAAAAATTCTCTTCTTTTTCTGAATACCGAATTGAAGCCTAACATTCTGCCCGAAGCATGCCTGTCTTCACCTTTATTTTCTGGTTATGATTTTCAAGGCAATACTAATTTATAGATGGATAATGCTTTCTAAACGACCGCCTGTCACAATATTGTGAAATTCAACGCAATGCGATCTGCTCCCAAAAGTCTGCGGTTGCCTTAGAATCCAGTTTGTCGAAATTGTGCACCTGCGTTCACTATTCCAAAGCCAAGGAAGCCGATATAGTGGATGGTACAGAATGAAAGAAAGAAAGAGAGAAAGAAAGAAACAAAGAAAGAAAGAAAGACAGAAAGAAAGAAAGAAAGAAAGAAAGAAAGAAAGAAAGAAAGAAAGAAAGAAAGACAGAAAGAGGGAAGGTGAAGGGGTGATTACATAAGGGCAGGTCAGTCCTACCTGGCCCTGTTGAGCATCATCTTTCCAACATATGTTACAGTCCTTCCTCCCTTATCTTGACATGATATGTCTTCTCTCACTTCTGCCTAATGGAGGAGAATCATTCTCGTTCTTTCAAGGTTCTAGCGCCGAGAATATCTGGTGGACATCAGCAAGGGTGATGTCATTTTTCCGTCTTGGGAAGGCTTCTCTTTCCAGTATAAATGTATAGATAACCCCCATATTAATGTACACATTTATAAATACATTCACTTTTAATTTTCTATAAATGATAACACATATAAAGAAACATAGTCTCCTCTGAATATAGAGACAAAGAAATTATAAGAGATTTTCCAGAAACGTGTCTTCTATAAAAACTACAGGTGATATTATAGAACAGGCTCATGATAGTTTCTGTGGAAACATAACCACAAATGGAAACTCTGAATGATTAGAAGAAGTGAAGTTCATCTCTCATGTATCGTATGAACAGAACAAGAATAAAGTTCAGTCACTATCTCCCTAAATCGAAGAAATAATCACATATTCTCTCTCACCCCCCCCCCCCTCCCCTCTTCCCCCAGGACTATTCTACAACTTCATGAAGAAACTCTGCTATAAATTCAGATGTACTAGTCTTAAGTTTACTATGGTTTCCAACTTACCAAAAGCCATTATGAATTTAAAACAACAACACCCCAACATCATGGACTTCCAACACGTCTTATTCTGTCAACTCATTCTTGAAGATTGCCAGCCAATATTATTCTATTTTGCAAACAGCCCCGGTACTCCCTTATTAACATAAATTATGGTAATAGGTAGTACCTTTGCCGCTTTCAATGACAAGCCTAAATTTCCGAGCGAACACAACGTCACTCTAGTATGGGTAAGGGTTGTTGATAGGTCTAAAATTGAAGGTGGAGCTGGTAATGTTATCTGCTCGTCCCATCCTTGGTGTAGGTGTTAAATTCTCCGTGACACTGTGTAAATAAACAATCTACAATGGGATCGTCTCCAACCCGCCATCTCCCCAATGATTAAAACAGCAGGTGGTCACCACGTGATGTTACTCTTAGCAGTGCCGGCGAAGTGTATTTTTAACCGCTGACACACCTCAAACGTCGCGATGGCACTTATTTTATAGTTAGAAAACAGGAGTGGTTCGCCTCTAACATTATGACCTTTTATGCGGATTCTAATTATAGTTGTTTACAATTCCAGCGCTGACAAGTTTCCCAAAGGGGAAATGGGCAAGGTGGAGAATTTTTAGTTTTGGAAAACATAGGCGCGTTCACTTCAATAGCCCCCTAACAAAGAGACACCATTTGTACCTGAATTTCTTGGTTTTTCAGTATGTTTCTGGCTGGACATAATATATTATGTTACATTCTTCTTCTTCTTCTTCTTCTTCTTCTTCTTCTTCTTCTTCTTCTTCTTCTTCTTCTTCTTCTTCTTCTTCTTCTTCTTCTTCTTCTTCTTCTTCTTCTTCTTCTTCTTCTTCTTCTTCTTCTTCTTCTTCTTAATTTGTCTTCTTTTTGTGCTTCTTCTTGTGCTTGTGCTTCTTCTCCTTATTCTTCTTCTCCTCCTCCTCCTTATCCTCCTCCGTCGTCTTCTTCCTCTTATTCTTTTCCTCCGCCTCTTTTTTCTTCCTCTTCCTGGTGTCGTCGTACACGTCGTTTATGACATCTTCTTAGAGTTTTTCCTCAAACAGAGCGGGTGTAGGTCAATCAATCAATCAATCAATCAAACAATCAATCACTCAATCAATCATGTGCCATGGCGGAAAGCGTGGGCGGTCATGACTCGTCATTTCACTCGATCACCAGAGTCGTGGATCAGCTCAGTGTTCCTGTCTCGACCATGCCATATGGCCAAGCTATCCAGGTATTTACTTCTCGGTCTTCCCCTTGGTCTGTTTCCTTCGATCTTGCCAGTTGTCACCAAGTTCTCCAATTCATTCCTTCTCATATGTCCAACAAATTTTGATTGTCTACGTCTAATTTCTCTTTTGTTCTTTTGTTGTCAAAAAATTTGCTTCATAAGTGATGTTGAATGAAAGAGTGTATGAGAGGAAATTGTGAAGAAGGGCAGAATGTCAGACGGGCCTGTGTGCCAAATTCTTAACCCTTTGAAAATAAAGATTTTCGTTCGTTCGTTCGTTCGTTCTCTAATCAATTTACGATTTTCATTTGTCTCCTGTAGTACTTGGTCATTGGTTTTTCTGTCTGCCCATAGTATTCTTTGCATTCTTCTCAGAAACCACATTTCTGCAACCATCAGATATTTTTTCAGCTTGACTGTTCATTGTCCAAGTTTCACATCCATACAAAAGAACAGGCTCTATGTAGCACCTCAACACTCTTTTTCTCCTTTCAGTTGACATCTTTTTATTGGTCAGTAAGTTTTTCATCTTGCTAAAGGCTAATTTCGCCATGGCAATTCTTGTTCTAATCTCTTCAAGGCATCTCCCATAAGATTTTATGACTGTTCCAAGATAATTGTGCCGATTCACTTGTTGAAGAGTATTCCTATTTACTTTTATATTATATTGTGATATTTCGTTATTCCTAGTGACGACCATAATCTGTGTCTTTTTACAATTTAATTCTAACCCAAGTTGTTCACTGTGTGCAACAACCGCATCTACTAATTGTTGTAGATCCTGCTCATTGACTGCAATCAATCACCTCTGTAGGTAAAGTTGACTGTCTAATATTTTGGATACACATGCAACAAATATTGATCATAATTTGACCGATTCCACTGTTGCATTCACCAGTTACATCCAGCAGTACCTCTTTATTTTCGGTTTATTAAAAAAGAGTGGTTTTATCTTATTGTGTACTATGCAGAATTACTGCATAAAGACTGCTACTTGTTTGACCTTAGTTTTTTCAAGCTAACACCCCGCTGTGTACAACAAACGAAACTAGCAAATGTTTTAGACTCAACCATTGTAATAATATTTTGATCAGACAACTGGGATCCTGATCGAGTCAGTCAAGTGGATGTGATGAAAGCCAATTATTTACTTTTCAAAAAGATTTCAGAAGTAAGTATACCTAACTGTTATAATTATACTTGACTTGTGATTCTCGTTTCTTGTTCTTACTTTCAATGTAGTTATCCGCAATGTTGTCTCTTGTATGAATTTTGTTAACTGTGCATAGCTGTTTTAGTTATACTTTACCCTTCTTTGTTTCTTGTTTCCGATTCTTACTTTCAGTATTTTTGGGGGTCATGATTTCTTCATTTATAAATTTCACTGAATTTCTTTGACTGCCAGACCCACATTCCCAGGTGGCAATAAGTGTGTAGGCTTCTCTATCTTGTCTCTGTCCTGACTCTGCCTTGTCTCTGTCCTGTCTCTGCCTTGTCTCTATCCTGTCTCTTCCTTGTCTCTGTCCTGAAGTAGCACCAGTGTGTGCATGTATCTCAGATCTGATGCATCGCACATTGAACCTGTTCTTGTTCTTCTTGATCTTGACAGATTTGGCATCTTTCCTTCTGGCTGTAAGTAATTAAATGTACGTAACTTTTCTAGTCATACTTTACTCTTGTGTTTTCCTCGTTTCTTGTTCTTTCTCTCAGTAACTGTACCCAACATTTCTAGTAATATATTACTCTCGAATGTTTCGCGTTTCTTGTTCCTACTCTCAGTAACTGGACATAACAGTTCTAGTTATACTTTACTTTTGTTTCTTATCTGTATGTCCGCCTATCTGTCTGTCTGTCTGTCTGTCTGTCTGTCTGTCTGTCTGTCTGTCTGTCTGTCTGTCTGTATGTATGTCTGTCTGTCTGTCTGTCTGTCTATCTAAATGTCCGCCCGACTGTCTGTTCGCCTGTCTGTCTGTCTAGACGCTGATATTTCCAGTGTCCCATCTGCCAGGACGAGGACACCCAAGTCTGTGGAGTGCGCCTGATCTCCAACTTGGCAGCCTACAGCCTCAAGCACGCGGCCCAGTTCACGCCCACCATGGGCAGGTTTTTTGTCAGCACCCTTCAGGTCAGTCAGCTGCGGTACAGCGGCGATCACGTCATGATCATTGCAAGGTCATGGGTTCAAATTCATATGGAGGAGTTTTTTTATTTTATTTTTAACTGATCTTGATGATTTTTTTTAACTGATCTTGATTTTTTTTTTTTTAATAAGGTCCTGGACTCATTTGTTTATTTATTTATTTATTTTTTAAATTGACCTGGACTTTTTATTTTTTTATTTTTAATTGACCTAGACTTTTTATTTTTAATTTACTTGGACTTTATATTTTTAACTGACCTGGACATTTTATTTATCTGTTTGTTTGGTTTTTTTTTTCAAGATGGCGTCAAGATGGCGACGGACGGTCGTGTTGTTTTGTGTTCGTTAACTTTTTCGCGTAAGGGATGGATTTATTCATTTCTTGCGTGTAATTGGTGTGCCAGGATGTAAAACCAGGAGTTTCTACTCAAGATCTGCGCGGGTGCTACGGAGTTCGTGCATCGAGCGAAGCCATCCTTGAGTGAATTTTCAGCAGCGTGTGTGGTTCTCAATCAAAAGTCAGTGTTTACGTTTTTTCAACATGGCGGAACAACGTGTGTTTTCCGAACGATCAGCAGTCAACATACCGAAGCGGCGTGGTAGCCGCGCAGGGAAAAAGAAGCCAGGTAAGCGCGGTGGCTTGAGACGTTTTAGACTCAAGTGTCACCGTCTAGGACTCAGGAACAGCCGTATTCTATATTGGAACTGTGCCAGTGTAAAACAACGGGGCTCTATTTTAGAAACCCTAGTTTACAGGAACGACATTGTAGCACTCCAGGAGACGAGACTGGGCGATCAGCTACTCCGAATTGCCGGCTTCAAATGTTTCTATAACAGACGACATCTGGGAACGGCGATTCTCGTTCGCGACAGCATGGTGGCGTCAGAGCTAGACATGTCCAGTTGGAACAGTGACGATATACAAATACAGGCGTTGAGAGTTCATTCCAGTACACCATTCGTGTTGGTTAATGTTTATGCCCGCAATGCGAGTGTGGACGCCCAGAAGTGGCAGTGCTTAAGTAGCATATTAGGCCACGAGAGAAATGTTATTTTCTGTGGTGACTTCAACGCTAAAGGCAGATCATGGGGAAACACTTCCTCCAATACACAAGGGGAGGAGCTCGAGACTGCACTGGAAACCATAGACCTGGTTTGTATCAACAGTGGCTGTGTCACCAGGACAGCAAGCCGTCCAGGCGATGAGGACAGTGCTATTGATCTGGCGCTAGTTTCACCTTCACTCACTACAGTGTGTAGATGGGGTGTCCTAGGACACCATGGCAGCGACCACCACCCATGCAGCATATTGGTGGAGAAAGGCAGAACCAGGCAGCACAAGCTAAAGGTAAAGACGTTCCAGTATGACAGTACAGGGCAAGATGTGGTGAGTAAAATAAGACGTGACAAGCGCAGAACGTTTCAGGGCAGGAAGAAAAGGAAAAAAAGCTGGGAGCAGCCACCGTGGTGGAGTTTCGAGGTGGAGAAGGCTTGGGTGGATAAGCGTAGTGCTGTAAGGAGATGGCAAAATGCCAAGAAGAACAGAGCTGGTCATCCTAGTCCCTGCTTGCACTTAGAAAGAGAGATGCACACAAAAGTAAGCTATTTCAAAAAACTGGTCACGGTGGTTAAAAGCGAAAAATGGGCAGAGGTGTGTCAAAGAGTAAGCACAGACAAGTCACTGAAATTGTTCTGGCGACTACATAAAAGCATGAGTGGTGTAGTCAAGAATAAGAGCATTTCTGACTTCCAAGGTGCTGACCTCATCTGGCAGAGGACTGACGAGGACAAGGGCAAAGCCCTCTTTGAACTCTACCTTGAGCAGAGCAACCAGACAGACATGGGAGGCCGGAATCTGGCCAAGGAGGTCACCTCAGACAGATGCAAGGCCCAGAACACTTCGGATGAAGACACAGTGACAGTGCAAGAAATCAAGGCTGTGCTTCGACGATCAAAAAACAGTGCTCCAGGTCCTGATGGCATAAGATACGACGACATAAATAGGTGTACCGACAATGAGCTAGAGAAACTAGCAGACATGTACAACAACAGTATAGGGAGTGCTAGCATCAAGGAGGAATGGTTACACAGCTATCTGATTCCCTTGCCGAAGCCTGACAAAGACCACAAGAAAATTCAGGGATATCGAATTATAACCATGCAGAATACAATAGGCAAGCTGCTGGAGAAGGTAATTGCCAGGAAAATATCAAGCCAACTAGAGAGGCAAGGTGTTTTCCCACCTACCCTGGGTGGGTACCGTCCAAAAAGAGAAACCTGGACCAATGCAGCAGTCTTTGCCCATGATGTCTATGAAGGTTTCCACTCAGGCACTGAAACCGTTGCTGCAGCGATTGATCTTGAGGACGCATACAACAGAGTACCACTGGATTTTTTAATGTTTCAGCTTCTTGAACTAAACGTAAGTCCATTCCTCCTTAGTTGGATCGCTGCAGCTCTCTTCCAACGGAAAGTAGTTTTTAGATGTGGCAGTTGGACTTCGGAACCAACAACAATATATCCTGGCCTACCACAGGGATCACCATTATCTCCGGTACTGTTCAACGCCTACACAGTGAGAATCACCAGTGAGCAGATCACTGGACCTGGCAGGACATTGTCATATGCCGATGATGTTTTAGTGTATCGTCAGGGTAAGGATAGAGAGGAGGTTGCTGTGGAGCTACAAACCGAACTCAATCGCATAAGTACTTGGTGTGATGAAGCTGGGGCAATGGTCAACCCAACAAAGGCAACAGTGACTTGGTTCTCGTTGAATAATCATATTGTCAACAATCCAACACCAACTGTAATGCTGTGTTCAGAGACGGTGGAAAGAACGCAGGCAATGAATTACCTGGGAATACGGTTTGATCGAAGCCTTGCTTATAATGTGCACATAGACCAGGTGATAACAAAGGCCAAGCGGGGTTTGGCAGCGATGCGGGTGATGGCGGCAGCAAACTGTGAGCAGCGCCATCTATGTCTTCTGTACGAGGGGCTGGTCATGTCTGTTTTGGAGTATGCAATGGCAATCCTGACTGTCAGCCGTAAGCAGATAGAAAGGATGGAAAGGATACAGAATGAAGCTATGCGCATTATTCTTGGATGTACAAGAGATACAGCATGCAGGGCGATGCGCTACCTTCTTGATTTTCCAACCATTGAAGAGAGAATGCAAGTTTGCAGGGCACGCGCCCACCTCAGAATTAACGCAAACACACAGCATCCACTGCATAGTGAAATTAGGAAGGTGAAGGGCAGCAGGTTAAAAAGAGGACGGTCGTGGATGGGTCAAGCCGAGGACATTCTTCAACAGGTGTGTTCACTTGAGGACTTAGAACCTGGCGAGGAGTGGGTGCAAGTGCCAACAGACTTCTGCACATCCTTTTCAGTTTGCATCCAACTAGATAGAAAATGCAGACAAGAAAATCCGGCTGCTGTTGAGGCTGAAGTACAAACGTTGATTTTCGAGAATTCGCTAGACAGTGACGCGGTCATCTACACAGATGGGTCGGTCATCCGACATGTGAGAAGCTCATGGGCCTTTACAGCTCGGGCCGGAGGGAGAATTGTGAAGGAGGACTCTGGTGCTTTCACTGAAACCACAAGTAGCCTGACCATGGAAGTCATGGCAGTAAGTAAAGCAATAACATGGCTCGAGACACAGACATTCACTAGGGCTTGTTTCCTTAGCGACTCAATGAACATGATCAAGAGGATAGAGGAGGGGTCGATCCGAAGAGAATGGTGCTGCCTCTGAAGCGGTCTCGGCTGGCAAAGATTAGTTTCATCTTCGTGCCAGGGCATGCGGGAGTACAAGGAAATGAGCGGGCTGACAAGCTCGCAGGTGAGGCTACTGTTGAGGGCGGACGCGCCATGGACCAGGCTGACATTCTGAATGCTCTACGAGAAGTGAGACTTTTGCGAGAACCAAGTGATGACTGTGAATCTACAACAATGGCCAGACTGCGAGAGCAGCAAATTAAAAGAGGGGTGGCCAAACAAGAACACTACGCAGGAAGCCAAAGAAGATTGATAAACCAACACAGAACTGGCGTCGTTAGCCGCTACACGCTGCGGGATTTGCTGAGGAGGGGATCCGAGCACTTATGGACTGAATGGTTCGATGTGCAACGAGGATGATCTGTCGACTAACTAACTAACTTTGGTTTTTTTTTTAATTTTTAATTTACCTGGACTTTTTATTTTTTTTATTTTCAATTGATCTGGACTTTTTATGTTTAATTAACCTGGACATTTTATTTTTTATCTTTTATGTTTAATTACCTGGACATTTTATTTTTTATCTTTTATGTTTAATTAACCTGGACTTTTTATTTTTTTTTTTTTTTTTTTTTTTTTATTGATCAAGACTTTTTATGTGTATTTTTAATTACGTGGACTTTTTTCTTTTCTTATTGACAAGGACGTTTTATTTTCAGTTGACTTGGACTTTACTTTTAATTGACCTAGAGTCCTAGACTTCTTATTTTTTTTTTTTAATTGACCAGGACTTTTTATATTTATTTTTAATTGACATTGGTTTTTATTTTTAACTGACCATGCGTTTTCGATTTTTTTTGTTTAATCGACCAGGACTATTTTTGTCTAATTTACCTGGCAGTTTTATTTTTTATTTATTTTTTTATTGACCTGGACATTTTATTTGTTATGTTTAATTGACCTAGACTTTTTATTTGTTTATTTTTAATTGACCTGGACTTCTCATCTCATCTCATCTCATCATGTTCCTCTTGTACGTTGCGGTGTCGAGGTGAAGTATAAACATCGTGAGAATGCCCGATTATGGGCTTCATATATCGATATCCCCATGGACTCTGCTATTTCCTCCGTCCAACGTTTACGTGGTGGGCCTTTTCCTCTGTTTCCATCTGGTCTGTGCATCATTGCTTGTTGTGGTATGCTGTTGACTGGTAGCCTACTTGCATGGCCAAAACAATTTGACTTGCTGCTTTCTAATAACCATCAGTCCAATTTTCCTCTCACCCATTGTTTCTATAAGCTCTTCTTCTTTACTATTGAAACCACAGACGTTCATTGTGCCTATTTTTTTGAGTCGCTGATATATCTCGTAGTCCATTAAAATTGCCGGGTCAATATCCGTTTGGGTCAGTCCGTTTATACTTCTTAGTTTTTCTACGAGCACTATGAAGATCCCCTGCCGGCTTGCTAGGCCAGTCGCAGGTTTAGGACACAAATCTGACCACAGGTAGTCCATCCCCTATGGCTAGCCATAGCCCCGTTAGCCCATGACCTCGCGGTCATGGTTGCCCGGTCTGCACCACGTAAAGGTGGGGGTTAACTTGTGTAGTCTGCGGGTCATCGGCAGGCTACTAATTTTCGCTCTTCACCCCTCCTGGGAGAGGCTAGCCGATCCTAACCCTGCTGGCTGCAGGGCCAGGTGCATTCCTCACCTTGCAGACCTGACCTGGACTTTTTTATGTTTTATTTAGTTTTATGCAGTTGGTCTTGTTCCAGATGTATAGGTGTCACCTTTCCTCTGGAGCAAACTAGGCAGGCCGAGACAGTGATCATGCTGTATGGGCAACACATGGTCTCTAAATTTCCAAGGACTGGTGCTTTCACGCATCGAGTATGCCCTGGCCATCCTCACTGTCAGCCCTACACAGATTGGAAGACTTGAAAAGGTACAAAACGAAGCCATGCGCATCATTTTGGGCTGCACGAGAGACACCAGCTGTGTAGCAATGAGATACCTCCTTGACTTCCCGACAATGGAACACATGATCAAGATCTGGAGAGCTCGTGCATACTTAAAAATAAGTGCAGATGAGCAGCACCCTCTGCATGACGCTATTTTCAGAGAAAAGGGTGACAGGCTAAAGAGGGGCAAATCATGGATGGGTCGGGCGGAAGATGTCGTCAGACAGGTCTGCAGTCTTACCAGTATCAACCCCGGCAAGGAATGGGTGCCTGTGTCTCCATCTTTTAAGTGCACTTTCTCCTGCATTATCACACTCGACAGACGTTGCAGAGAGCAGAACCCTGCCGCTGTCAATGCAGAGGTTAACGCGCTCATCTATGAACACTCAGATAGCCCCGAAGTGCTCATCTATACAGATGGATCTGTTGTAAAGCAGCAGAGAAGTGCGTGGGCATTTACAGCCCGTTCAGCGGACCGAACCGTTCAAGAATCCAGTGGTGCCCACTCTATGACCACGAGCAGCATGACGATGGAGGTGATGGCAGTTACACAGGCTTTCATGTGGCTGGAATCACAGCTTTATACCAACGTGTGTGTACTAAGTGATTCAATGAGCATGATTCAGAAGGTCGAAGCTGGATCTGTACGCAGACAGTGGACTGAGTCGCTGCGGAAGTCTGTTGTCCGTAAAGTCACCTTCGTCTTCGTCCCGGGACATGCGGGAGTCGAGGGAAATGAACGAGCTGACAAACTGGCTGGCTCTGCACCCCCTGTAGATGGCCAGCCCATGGATCGTGCCGATGTTATTAACGCCCTTAAAGATATGGCGAGAACAGAGGACTTTGACGTCAGTGCTTCCACATCGCTGTCCAGGATGAAAGACCTGGGAGTAAGAATCGGCACAGCCAGACGCGAGAGGTACATCGGGAAAACAAAGCGCCTCGTCAACCAACACAGAACTGGCACTATTAGCCACCGGACGCTGATGCATATGCTGGGGGGAGGATCTGAGAACCTATGGACATGTCCGGGGTGCAACGAAGATACCCCAACTGATAACTGATAACTGATGGTCTCTAAATTCAGCCCAGACTTTGTGCTATGGAGAGGTATAACTCCATCCCTGGTCCCGCCATGGGTTATAGCTAGTATGCCTTTGTTGAAGCACAAAGTAACAAACTAACGTCTGTCAAGAAATTCGGGTGCCAGTAACATTAGCTGCCTGAAGACGTAACCGTATAACATGGGTACTCTGCTGTGTTATTCAGGTCACTTTATCATTCATGTCGCTTTATTATTCAGGTTGCTTTATCATTCAGGTCACTTTATTATTCAGGTATTTTATCATTCACGGCACTTTATCATTCAGGTCACTGTATTATTTGGGTTATTTTCAGATTAGTTTACCATTCAAGTCACGTAATTATTCAGGGTCGCTTTATTATTCAGGTAACTTTATCATTCGGGTCACTTTATCATTCAGATTGCTTTATAATTCAGATTGCTTTATAATTCAGATTGCTTAATAATTCAGATTACTTTATCATTCAGAGGACTTTATTTACCCAGGGGGCATGTGTACAAATGCAGCTAGGAGTCTTGAATTGTGTTGTGGTTGATATGTGCACGCCTGTCTGTGAGGAGACACAGTAAAAAAAGTCACAATCTTGTTCTGAACGGGCAAAATAAAAATAGGCCTAATGTCCACAGACAAACATCACATTCTAACCAAAGATCACAATCAAGGCTGAAGGAACTGAAAATGTCACAGACTTTAAATATCTTGGCAACACAATCAACAATGGGGATTGATCGAAAGAAAGTAGCACCACAAATAATAAGCCATATTAAAAGCCAATGGCAGCACCGCAGAGAATAAGCGATATTAAGAGCCAATGGCAGTACTGCAGAGAATAAACGATATTAAGAGACAACGGCAAAAAACAAGTTAAAGTGGAATTGAGATCATGCATCTTTTCTGTGGCAACGTACAGATGCAAGACATCGACAATTTCGCAATCACTGAAGAGAAAATTGGGACTGTTACACCTCCCACACCTGTCATCTCCCACACTTGCCACCCTCCCACATCTGGTACCTCCCACACCTGCCACTCTTCGATACTTGTCACCCTCCCACAGCTGCCACCCTCCCACAGCTTCACCCTCCCAACCTGTCACCCTCCCACACTGTCACCCTCCGACACCTGTCACCCTCCCACACCTGCCACCCTCCCACACCTGCCACCCTCCCACCCTTCCAAACCTGCCACCCTCCCACACCTGTCACCTCCCACCTCTCACACCTGCCACCCTCTCACCCCCCCCCCCCCCCCAAAAAAAAAAAAAGAAAAAAGAAATACTGCATTTCATATCGTACTATTCGAAAAGCTATATACCAACTGATGTTTTAACTTCGGACGCAAATACACCCTTGAAAACAAACCCAACGTTCTGACCCTGTCTGTTTCAGGATTCTCTTCCAATGAGACTAAAGAAAATAGACTTCGTGCATGAGCCGGGATTTTTTGACGTTGTTTTAGCCATCTTTAAACCATTCTTGAAATCCAAGCTTTTGGAAAGGGTAAGTTAACTGTAACGTTCATCCCCCAAGCAAGGAAACTAACATTGGACTCATATTTAAAAATATATATATAAGACTAGGACGAAACGAAACATATACAAGATTGCCAGTTTGACAATTTCTAATTGTTTTCAATAGTATCGTCATGTCATTTCCCTTCTACATTTGTCATTTTTCTTCTTCTGCGTTTACTCGCTTTGAATTCAAGCACTTCGAGCGCACTAGACTAATTTTTGCATGTGGATTAGCTTTTCCTATTAGCAGTGTCCCTCGCCATCAGGCAAACCCACTCCGACTTCAAACGTACTTGTAATTTACGTCCCCAAGACACGGATGAGAAGTTAACATTTTAGTCCACCTGACCGATGTAGGGGTTGAACCCGCTACCTCTTCATCAGCACACCGGAAGTTTCAGTGCGTGCGCTCTTGTCTATTCGGTTATACCGACCTCTCACTTTTTTCCTCTTGCTTGTGTCGGGAAGCGGTCACAGAGAGGATGTAGATGTAACTTGTTGTCCTTCTTTCGTCTTGTTGCGTGTTGCCACAGCGCAGATGGAGCTTTTACGGCTAATTCCATTTAATACAATATCATTCTTGATATTATAACAAATCTTCTCATGACCGTCAGTTCGTACTTATATCACATATATCACCTGAGAGCTGGCTGCGTCTTTCCATTTTGATTCTTTCACCTCTGACTCCGTGAACTTTATGTATGGAATATATATTATCACTTCTTCTTTCGGTTGAGCACATAACTTCTTCTGGCTCAACCCTTGTAGTTGGTTACCATTAGTTAATACCTTTTGATTCTATCTTCACTCGAACAATGGCGAACAGAATGCATAACACGACTCCAGCGACGGTTTCCACAATTTATATTCGTCTAAGAACATTACATAATACAGTTACACTTGCAAGTATTCAACAATACAATTGCAGCTAACGAATTCAACACAAATCTAAACGATCTAAATCTAAAAGAGCGGCGTATTCGTTAGCCATCGCTCTCTGCACACATCTGACCATGTCCACACCGGACCATGGCCGACTAATCTTTTAGGATTCACCTGGTGCCAGCCGCGAAGCGAGTCCCAGCGTTTCCGCGCTGTGTGAAAGGTATTCAGTTTTCACGTTCTAGATGTCCATTTATTGAGCACTGCCATAACCTCTGACCTAGTCTAATTTGGATTATGGCATGACTATTCCATGACCTAATATGGACCATGGCACTAGTGCTGATGTAATGTCATATTTAATTTCTTAACTGTCTTTTTTATTCCATCCAGCCAACTCTTCCCGTGTCGTTCTTTCCCCATGTATCTCGATGTTCTCACGTAGAACGCTTTAGCCGCTGGTTGATTTGTTCCATTCTAGCTGTGTCTGAGATATTTAATTTTCTGTTGTTCTATAAAGTCAGTAATAGGTGTTATTCCTACACTTGTTCTTAGTTTCTCATTTTTCTCTCCATGTCTTCTTAATTTTCATCTGCATTTCTTATGCATCTCATGACGCGTAATGCGATTTTACGCCTGCTTGTCTTTATTTTAACATACGGCCGCGAATCCTGGACAATTAGTAAACAGGCGTACCATGTAGCGTCGGAGGCAAGGGACGATAATGTAGAATAAGATACGGAAATTGTGGCAAACAGGACAAGAAGAGTTAACCCAAAAAAGCGGCATAATACGCAAGTTGCTAGATGACGTCACAGCGTACTACGTCACTAAACCCAGTTAGGTTTTGGGATTGATTATGGAGACGGGCGGAGGAATAACAACACGAAAATATGAATGCGAATATCCAGCAGAAAGGCGTAACCAACATGACATCTAGGACTCTAGAAAGATCAGGACAAGAGGCATAGTCTGCAGTAAAGAGAGCGATCGGTAGATGGAGCTTTAACACATAGAAAGTAAGGATATACTGTATCAGAATTTGCCGGTCGTTTGACAGATAGAGGTCATGGCGTCAACATACACATAGCTTGGAGTGAGTAATATTGTTAGAACTAGAGAAGTAATGTAGTTTACAGAACGGTGGACCGTAAGATATTTTACTCGTCATTAATGGAAGTGGATGGATGGGATCGGATGCTACAGTGAACATTGAATATTTATAAATGCTTATTAATTATTTTTCACCGGCCCTCCCATCAACATGGGAACGGTGACCTTGTTACTCTCTCTATATGCACGATCGCCACCAATAAAGTTATATATATTCGACGAGGAACGCCAGCGTTGGTGAACTCATTTCATTACTATTGATTTTGGTTCCTGTTACTCTGCGATGTTGCTTTGGCTAGACGACGAGCGTAATATTTATTAGAGGGAAACAGCATAGCAAGGCGACAACATTCCTGTTAGCCTTGGAGATGTGGTTTTATAGAAGCATGCTGAAAATTAATTGGTCAGCGAAAATGAGCAATCTGGAGATTTTTCCCGCGTTCGAAAAACAGCTGTATTGGCTTTTTATGAAACGGTATAGGTGCCGGTCGTTCAGAAAGCAATGGCAAACTACTGAACGTAAACTTGCACATGAATCACAAACAGCCAAAAATGTTGGGGTTGTCTGCTACGTCCTGTAAAGGACATGCAACTAACAGAAATCACAAAGACAACTTATCACAAACATCAGAAAGAGGCAGTCATCATTTTTGGCCACGCTATGAGAAGAAAAAAAAAACTGGAACATGTTGTGACAACCAGAAAGATTTGCGGAAAAAGAGATAGAGGAAGACAACGGGAGAAGATTCTTTACAGGCTTGTGTCATGGCGAGGAAGGGAGTCATCATACGAATTAATTCATGCCATCGGAGCTCGCAATTTGTGGAGAGGGATGATCGTCAAAGCCAGCCGGCAAGGCACTGGATGATGATGATGTGTTTCTATTGGGACAGTCCATGTTTATTATTGGCAACACAGCGGTGGATCAAATAAAACATCTATCAGCTTTTTTTCCTCATGTATTTTTGTATTTGAATGTTGTTGTATAGGTGCTATTTGATAGTCGATGTTGCTTCTGTATTCTCGTTTCTATTTCGCTACCTAGTCTTCCATCCTTCCAACACACTACCCAAATACTTGTACTCTCAGACTTATTTTAACTTATACAGTGCTGAAGGATAATAAATCGCGACCTCCCACGTGGACAGACGGACGATATATTGCCGTACTATGGTCATCGTATTATATGTTTTGTTTCGTGGTATGAAGGTCGTGTATACTTTCCTTGTATTGTACTGTCGCTCATCGAACTGTCATAAATTATGTATTTTCGATGTTAATCTTCATTTCGAAATTCTGACAACATTTGTCAAGACAATGTACATGGTGCTGGGGATCCGCATTGTTCGTATGTAGTAAACTCTGATCGTCTGCCAAAAGCAGCTCATTTAAACTCTCCGGTTATGGATTTACTTCTACAATATCCTTATCCATATGGATGGTGAACAAAAGTTGTGGTAAAACACATCCCTGTCTGATGTAATTTGGGACTAGTTTGTCCTGCCGATAGTTGTTCTTACTGCACATCCACTGTTTGATACATCAACCTGATGTTATCCAATAGCTGCCAAATTACAGCGTATTTGAGTTTTATCATCACAACTGTTTTCAACATCGTGAAATCAGTATTAACATCTGAAGAGGCTAACAACGCATTAAAAATTAGAACTGTTAAATTTATGTATAATCACCATAACTATATGGCGCAAAAACCTGGAAAGTGAACAGGCAATTAGAAAGTCGAATAGAGGCACTGCAGATGTAGATATACAGAAGAATGTGTCATATTTCATGGAAACAATAACAATCAAATACAGAGGTTCTAGAAAAACTGGGAATGAAAAGAGAGTTGATGAAAGAAATAAAAAAGAGGCGAGGGACATTTCGGCCATGTTAAAAGACATAACAATATTATTCTTATAAAACCATACTGGAGGGCAAAGTTGAGGGCACGCGAGCAAGGGGTAGACAACGATACAAGTGGGGAGATAAGCATCAAAAGATGGACGAACATCAATCTGGCAGAATGTACAATCAAGGCGAGAGACAGACGGTGTTGGAGATCCATTGCATCCAACCTTTATTGTGGAGACGGTAACTGATTGATTGACAACTGATTCACTGATTGCATGTGTACAGCTGTAGCGCAGTTCAACCAGTTTCCTTTCTCTTCTACGGGCAACTGTGAAACTGCTCGTCTCATTTCCCATTGAGCCACAGAATGCGGTTTACATATGAAGCTGTAGGAGAAGAAGAAGAAAAAAAACATACAATAGTCTCCTGTATAACGTAAAGAATGTTGTGAATTCCTTAGACTGCCAGAGTAACTAACAACGACTGCCTGAAATAGGCTAATGAAACCAGAACACTATATACAACAGTGAGAATGAGACAAACCGCTTTCTTTGGTCGTGTGATGAGAAGAGAGGCATTGGAGAACATCGTGACAACTGGAAAGATCGAGGGGAAGCGAGGCAGACAAAGAGAAATGATGCTGGGTGGATTGAGGCGATGACATGGAGGAATACCAACAGCGGAGTTGATCCAGAAAACCAGAGACCGAGATAGAGTCTTGAAAGCCTGCGCCATCCGGCATGGCACTTCATGATGATGGTGGTGGTGATGATGATGTAATAACACTCCTAAATCTGAACCAAGATCTTGGTTGGCTGTTAATCTTATCTCAATGTCAACAGTGTAGCCATTAATTACTGGCTGCATTTATCATTTCTGCTGCGTCTGCTGTCCGAGACATATGACTAAGGATGTAGATGTGGTGAAATATATATTTCCTTCCGTGTCAGATGGCTTGTTTTTATGGGGGTCATAACACGACATATGTAAGTTTTCCTTGTTGTGTCTGTAGTGGCCTGCTGTTTCAAACAGGATTTTAAAAAATGTATTTATTCATTATTCCCGCAGATCGCATTGAATGGAGACAAAGTTGATAAGCTGCATGACTCCATCTCGCCAGAGTTTCTGCCTACAGATCTTGGAGGCAAACTACCTTTACATAGTTGTAAGGTTAGTTTCAAGGGTCATAAACAGACATTCAGAATTTAAAGATTGAGCACAACTGGCAACGCCGATCGTATTCCGGTACGAACTTAAGGCCTTGTCCACGTCAATTTGGAAGCACTAAACTCGAGTTTCGCTCTCGTTTGAGCTCGCCAGTAGTGCATATCCTTGAACGGACCCAGAAATAAACCCCGATCACTGGCGGGTGACGCGGGTGTGTAACCACTAGACCACGCGGTACACGCTAGACGCAACCAAATTCTCACACTAGAATATCACAACGTCACCCATCGTAGGTTATAGCTCACAATTTGCCCGATCGCCGTAATTGACATCCGTCATTCCATGTGGCCCCGAATGATCAGGTCTTCTCGACTGGCAAGGCCCACCAGGCCGCCTTACTGGGCAAGCCACTGAGGCTATCAATACAATAAAAACATTCACGTGTGTTTGGCGAAACTGACAGAAAAGAAGGGGAGAGAAGCGGGTATAAGGGGACTAACTACATAACAAAGTTTAGACAAGAACCAATATCACAACACTATCACCATTCCCATTCGTCATCTTCAATAGCCAGCGAAGAGTTCCAATACGACCACATATGCCCACAGCATGCACTGAATACTTAACAGTACAGATTTGTGTACTTTATGTGATTAAAATTGTTCATGCAATTACATTCTCTATGTATTCCCTTACTTTTACATTCTCTGGGTCTTCCATTTTACATTCTATGTCTTCCAAATTTACAGTCCCTGTCTGTTCCCATTTACAGTCCCTGTCTGTTCCCATTTACATTCTCTGTTCCCTTTTACATTCTGTGTCTTCTTCTTCTTCAGCTTTCCGAGCCATTGAGGTTCTTTGCTGCAAATACAATCCGTCTCCATTCGTCTCTCTGGTGGACCTTCTCTTGCCAGTCGTTGATTCCAAGTGCTTGTAGGTCTGTACATGTATTATCTCTCCACCGTCTTCTTGGTCTACCTCGGGGTCTACGGTCATTTATTTCCTGAGTGTAAGCGAGTTTTGTTTCCCTATTATCTTCCATTCTTTCTATATGCCCCAGCCATTGTAGTCTATTAGCCTTCATGATACCAGTGATTAGCGGAGACTTAAACAGATCATAAATGTCTTTGTTACTTCTTCTTTTCCACTCTCCACTTTGTGTATCCCTAATGGGTCCAAAGATGCGTCTTAAAATTTTGTTCTCAAAGGTTTGTAACAAGGCTTCGTCTCCTTTCGTTGTACTCCGGGTTTCAGAGCCATACAGCACAACTGGTCTGATCAGAGTTTTGTATATTGTGATTTTGGTGT
>CAWUFQ010000417.1:0-82792 GCA_963921405.1 Cepaea hortensis
GACAATGTTTCTAAACTAACACATACAATGAATGAACAGGACAATACCATTAACACGAGATCACCTACCCCATCAGTACTCTTGGCCATTGAATATCCAATGGAGCACCTCCAAAACAACGTTGAGACCAACGTAAGAGTAGCAGAAGAAATACCAGCCTTAGATAACACGCCAACTATCAATGGACAATCGTGCGATTGTCATAGGCGCATTGAGGTAATAGAGCAATCCTTAAAGGTGCTCACTGCTACTGTTACTGCGAACATTGCAGCTAACAGCAAGACCAGCAGTGACTACACTGCTCTCAAAGAAGAAATCACGCTCCTGAGAGAGGAAAATCTGTTGCTAAGAAAAACAATAGAAACTTTACAGCACGAGTCCTCCACCAACTCAACTGAACAAGCGCGTAACTCCCAAGCAGCTGTATCAAATTCGGAGAATCTTGAAGCCCAGTTTCACCAAAAACAAGACGCGGAAAAACCTCAACGTGCAGAGGAAGATAAAACGCTACAAGCAGTCTATCCCATTGGTGTAAAGATAAGCAACAGATTCGAAGTGCTTCAAGAAAATTCGTCAGAAAACGTACAGTGCTATAGTGCACTGTCAACAGGAAACACACGCCTCCAGGAAACACAGGGAGAGTCACATGGGGATGTACAGACTGCTGCTAAATGGGAGAAACAACGAGTAAGGCGTACTGACAACCAACATGTGCAGACAGCACTACCCGACTGTACACACATTATAATAGGCGACTCTCTAATGAAAGGTCTATACAGCGACCGGATGGCTACTACAGACAAAGACATTGTGTCCATAATTCCATTGCCTGGGGCTAGTGTTGACCGGCTAACAGACAAGATTAGGAGGTTGGCTGTAAATCTTAATGTAAAAAGGGCAAGCGTCCATATTGGTATCAATGACACCATGAACAACCAGCAAATCACAACATCTCAACTGCTGGCGCTCTTGAACGGATTACGTCACACTTTTCCTAACTCGTCCATTTTCTTCTCCTCCATCATATCACCGAGTTATGGATTCCAGCGTCGTCTAGCTGACATAAATAACAACATATTGCAGAAGTTTTGTTCTCACAACAACATACAGTTCATCAACAACACACCGGTGTTTACTTCACAGTCAGGAGCACCTAAAAAGCGACTTTATAAAGATCAAGTACATTTGTCTACATTGGGCACCAGCTTGCTCGCCAAAAATCTTAAGTACCCTGAACGTACACAACCTACATCCAATACTGTATCGCGTAGGACACTTTTAGCTACACCACCTCAAACTCAAGCCAGACGATATACTGACGCCACATCAAGTACCAATAAGCCAGAGGAGAGCAGACCACTCATAACTACGACACCTGATATCCAAGCCAGACGGAACATTTCCATCACACCAAATCCGTACAATACGCCTTCTTACACGCAGGAGGGTGATAATTATGAAGATACGTTCCCTCTTCTCCACAGCAAGGATCAATCCAGTAGTAACAACAACGTGCCACCACAGCCTCCTGTTAGCCACGAATCAGAGCCTGTAGTTGGAAGTCGTTACACACCCGTGAGAAATCAACAGTATCCACTCCATTGTAACCCAGAGTTGTTATACCTCACACGGTTTAGCCCAGCTTCACTTCGGCAGGCATTTATGATGTCGCTGTACCAAGGACCAACACAGCCTGGTATTTACTAGCAATTGAGCACAAAGCAACACCGGATCTCGGTACAAGAAAGAGCCTCTCCTAGAAAGTTTATGCGCATACTTGGTTATTGATTTATATAGCAACGTATTAGATTGTACGTGGCTGTAAAAATTGACTCGTATTGAAGTCACAGAGATTGACACTTAGATATCTTTTATAATACTTTTTATCGCCTTAATACTCTGAGTGAGGGGGTCTTCACTCCCCGCTTTAAACAGAGACATTGACTTGTATAGTCATTTATTGATTCTTTTGGATAACAGTTGGTACTTAGCTTGTGAAGTAGTTTTTTCAAGTTAATTATTTGTTGTATGTTCTTTAATTTGTTTTGTTCCTTGTTTGCATTATATTCGTTGGCCTAATTATTTATATCGTTATAATATTGTCATTTACTTATCCATTTGTATTATTGATATTTTGTAAGTTAATGTAATTGTGATTTTTTTATGATCTTGTATTTTTGCTTAACTTTGTCTAATTTACACTTTCTTCATGGATGAAATGTCTGTGAAGTGGCAACACTGGCTCAATAAGTCAGGAATACGCCTTGGACACTTAAACATTTGCAGCTTATTTAACAAGCTACCAGAGTTATCTTCTATTCTTAATCAAAATTTTCATTTATTCGGCCTTAGTGAAAGTAGACTTAATGATAAAATTTCAGATGAGGACATCTCTATTAAAGGGTACAAAGTTTTTATAAGGGATCCCTGTAGGAAACCAGAGACAGGCATAATAACCTATGTTTCTAATTTACTAAATGTTCACCGTAGGCTAGACTTTGAAACTTGCGAAATAGAATGTATCTGGTTAGAGCTAAAACTTCAAAACCGCACACCCCTGATAATTGGCTACCTTTATCGAAATCCCAGTGCTGGACACGTCTGGTACGAAAACTTCACTACCATGATGGATGTGGTTTTCGCTTCTGGGAAGGAAATTATACTACTCGGAGACTTTAACATTGACACCAACAAATCCAACATAATATGGGGAAATATAATTGCATCATACAATTTCCAACAAATAGTACAACAAGCTACTAGGGTAACAAAGTCATCTTCGACAGTCATAGATCACATTTATGTAACTTGCTCAGACAACATCATAGAATGCACCGTACCCAATTGTGCAATGAGCGATCACTACCCAATATGCTGCACGTGGTCTAAAAAAGGAATTCAAATTCCTAAACATAAACACATAAGTGTAAAATATAGAAGTTACAAAAATTTCAACCAAAGCGCATTTTTACAGGACTTGCTCAGTTCACCTCTAGACAATGTTTATCAGCTTCCTGACCCGGATGATGCTCTGGAATTCTGGATGAAAACCTTTATTGATGTTTTTGATAGTCATGTGCCAGTCAAGGAAGTTCGAGTAAAACACCACGTCAAGCCACCTTGGATCACCCAGGAAATACTTAAAATTATGAGAGACAGAGATAAAGCACATAAAAAGCGGGATCTCGATGCATACCGTACACTTAGAAACAAAGTTCAATATAACATACGACGGGAAAAGAAACATTACTTTAAGAACTTAGTAATGGATAAAACAAATAGTAAGGATATATGGAAAGCAATTAACACCTTGACAAACAAGTATAACATCCGAAATTCTTTACCTTCAAATCATATTACATGCGACCAATTCAGTAATTTTTTTCAAACTGACATAGACCAGTTGAAGGCTTCAATACCTAATTCTCCTTGCAACTTATCTTTATTGTCATCGTTTTGCGAGAATAGATGCTCCCGCGATATTCTTTCCGACATACCGCTAATGACAATCACTGAAGTATTCGCTTTCGCTTACCTCAGTAACCTAAAAAACACAACCTCATCTGGGTTAGATGGAATCAGCAACCGGATTCTCCGTTGTGCTGCGCCAGTGATCTGTACATCACTAACCTATGTATATAATCAGTGTCTAACCAAAGGCCACTTTCCATCAGCTCTCAAAATCGCTAAAGTGTACCCTCTTCTTAAATCTGGATGATTGGACAATGGTCTCCCGAACAATAACAGACCCATTTCATTACTATCATCACTATCTAAGCCACTAGAAAAACACATCCATAAAGTAACATTACAGTATTTAGTTCGCAACAAGCTTATTGTTGACAGCCAATCAGGATTTCGACCAAAATATTCTTGCCATACGGCCCTAACAAACATGATAGAAAATTGGCACCAGAATATAAACAACAACAGTCTATGTGGAACTGTGTTTATTGATTTCAAGAAAGCATTTGAAATGATAGACCATGTTATTTTAATTAAAAAACTCGAGACAATGAAAATTGGCCTTAATGTAGTCACTCTAATATCATCTTTTCTATCAAACAGAAAGCAAGTAGTATCACATAATAAATCTCTGTCTCAAACCACTACCTTCAATATTGGAGTACCGCAAGGCTCTATTCTTGGCCCTCTATTGTTTGCCATATATATTAACGATCTACCTTTGCATCTTTCGTCGTCCTGCGATCTATTTGCAGATGACTGTACGGTGTACACAAACGCTGAAGACTGTATTTTACTGGAGTCGTCTTTACAACAAGAATTAAATAATGTAGTTAAGTGGAGCTATTCAAACCGTATGCAAATTAACATCACTAAAACAAAAGCAATGTTATTAACAACTAGACAAAGACTTCAAACTCTAAGCTCACACACACCACTTCAACTTCACATCGATAACATGCCAGTAGAAAGTGTAATTGAGCACAAAACATTAGGCCTAATCATTGATAGAAACCTAACCTTTAATTCCCACGTTCAAGCGCTTATTAAACAAACAGCGAAAAAAGTCTACCACCTCGCCAAGATTAAAAACTTCCTTGATGAGGACACAAGGAACTATTCTATACTTCTCATATACAGACACACTTTGACTACTGCTCTACAATCTGGGACGGTTGTTCTAATTCAAACACCAAGCGACTTTACTCACTCCAGAAACGGGCCATGAGTCTAATTTATAGCAAACATTTATCTGACAATCCTAGCCTGTATAAACGCCTTCAGTTACTACCATTCCGCAAACGCCTGCTTTTCAATAAAGCTAAACTAATTCACAAAATCCTGCATCGGAATGCCCCAAATTACCTTTGGCCATTGTATATAATGCTAGACACAGTAAACGTTTAAATATACTACACATTCCGAAGCCTAGGATTGACTTATACAAAACAAGCTTAACGTACTCTGCAGCTCAGCTGTGGAACAATCTTCCACAAGAAATCAAAGACATCACCAATCCCTATTCATATAATCGCAAATTATTCGAACACTATCTCAATACGGATTACCTTCCTCCTTAATAATTGAGATAATAATAATAATAACAAAACCCTAGTATAACAGCCAATCCCCTTTTTGTAGGCCAATATATTCCACATGGCTAATAACAAGTGTCAGACCATTATCTAGTATTACTGTGTCGTGTATTTTTGATGTTTGCATTTTGTCCATGCCTTTATAATGCATATCTTTTATATTGTTGCTGTTCTTTGTTAGCCTTGAATGATGTGTGAATGAAATAATGTATGAAAGAGAATGATAGAAGAGCAGAATGTTAGATGGGCCTGCGTGCCCAATTCTTAACCCTTTGAAAATAAAGTTTGTTCGTTCGTTCGTTCGTTCGTTCGTTCTTCTTCTTCTTCTTCTTCTTCTTCTTCTTCTTCTTCTTCTTCTTCTTCTTCTTCTTCTTCTTCTTCTTCTTCTTCTTCTTCTTCTTCTCTTCGTTTATTTTCACAAGTAAACTACACCCAACAGAAATATGAAAAAAAAAATAAAGAGATCTAATGACAGCTGAACAAAAACGACTCGTTTAATTAAGCTCCTCTCGCCAATATCTGATTACAGAACAGCCTCACAAACATAACCGAATAATCTAGATCTAAGTCAATACGCAAATACCTTGTTTACAACAAATATGAAAAATTCACACCGCAACAGGATATGACAAATACAACACAACAAAAATGTATGTCAAGAACCAGCGGAGAAAGACAACATATACAAACACAAGCCTTACCTTTTTTCTTGTAAGGTATGTACATGTTTTTGTGCTTGCCGTTAATCTTCGGGATCTGAACTGTCATTTATTGCCAATATATATCTTTCTGTGTATCGCAAGGAAGTCTTGAGCCTGAGGAATTAAGGCGCCTGGCTAGTGTAGTCGCCGCGAACTGTGCAGGCCACGGACAGAAAAAATAAACTCTAAACCTTATCGAGGATTCGAACCCGGATCTCCCGAAGGAAAATCCGGCATTCTAGCCATTCCTTTATATTTTGTTATAGCTTATTGGCACGCCGAGGTAGGAAATTGTATTATACTTGTAGCTTATTGGCTAGCCGATATAGGAAATAGTGTTATAGCTTACTGGCTAGCCGAGGTCGGAAATGGTGTTTTAGCTTATTGGCAAGCGGAGGTACGAAATGATATTGCTTATTGATAAGCCGAGGTACGAAATGATATTGCTTATTGACAAGCCGAGGTCGGAAATGGTGGTTTAGCTTATTTACTAGCTGAGGTTGGAAAATGTGTTATAGCTTATTGCAAGCCGATGCCGGAAACATTATAGCTTATTGATAAGCCGAGGTCGGAAAATGTGTTATAGCTTATTGACAAGCCTGAGGGCTGAGTGGTCTCGAGGTATGGTGTCCGCCTCGAGTGCTGGAGGTCCCAGGTTCATGCCCCGGTGAGGACAGGGATTCTTTCACGTGGACTTCCAGTAATAAAATTTCCCCTGGTCTCTGGGTAGTGAGATCGGACGCCCGTGTGTATTGTTGCCCACGTAAAAAAATCCCTTGGCAGTCGGAAATCAAAAAAGAGTAGCCTAACGGCGCTGCCCGGGCAAACTTTCGAGTTAAAAATCTACCCAAAATATTTCAGGATCCTCGCCGATGCAACGGAATTCGTGCATTGAGCTGAGTTTCTACAAGCTCAGGTTTGAGTTAGGAGGAAAACGGAGCACTTATGGGTTAAACCGTGTGCCGTGTTGTTGATCCAACGACTAAACTAGACTAAGCTAAAACATTGACAAGCCGATGCCGGAAATTTTGTTATAGCTTATTGACAAGTCGGAAAGTGAGTGACACGATGTAAGGAATTCCCGAAAACAGGCTGTTCAATTCCCGTGTGTTGACCTAACAATGTCTGTGTTACTAAAAAAAAACTAAGCACCAAAATTAGCCCCGAAATAGATTCTTTCTACGGGCCAGCGATGTGATAGATGCATCACATTTTGTAGGCCAGAGTGCAGGGAGGAAGAGGTGGCCAATCTGTCCCTCACTTTAGCAGGCGATGAGTCCAGGCGTTGAACCCTCGTCCGATCCAGATCATGACATTATCAGTGTAGTTGTGAGAAAATTACTGGGCAATGTAGGAAAATAATGATTTAATCCTAACTACATTAATCTTGGCGTGAAAATGATCACGTCACTCCTGAGAGCTGATTGGTCTATTAATTATTTGCATAGCACCATATGCCCAATGCACCTTAACGCGTGTAAAAGGGTCCTTTAGTTATTTACATTCATCATGGCATGATACCGCCCACATTACCCACTCAGTGCTGATTGGTCTATAGTTTAGTTTAGTCGACGGATCAACATTAGGGCAGACGGTTGTAACCCATAAGTACTCCGTTCTACTCCTAACTCAAGCCTGAGTCCGGAGAATCTCAGCTTAGTTCACGAACTCCATAGCACCAGTGAGGATCATGAAATACTTTGGGTAGATTTTTAACTCGAAATTTTGCCCTGGCAGCGCCGTTAGGCTACTTTTTTCGATTTCCAACTACCAAGGGATTTTGTTACACACGTAACAATACACACGGGCGTCCGATCTCAGTAACCAGAGACCAGGGGAAATTTTGCTACTAGAAGTCTACGTGAAAAAATCCCGGCCGTCACCGGGGCTTGAACCAGGGACCTCCATTACTCGAGGCGAACACCTTACCTCGAGACCAATCAACCCCCTTGATTGGTCTATCAAATGTGCGTCTAGCACCATATGTTCAGAACGTCTGAGGGTGGGTAAAGGGATCCTTTCTTAACTTACATTAATCTGTGGGGTCCAAAAATGTGCTCAATTACAGCTATGAATGTTACTGGATCATTGCCAAAATCGTCATAATCACGTTTTACCTGTTACCGTACCACCTTCAGCTGCCTCAGCATATTTCGAGGTACTCTATGCTTCCTCTGCTCTTTATATCCACGTTCGTTATCCTCCTGATCCATCTTAATCTCGTTCGTCTCCAGCTTTATCTTTTTCTACTCAATCTCTTACTCTTTTTCCTATCCTACTCCTATAACTTTCGCCCTGCATTCTTATGTATCTCCTCCTTTCCTCTTCTTCCTGCCCTTCTTTCTCGTCACCTTCTCACCCTATATACCTGTAATCCTGTATGCGCCTCTCTCTCTCTCTCTCTCTCTCTCTCTCTCTCTCTCTCTCTCTCTCTCTCTCTCTCTCTCTCTCTCTCTCTCTCGTCTATAGCTTTGAATGTAAATGTTATAGACGAGTTCTAAGAATATCTTGGGGAAAGAAAAGAACAAATGCATCCATACTTCAAGAGCTGAATATTGAAGAAGGTTGGCTATTAAAGACGATAAAACAAAGAAAATTGAAATATTTTGGTCACTTGTGAAACGTCACGATAGTTTGGAGAGAACATTAATGGAGGGGTATATGCCTGGGAAGAGAGGAAGAGGAAGGCCAAAGAGAAGATGGGTGCAGGATGTGGCGGATGATCTCCAGATCTTCATATCGAACGCGGGACATCTTGCTTATGATCGAGAGGTTTTCCGGAAGGTTGTTATGGGAGCGAGGTTCTGCAAAGGACATGCTATTGAATGAATGAATGAATGAATGAATGAATGAATGAATATATATATATATATATATATATATATATATATATATATATATATATATATATATATATATATATATATATATATATAAAGTATTAATCGAATTCTCATTGGCTGGCTCTACATGTAGTCAAACTACCGTTCCCTTACGCGATGTCCATATTTACGTTTCTGTACATGAAGCGTTCCTAGTCTTTACAATTCGCATCTATTGATCCCAAGAAAACTACTTCAACAGCTACTCAAACCTCCAAATATTTAAAAACATGTCAGTTCTCTCCTCCTGGTTCGGTAGTCCAAATTCTGATATCCCATATTTAGATCTACAAACGACCATATTAAAGTATCCGCCATCTCAGAATATACCCACGTACGATTATAGCAGACAAAGTATAGGATGATAAATAAGCGATACTTCAATGCTGTCATTGATTCACGCAGTGGTTTGCAGGAATAGCTTTCGTCTGCGGACATTCAGGGCGTGCGAGGCATCTTTGTAGGCCAACTTCGGTGGTATTTAGAAGACGTAAATTTACTTTTAAAATGGCCCTCACTGTCGGGAATCTGTCACGCCCATTACTCAAATATGAAACGTGTGTTTTGGAATCAACATAGCTCCCCAGTTTAAAATCTTGCAAATGGTAACGTTGAGGATGTAAATGGTTCGTAGACTCGTGCAGTGCTAGCATGATATTCTTCTTCTTCTTCCTTCTTTATTCTTCTTTCTTCTTCTCTCTTCTTCTTTCTTCTTCTTTCTTCTTTTTTTTCTTAATTCTTCTTTCTTCATTCTTCTGTCTTCTGTCTTCATTCTTCCTTCTTCATTCTACCTTCTTCATTCTTCCTTCTTCATTCTTCCTTCTTAATTCTTCCTTCTTCATTCTTCCTTCTTCATTCTTCCTTCTTCATTCTTCCTTCTTCTGTCTTCTTTCTTGTGTCTTCCTTCATGTGCCTTCATTCTTCTGTCTTCATTCTTCTGTCTTCATTCTTCTGTCTTATTTCTTCTGTCTTCATTCTTCTGTTTTCTGTCTGCTGTCTGATGTCTCCTTCCTTCCTTCCTTCCTTCCTTCCTTCCTCCCTCCCTTCCTTCCTTCCTTCATTCTTCCTTCCTTCATTCTTCCTTCCTTCCTTCATTCTTCCTTCCTTCCTTCTTAATTCCTTATTTCTTCCTTCATTCTTCCCTCCCTCCTTCTTCCTTCCCTGCATCTACCTTCTTTCGTTCTTCCTTTTTCCTTCTGTTTTCCTTCCTTCTTTCTTCCTTCCTCCTTCCATCCTTCCATCTTTCTTCTTCCTTCCTTCCATCTTTCTTCTTCCTTTCTTCCTTCTTCATTCCTTCCATCTTCCTTCTTCCTTCCTTCCTTCTTCTTCCTTCTTTCCTTCTTCGTTCCTTCTTTCTTCCTTCTTCTTTCCTTTCTTCTTTCTCACTCCCATCTTTCTCACTCCCTTCTTTCTCACTCCCCTTTTTGTTCCTCCTTTCTTTTTTCCTCCCTTCTTTCTTCCTCCATTCTGTCTTCCCCACTTTGTTTTCCTCCTTTTGTCTTCCTCCCTTCTGTCTTCCTCCCTTCTGTCTTCCTCCTTTCTGTCTTCCTCCCTTCTGTCTTCCTCCCTGCTGTTTCCCTTTCTCTTGTCTTCCTTCCTTCTGTCTTCCTTCCTTCTTCCTTACTTCTTCCTTTCTTCTTCCTTTCTTCTTCTTTCCTTCTTTCTTCCTTTTTCCTTCCTTCTAACTTTTTTCTTCCTTCTTCTTCTCCTTCTTCTTCTTCCTTCTTCTTCCTTCTTTCTTCTTCTACTTCTTCTTCTTCTTCTTCTTCTTCTTCTTCTTCTTCTTCTTCTTCTTCTTCTTCTTCTCCAGTGGTTCTCAACCGGTTGGGATTCCCCCCCCCCCCCCGGGAGGGGAGATAGGCTTTCCAGATTGGGGGAGTGAGGTTAAGATTATTTTAAGATCGCTTTAATGCAAGAACCGATTACTTGATATTGTTTTTATCTCCATACTTTACGATTCTGTACTTCTCGCCCTTCTTAAATTCGATTTATAACATAGACCAACATATCACGATTTGTGTAGACGTCTAGACTTGTTCTAGTATGTGTAATTAAATTTAACTTCCATTTTTACGTATACTGTGTAGGGGTGGGGGGATTTATAGGGAGGAAATACAAAAGGGGGAGGGGGAATGATGTTCTGAACATATGGTGAAGGGGTGCATGGTCCCAAAAAGGTTGAGAACCACTGTTAAATTCCATACCGTGTAGTTTTAGTTTTCGCGTTTGTCCATAGTCTTATGTTCTTGGCACTAACAATAATTTATAATACCGATGTACATTCGTGCCATGATTTCAAAGTGACCAGCATCTGTTAGCTCGCTGTGCTCCTTCCTCTACTTCCCTCCAGCTGTTTGTTCCTTTGTCACGACGCCCTCCAGCTTCCTCCTTCCCATGATATGCCCAAAATATGTGGAATGTATTCTTCTTATGCGAGCAATCAATTCTTTTTATTAGTTGCTGGAACAGAATTTACCCGTGGACATATATCTTGCTTCATTGCCTCATTTCTTCATTACATTTTTTATTTGTCCATGCTATTCTCATCACATGAATGGTCAGATTACGTGAAAAACCTGTATGACGATAACAGAGACGAACAGTATGATGTTCAAAATAATAATGAAGGACCAGCAATTTTGAAGATGGAGGTTCAGAATGCTCTTAACCATATGAAATCTGGCAAGACCCCCGGATCAGACAGTGTCACAACAGAAATGATTAATGCTTTAGAAGAATATGGAATAGATCAAGTTACCAGTCTGCTTAATACAATATATGATACTGGAAATATACCTCAGGAGTTATGTAATTCTGTATTTATTGCATTCCCAAAGAAATCAGGAGCCTTGGAATGTGATCAACATCGAACAATTAGTATAATGAGTCACATCACGAAGATTTTGCTAAGAATTATCATGCAAAGAGTTAGGAGGAAAATACAACCTGAAATAGGAGAAGAACAATGTGGGTTTGTGGAAGGCAAGGGTACAGTAAATGCTGTGTATATACTGAGAAACATAATCGAACGTTCTATAGAAGTAAACAAAGATCTACACCTTTGCTTTATTGACTACACAAAGGCTTTTGATAAAGTGAGACATGTCAACATGATAAGGATGCTTGAAGATCTACAAATTGATGGAAAAGATCTTAGACTTGTAAAAAACATATATTGGAAACAACAAGCTGCCATAAGAGTTGATAATGAAGTAAGCCAATATCAGCCTATTAAAAGGGGTGTGAGACAGGGATGTGTAATGTCTCCAGATCTGTTTTCCCTGTACAGTGAAAGTATTTTCAGAAATATTGAAGATATGGAAGGAATCAACATTGGGGGACGATGCATCAATAACATTAGATATGCAGATGATACAGTCTTGATTGCAGACAATGAACAGGACCTGCAAAATTTAATAGATGCGATTGTTACACACAGTGAACAACTTGGGTTAGAATTAAATTGTAAAAAGACACAGATTATGGTCGTCACTAGGAAGGACGAAATACCACAATGTAATATACAAGTAAATGGGAATATTCTTCAACAAGTGAGCAGGTACAATTATCTCGGAACAGTAATAACATCTGATGGCAGATGCCTTGAAGAGATTAGAACAAGAATCGCCATGGCAAAAGTAGCCTTTAGCAAGATGAAAAACATATTGACCAATAAAAAGATGTCAATTGAAACGAGAAAAAGAGTGTTGAGATGCTACATTGAACCTGTACTTTTATATGGATGTGAAGCGTGGACAATGAGCAGTCAGGCTGAAAAACATCTGATGGCTGTAGAGATGTGGTTTCTGAGGAAAATGCAAAGAATACCATGGACAGCCAGAAAGACCAATGAACAAGTCCTTCAAGAAACAAATGAAGATCGTAAATTGATTAGAGAAATTAGACGTAGACAGTCAAAATTTTTTGGACATGTTATGAGAAGAAATGGATTGGAGAATTTGGTGACAACTGGTAAGATCGAGGGGAACAGACCAAGGGGAAGACCTAGAAGCAAGTACCTGGATGGCTTGGCCTTGTGGCATGGTCGAGACAGAAACACGGAGCTGATCCACGACTCTGGTGATCGGGTGAGATGGCAGAACATGACCGCCCACGCTTACCGGCATGGCACATGATGGATGGATTCTCATCATTCTTCCATAAAAGTACACCCTTTGCAGCTTCCACTTAATTTCTAAATAGCTGCTAAGTGGCATTGATTGACTTCCATATTACAATATTGGCTCCATATAGCTTTTATGGTGTTTAAGTATTAGATTGATTAAATATTATCCGTACTGTGGTCTATCAGTTCTATATAACATCGATCGCCTTTATTTTCAAATCATGTCCTGGTACTTGTTTTAGCTTCTGAGACAACTTGCATTTGTATGTTTGTTTGTTTGTTTGTTTGTGTGTTTGTTTGTTTGTTTGCAATCAATACTGTTTTAGAGTCGATTCCGCCAATATGATGCTATATATTATCGAGAGCCTTTACTTTGAAATCATTTCCTGGTACTTGGTTTAGGCTGAAACAACCTGAGAACCAATGTAATTTAGTTTTTAAAATTCCTGCCAACAAGAGGGATTCGACCAGTGACGCCCCGCTGGAGACAAGCGTGGTAACTACAGTGCTGACAAGCGTGGTAACTACAGTGCTGACAAGCGTGGTAACGACAGTGCTGACAAGCAGCATCGAATCAATAGCTGTGCATTTATGTACCACGTTAGCGAAATGGTCGCAGGAGTGCAAAGACGATGTTATATCTTATATTGTTCGTTGCATGTCCTTAACATGTCGTTCAATCAACCTCATAATTTATTTGCTTTTTGTGATTTACTACAGAATTGCAGTTCGGCAGTTTACCATTGCTTTCAACTAACGGCGTCTCATACCTTCGAAATCAACGCAAAGACAGTCTGCTTCAAATGACCGGCAGCTGATTTCGAAACCTGGTCTCGGCATCACGGGAAATTATGACATTGCGCGTCTCATTATCCCCTAACTCCCATCGCCACTTTCCCGATGATGTCTATGTCTGGAAATCTTTGACCTCGATTACTCAAATATGACTTGTATTTTATTTTTAGAGGTCACATCGTCTACCACAGCGGTTCTCGACCGGTGGGGAATTCCCCTCTTGGGGAATTTTAGGGTTTCCAGGGGAGGAATTAAGATTATTTCAAGATGGCGTTAATACAAGAACCGATTACTTAATATTGTTTTTCCCTCCATACTTCACGGTTCTGTACTTCTCGCCTTTCTGAAATGTGTGTTATAACGTCAGTAGACCTGCAAATCACGTTTTATGTAGGCGTCTAGGATTGTTCTAGTATGTGTTATTAAATTTAGCTTCCATTTTTAAGTATACTGTGTAAGGGGGGATGGGAATTTATAGGGAGGACATACGAAAGGGGGGAATGACGTTCTGAACATATGGTGAAGGGGTGCATTGGCAAAAAAATAAAGGTTGAGAACCACTGGTCTACCATGTTTAGATAGTTGGGGAGGTCAAAGTACTAATTAGTGTATGTCAGGTTATCATTTCACTTGAAAATTGTAATATAAATTGTTTCTATGAGTTGTATATTCTTTTATTGAAGTGAGTGGGAGGAAAGAAATAAAGATAGGAATGATTGGGAATTTGGGAATAAAATAGCCCCCCCCCCCCCCCCCAAAAAAAAATGTGATTTTTGGTGAAGGATATACACCTTTCCGACATCATAGGCACCTTTTACAAGTGATCTTCTGTGGCACCTTTCACAAGTGAACTTCTGCACCGCCTTCCTAGCGCGACGGATGTGTACGTGTAATGGCTAGTCGTTTTTTGTTTTTTTATTAATTGTAATGTTATTAAATTTTATTTCATGTTTTTCTTTAGATCTGTTTGTGTTGTTCCTGGGCAAGATTATTATAATGGAAACGTTGATTCATTGTGTCGTAGTATACATATTTTCATTTAATAATTTTCTTTTCATATTATTATCATTAATTTCTCCCTGTGATTTCCATTTTCCGTAGTGGAGTTCATTGTAATGTATGTACACTGTGTGTTTAGTATCTCTCACATGTCGCAGGAGGTACACTTATCTAACTGTTTTTATTTCCTATATGTGTATGTGGTTAATATAAGACGTTTAAAATGTTCCTTTACAATACATATCCTGGCGCTACCAACAATGACGGATAGGCATAGGGTCATTCAGGCCATATGATACTTGAGAGTTGCTGCAGATAGGGATCACCCCCTGCATGAAACCATGGATATGGTCAAGGGTCATAGATTAAGACGCGATAGGTCAAGGATGGCACAGGCAGAACTATCTATACATCAGGTGTATGATCTAGAGACCATCAATCGTGAAAGAGAGTGGGTCGAAGTTCCGGAAGACATGACATGCTGGCACAATGTAATAGTAACACTGGGTGGTGAGTGCAGAGAATGAGCAGCGGACCGCACTGAGTTTGTAGTGCAACAACTGATCCAGAGTAACACACATCAAGGTGACATAGTCATCTACACCGATGGGTCAATGGTGAGAAACAGACTTAGTGGTTGGGGTTTTATTGCAAAGGCTAATGGGCGAGTCTTGAAAAAGGAGAGTCTGGCATATGAGACTACGACCTATAGCATGAAAATGGAGGTGGAAGAAGTAACAGCGGCATTCCGTTGGTTAGAGGAGACCACTACAACACACATTGTATTCATTACGGATTCAGAGAGTATGCTTAGTAAGGTGGAGAAATGAAGGTTTCGTGTGGAATGGCTACCGTCGCTTCAGAGGTCACAGATTGTGAGAATTGTATGGATATTTTGCTCTGACCATGCGGAGGTGCGGGGGAATGAACAGGCTGATAGGCTGGCAGGGAATGCACCTTTTGGTGGCAGACTGCCTATGGTCAAGGGGGAGGTGGTCGTGCGCTTGTGGGACCTTGTGGAGAAGGCGGAGGAATAGATTGAGAACCCGTATGTGGAAAGAATGAGATTGCGGGGGATCGGCATGGGTTCTGGAAGAATCTCAAAACTGAGAGGAGAACCAGGAGAACTTTAAATCAGATAGCGGTGAGAACGATTAGTAGTATGACTCTTCACTGGCTGTTCAACGAGAGAACGGAGCACGTATGGGAATGTCCTGAGTGCAGTGATGTCGGTTATTAACGCAGCTCACCTCAACATGTCCATTTTATGATCACCTATACATATTAGCACCATATGCCAAATACCATTAAATTTGTATAGAAAGGGTCTTTTGAGGCTGCACACCGACGATTTATTTGACGATATGAAGACCTTAGTGTAGTGACAGACCACTCACTCTCTTGTGTGGATATCCAGAGATTAGCTCTCTTGCTACATCCAGGTGTTGTTCAATGCCAGCTTGTCAATTGGGTATTTAGTGTTGAGGAAAGTTGTGCAATTCCTTCATTATAGAAGTACAGCAACGATGTCTGAGTCAGTCGCAATGTAATAACAAGGAATACACAGGATAAGGTAAACTACTGTTGCATAGCTGATGAGTTAACACTGATCATGCACACAATAAGTCACGGCACATGAGGCAGCAACAGGGTGAGAGTGCAAGTAATGCTGATGTCTACTAAAGCCGCACGGTCGACTACAGTAAGTATGAAGAAGGACACCGTAGTTAGCGATGCTTAAATTTTGATTAAGGTGATTTTTAAAAAGTATGTATCGTTTTGTTCTTCTACCAATATTAATGAATACATCTTAGTATTCGTTAATATTGGTAGAGGAACAAAACGATACATACTTTTAAAAATTCATCTTAGTATCAAACATATAAGAATCTCAAAACTGAGAGGGAAGACCTGGAGAACTTTTAATCAGACAGCGGTGGGAACGATTAGTAGCATGATTCTTCGCTGGCTGTTGAACTAGGGGACGGAGCACGTATGGGAATGTCCTGAGTGCAGCGATGTCGGTTCTTAACTCAACTCAACTCAACTCAATCAAACATATGCAATTACCCACGTGATTACTTCTCCTGTAAATTCAATGGCCCTTTTATACCCTTATGAAGGTATCTTGTTTACACAACTCTACCCTTCTATATTGTTCCTGAGTAGCAATGGGCTCTGGAGCCTGTTATTTTTCTGACACGATTGAAAGGAGGATGGCCGGGAATCCACGTTTCGCTGTGTTTCCCACGTACTAATGTATTTATTGCTACTGACCAAGCGTAGTAAAGAGTTTGACCTCCTGTAACCTCCTACTCAATGTTAGGTTATAAGTGCTTCGACCTGAACCAAGAGTACTTGCCTGCTGATTAGTGGATAACTTGGGTATACTGACCTAGATATATCAATCCTGCCTCCTCTGTCACACTAGATACATCAAATCTGCCTCCTCTGTCACACTAGATACATTAACTCTGCCTCGTCTGCCACACAAAATACATCAAATCTGCCACCTCTGTCACACTAAAATATGTCGCTTAAAAGTCGACAGGGTCGACTTCATTGCACCGGGTTTATCCCATATGGCTCGGTCTCTTTCCGCAGCGCGGAAAGCGTCGCACAAAGCACGAACTCCGTAGCTCTAGCGACAACCCTCAGGAATCTCCGAAAACTTTCACTCGTGAACGGAAGGACGCGGCCCGGAATCGAACCCACAATCTTCGTAGCCCGAGTCAAACGGCTTGACCACTTCGCCACAGAGACTCTGTCACACTAGATACATCAAATCTGCCTCCTCTGTCACACTAGATACATTAACTCTGCCTCGTCTGTCACACCAAATACACCAACCCTGCCTCCTCTGTCACACTAGATACATTAACTCTGCCTCCTCTGTCACACTAGATACACCAACCCTGCCTCCTCTGTCACACTAGATACACCAACCCTGCCTCCTCTGTCACACTAGATACACCAACCCTGCCTCCTCTGTCACACTAGATACATCAAATCTGCCTCCTCTGTCACACTAGATACATCAAATCTGCCTCCTCTGTCACACTAGATACACCAACCCTGCCTCCTCTGTCACACTAGATACACCAACCCTGCCTCCTCTGTCACACTAGATACACCAACCCTTCCTCCTCTGTCACACTAGATACACCAACCCTGCCTCCTCTGTCACACTAGATACACCAACCCTTCCTCCTCCGTCACACTAGATACACCAACCCTGCCTCCTCTGTCACACTAGATACACCAACCCTTCCTCCTCTGTCACACTAGATACATCAACCCCGCCTCCTCTGTCACACTAGATACACCAACCCTGCCTCCTCTGTCACACTAGATACACCAACCCTTCCTCCTCTGTCACACTAGATACACCAACCCTGCCTCCTCTGTCACACTAGATACACCAACCCTTCCTCCTCTGTCACACTAGATACATCAACCCCGCCTCCTCTGTCACACTAGATACATCAACCTCGCCTCCTCTGTCACACTAGATACACCAACCCTGCCTCCTCTGTCACACTAGATACATCAACCTCGCCTCCTCTGTCACACTAGATACATCAACCCTGCCTCCTCTATCACACTATATACATCAACCCCGCCTCCTCTGCCACACTATATACATCAACCCCGCCTCCTCTGTCACACTAGATACATCAACCCTTCCTCCTCTGTCACACTAGAACATCAACCTCGCCTCCTCTGTCACACTAGATACATCAACCCTTCCTCCTCTGTCACACTGGATACATCAACTCTGCCTCCTCTGTCACACCACCCTTCTATTCTCCATACTGCGCGACCCGCATATGGGGCTGGAACAATATTTGTCTTTCCAATATCTGCACCCAAAAGTTGATGTGGCCAGTATCACACTACCTCCCTTTTCTTCTGAAGACATTTTCTAGTCCCTATTGTGACTAAGTTAGTTTTACAAATCCGGCGCCACGCGCATTCGAACCTATAACCACTAATCCGGTAAGCGAGCTTCTAGCCACTACGCCTCGCCGGAATTCTTAAAAAGGATGTTAATTCTTAATTATCTGTGTTAACTAATGAGAAACCAATAATTGTATATAGCAATTTAAATAAATTCCTTGTTTCGTTTTACCTGCTTGGTTGTACTTTTTATATAACTCATTTATAACTATATATTGGCATCATGTGCCACGTCGATAAGCGTGAGCGGTCATGGTTGGCCATCTCACCACAGTCTTGGATCAGGTCAGTTTTCTTGACCTGTGTGGTCAAGCCATCCAGGTTTTACATCAATATTAAACTTCCAGGGTGAGGATCGCCGGGTAGCAGGTCAACCCTTACAGCGGCCAGTTAGACTTCAGCACTAACTTCACGTTCATAAAGCAATGGCAAACTACTGAACTTAAAATTCCCTGGAAAATCAACCTGGGGTTGGGTTTGATCTCAACGTCCTGCTACAGATTTGCACAATTTTTTTTAATGTTTTATAACGGAAATCGTAAACATAAATAACGTTAAATATAAATTGTATATCAAAATTCATAGGGACAGGCAAAGTACTGCAAGTAGCGGAAAATCCCACGTTATTTAAGAGTTAATGTCTATAACTCTTCGATAACGTTCTTACAATCTTCGTCGAGTACAGAGAAGAAGTTAACATCAAATAAGAAAAGAATCATACACTCACACAGCTCGTGGCTTGAAACTCAAATTATCCTCGGCGTAAACATGCCACAGCTGGAGTTTTTTTTCTTCCACGAGTTGTGCGGGTTCTGTGTTTTGGCGCCGATATATTAGAAGAAGATTATTGGGATTCTATCGTAAGGGGATACGTGTTAACAGACCGCTGGATAAGATTGCAAGTAAAGGTATCGGCCAAATATCCAAGATTGGAAGGATTGTTTCTCGATTTGTCTACAACAGTAGGAGCATGAAGGTTCAGCAACTAGACGAACTCCAGTTAACAGCGAGTTATTTGATGGGGACTCTTTTGTCGATCCTATATCTAGCAGCATCATGCTGTGGCTATGTGAAGTGTTAGCCTCATCACGGAGGAACATATGGTCAGTTATATCTCCCCCCCCCCTCACAAGTGAACGACGAGAGCTGATATAGAACCAAGTCCGACCGCGCTAATGCCACGGTAAGCGCGACGTACTGATTGTTACATCAAAGAGTTATCTCATCAAATCAAGGGAAAATGCAAATGTATCTTTTTATTAGAGATGCTGAGGGAGACCAAAAGAGAAGAAGCTGAACAGTTTGACATCATGGCATGGACGGACCTCAGTATCAGAAATGATTCGCAGCACAAGAGACAGAAGGTTATGGGCAGACATGATTATCAACGCCACACAGCATGGACTATATGATCTTCTGGTTATCATTGTCACTTTAAAAAGTTCTTGTTATCTTTCAGAATTTACGCCATACAGAGTTGCTTGTTATGTTTGTCGACAGCCTCCTGTCTCGACTGTTGCCAATCAGTTTCCATACATATGTTTCTTTGTACGGTGTTAATTTCTATGTTTGTCTAAAGCTCCTGACTAGTGTGTTGTCAGTCATTTCTTATATACGTGTTTCTTTACCCAACAAGGTCTTTATAAAGCTAGGTACGTTGCATTGTTTGGTCAAGCCTGTTTCTGAGTACATCTCATTTCGGCAAGCATTTTCAAGCTTGCTTTCCCTAGTCTTTGATTGTGTTCAGTCTGTCTACAAGGCATCACGATTGTGTTTCACTTCGTTAGACCACTTGTTTTCTTACCTGTCCGCTATTTGAGACTCTACCAGGAGCTCCTAGGGTCACTGAAACACGCAAGACCCTCTACAGCTAACCGGTGAAGAGACAATAAAGGGGCTACCACAATGTCACTATCCAATGGAGAGGCACTAGAGGGGCTACCACAGTGTCACTACCCGATGGAGAGGCAATAGAGGGGCTACCACAATGTCACTACCCGATGGAGAGGCACTAGAGGGGCTACCACAATGTCACTACCCGATAGAGAGACAATAGAGGGGCTACCACAATGTCACTACCCGATGGAGAGACAATAGAGGGGCTACCACAATGTCACTACCCGATGGAGAGACAATAGAGGGGCTACCACAATGTCACTACCCGATGGAGAGACAATAGAGGGGCTACCACAATGTCACTACCCGATAGAGAGACAATAGAGGGGCTACCACAATGTCACTACCCGATGGAGAGACAATAGAGGGGGTACCACAATGTCACTACCCGATGGAGAGACAATAGAGGGCTACCACAATGTCACTACCCGATGGAGAGACAATAGAGGGGGTACCACAATGTCACTACCCGATGGAGAGACAATAGAGGGGCTACCACAATGTCACTACCCGATGGAGAGACAATAGAGGGGGTACCACAATGCCACTACCCGATGGAGAGACAATAGAGGGGGTACCACAATGCCACTACCCGATGGAGAGACAATAGAGGGGGTACCACAATGTCACTACCCGATGGAGAGACAATAGAGGGGGTACCACAATGTCACTACCCGATGGAGAGACAATAGAGGGGCTACCACAATGTCACAACCCGATGAGGAGACAATAGAGGGGCTACCACAGTGTCACTGCCCGATGAGGAGACAATAAAGAGGCTACCACAATGCCACTACCCGATGGAGAGACAATAGAGGGGGTACCACAATGTCACTACCCGATGGAGAGACAATAGAGGGGCTACCACAATGTCACAACCCGATGAGGAGACAATAGAGGGGCTACCACAGTGTCACTGCCCGATGGAGAGACAATAGAGGGGGTACCACAATGTCACTACCCGATGGAGAGACAATAGAGGGGGTACCACAATGTCACTACCCGATGGAGAGACAATAGAGGGGCTACCACAATGTCACAACCCGATGAGGAGACAATAGAGGGGCTACCACAGTGTCACTGCCCGATGAGGAGACAATAAAGAGGCTACCACAATGCCACTACCCGATGAGGAGACAATAGAGGGGCTACCACAGTGTCACTGCCCGATGAGGAGACAATAAAGAGGCTACCACAATGCCACTACCCGATGAGGAGACAATAGAGGGGCTACCACAGTGTCACTGCCCGATGGAGAGACAATAAATAGGCTACCACAATGCACTACGCGATGGAGAGACAATAGAGGGGCTACCACAATGTTACTACCCGATGAAGAAACAATAGAGGGGCTATCACAATGTAGAGCTCGATTGTGACGTGTATCCATATCTTTCAACCCCTTTAGCTTTCCTGTTGTCACCATATTTTTGTCCAAACTCTTCCCATCCATCCATCCATCCATCCATCATGTGCCATGCCGATATGCGTTGGCGGTCATGATTCGCCATTTCAGTCGATCACCAGAATAGTGGATCAGCTCAGTGTTCTTGTCTCGACTATGCCACGTGGTCACGCCATCCAGGTATTTACTTCTCTTTCTTCCTCTTGTTCTCTTCCCCTCGATATTTCCAGTTGTCACCAAGTTCTCTAATTTATTTCTTCTCATAAGATGTCAAAAAAGTGTTGACTGTCTACACCTAATTTTTCTAATCGGTTTATGATTTTCATTTGTTTCTTATAGGACTTGGTCGTTGGTGTTTCTGTACGTCCATGGTATTCTTTGCACTCTCCTTAGAAATCACATTTCCACAGCCATCAGATGTTTTTCAGATTGATTGCTCATTGTCCACGCTTCACATCCATACAAAAGTGCATACTCTATGTAGCACCTCAACCCTCTTTTTCTCGTAGCAATTGCCATCCTTTTATTGGTCCGTATGTTTTTCTTCATCTTGCAAAAGGCTACCTTCGCCATGGCAATTCTTGTTCTAATCTCTTCAAGCATCTCCCATCAGATGGTATGACTGTTCCAAGATAATTGTACTGATTCACTCAATCAATCAATCAATCAATCATGTGCCATGCCGGAAAGCGTGGGCGGTCATGACTCGCCATTTCACTCGATCACCAGTGTCGTGGATCAGCTCAGTGTTCCTGTCTCGTCCATGCCATGTGACCAAGCCATCCAGGTATTTTCCTCTCGGTCTTCCTCTTGGTCTGTTCCCTTCGATCTTGCAAGTTGTCACTAAGTTCTCCAATCCATTTCTTCTCATACCATGTCCAAAAAATTTTGACTGTCTACGTCTAATTTCTCTAATCAGTTTACGATGTTCATTTGTCTCCTGTAGTACTTGGTCATTGGTTTTTCTGTCTGTCCAAGGTATTCTTTGCATTTTCCTCAGAAACCACATTTCTGCAGCCAGCAGATGCTTTTCAGCTTGACTGCTCATTGTCCAAGTTTCACATCCATACAAAAGAACAGGCTCTATGTATCCCCTCAACACTCTTTTTCTCGTTTCAATTGACATCTTTTTATTGGTCAGAATGTTTTTCATCTTGCTAAAGGCTACTTTCGCCATGGCGATTCTTGTTCTAATCTCTTCAAGGCATCTCCCATCAGATGTTATGACTGTTCCAAGATAATTGTACCGATTCACTTGTTGAAGAATATTTCCATTTACTTATATATTACATTGTGGCACTTCTTCCTTCCTAGTGACGACCATAACTTGAGTCTTTTTACAATTTAATTCTAACCCCAGTTGCTCACTGTGTACAACAACCGCATCTAATAATTGTTGCAGGTCCTGAGCATTGTCTGCAATTAATACTGTATCATCTGCATATCTAATGTTATTGATGTTTCTTCCTCCAATGCTGATTCCGTTTATATCCTCTACATTTCTGAAAATATTTTCACTGTATAGGGAAAAAAGATCTGAAGACATCACACATCCCTGCCTAACACCTCTCTTAATTGGCTGATACTGTCCCACTTCATTATCAATCCTTATTGCAGCTTGTTGTTTCCAATATATGTTTTTTATAAGTCTAACGTCTTTCCCATCAATTTGTAGATCTGCAAGCATATCTACCATGTTGACATGTCTAACTCTATCAAAAGCCTTTGTATAGTCAATAAAGCAAAGATGTATATCCTTGTTTACTTCTATAGCACGTTCAATAACTGTTCGCAGCATATACACAGCATTTACTGTACCCTTTCCTTCTACAAACCCACATTGTTCTTCCCCTATTTCAGGTTGTATCTTCTTCCTCACTCTTTGCATGATAATTCTTAGCAAAATCTTTGTGATGTGACTCATTATACTAATTGTTCTATGTTGATCACATTCCAAGGTTCCTGATTTCTTTGGGATTGCAATAAATACAGAGTTACATAATTCAGGAGGTATATCTCCAGTATCATATAATGTGTTCCTAAGTCTGGTGACTTGCTCTAGTCCAAATTCTTCTAAAGCTTCAATCATTTCTGTTGTGATGTTATCTGCACCGGGGGCCTTGCCAGCTTTCATATGCTTAAGAACATTTCGAACCTCCATCTCCAAAATTGGCGGTCCTTCATTATTAAATCTAATATCATACTGTTCGTCTGTTATCATCATAAAGGTGTTTCACATAATCTGTCCATACATGTAGAATCTGGTCTTTTTCTATTATGATTTTGCCATCTTCAGTTTTTAGACACCCTGTTGATGTACTTGTTCTATTATTAGTAAGTTCCTGAATTCTTTTGTGCACTAATTTGGTATTTTGACTGTTGTGTTGGTTTTCAATTTCTAAGCACTTTTCCTCAAGCCATGCTTCTTTTGCCTCCTTACATAATATTCTGACTTGTCTGTGAATGTCTTCATATTTGACAGAATTATTTTTGTTGAGTCTTCTAGTTTCCATGAGGTGTAAAATTTCTTCAGTCATCCATTTCTTACGACCCACCTTCTTTAATTTTGGAATAGTTGTTTCTGCGGCCACATTGATTGAATTCTTCAACGTTTCCCATTGATCATCCACATCCTGGAATAGGATCTCTAGATCAGACAAAATTTCAAATCTGTTCTGTACTTCTATGTTGAATTTGTTTTGTATTTCCTTGTCATTACACAATGTACACAAATCATATTTAGTGTTTCCTGTTATATACTTGACTTTCTTCAACTTTATCCTCAATGTTCATGTGAGTAATCTATGGTCACTATAACAATCAGCACTGGGAACTGTTTGTGCTATTGTTAATGCGTTTCTAAATCTTCTGCTAATCAGAATGTAGTCAATCTGGTTTCTAATCCTGCTATCAGGACTCCTCCATGTCCATAATCTTCTAGGGTGTTGCTTGAACCAGGTGTTTCCTACAATCATTTCCTGTTCTTTTGCCCACTCTACGAGTCTGTATCCTCTTTCATTTCTCTCTCCTAAACCATAGTTTCCTACTGTGTATCTATCCCCTTGATTTCCTACTTTTGCATTGAAGTCTCCTATTATGATGTTTATTTCTGAATTTTTACATTTCTTTAAGGCAGACTCTATGTCATTATAAAATTCTTCTACACTATCTTCACTGGATTCTCCTGTTGGGGCATATACTTGAATAATATTTATGCTAAAAGGTCTGCCACTTAATTTAACTAGTAGAACTCTGCCCGACACGGCCCAATATCCTTGAACAGAATTTGCTGTTTTCCGATCATGTTGACATGTCTGTTTCTATCGAATGCCTTTGTGCAGTCAATAAAGCAAAGATGTGGCACTACCACACCTTAAACACCATCGTTTCACCGTTTTTATTTTTTAATCACATCATTAATTTGGTGGTTTTGTGACGTTCTAGAGATAATTAGTTGTTTACATAATTATAGGAAATCTCAACCGGTAATTCTATTTTTGAATGCGTTGTTAATCTCTCTAGATGTTAATACTGATTTCATGCTGTTGAAAGCATTTTCGGCAATTCCTATTCTCTTTTTGATTTCTATATCACTTCTGCCATCACCTGTTATAACATGACCAAGATAGAAGAAACTTGAAACTTGTTCTAGTATCTTCCCGTTTACTGTGATGTTCATTGATGACCATTCCTTTCCATTGGTGCTTGTCAAACATTTTTTATAGACTTATCAGCGCTCTGTCTGTGATGTGGTCAGTATCAAGCCTGTCTCCTTTACTGTCCACAATAAATACTGTTACTACTTTTAGCCTTAGTCGAATTGGAAGTCCAGATCAATGTTTCTTTTGAATTCCCGTGACAGGGATTTTACCACATGAGCACAAAGACGCCAGGCAAAGCCCTTTAAATAGTACACAATATCATTTCCTGTCTAGATAAAGCAGGCAATTGATTATCTCACCATCTTACTCCAAGCATCTTCTTTCTAGTTCTGTCTCCGACCTACTTTCACAATTCACTTGATTAATCCACCAGCCCCCGAGGAATCAGTAAACATGCACTATTTTAAATCCGGATTGACAACATAATGTGTATACACATGTCGAGAAACCCAGCTGGCGGTAACTCTGTATTCCTTCATCTCGGATTAACCAGAATTGCTTCCCCTACCCCGTAATGACGTTTTTCATGTGTACTTTTAACTCCGTGGTTTCGGTGAGTTAACACGAGCGATACTAATTATTACTTTATCACCTTCTGCTTTCGTTAGTTTTTGCTTAACTCACTACCAGAAGCTAGTTGTTTGTCTCAATAATTAACATATGCGGCTTTGGCTGGTTGTTTAGCCCATTTTGTCTCGGCAAATGAACAAATGAACTTAGTTACTAGTTTTTCACCTTCTGCCTTAGTTACTTATCTCACCACCAGAAGCAAATTGTTAAATTTCTTTTGTCTCGGTAATTAACATACGCAGTTCTAAATATTACTTTATCACCTTCTGGTTGAGTTAGTTGTTACTTAGCTCACAATTACCGACTAGTTGGTTAACACCTTTTGTCTCGGTCAGTTGACACTTGCGTTCCTAATTTACTACATTATTATCTTCCGCCTTAGTTAGATTTATTGAAGTCACCATCACTGGCTGGTTGTTAAACTCCTTTTGCCTCGACAAATTAGCAAGTACGTTGATAATTACTACTGTATCACCTTCTGCCTTAGTTAGCTGTTACTTAGCTCATTATCATTGGCTAGTTGTGTAACCCCTTTTGTCTCTGCCAGCTTACACAAGAGGTTGTAATGACTCGTATTACTTTATAACATTCTGCCTTCATTAGTTGTTAATCCCTGACGCGTAAGCCACCATGGCGTGCTGGCTAGACGCGGGCCTGATGGCCAGGTGATCGCGGGTTCCAATCAACATCAAGGTCTATTTATTCACTTAACCTGGGCTCTCAAGTCGACCAACACTAAACTGGGTACAAGGACATGACTTATGAAGTATAAGCGGTGGATGTGATACACAACACATCACCCATCGAGAGCCCATCTCGTTTGGTCTGTACAAATATGGACCTAGTGTCATGTGTCCAGAACGTCTACGACTCATAGAAGTGTCGTTAATCTACACTGACCCAGGTTCTTCAATCCTTGTTTCTAGTTTAACCCATTCTACACTGACCCAGGTTCTTCAATCCTTGTTTCTAGTTTAACCCATTCTACACTGACCCAGGTTCTTCAATCCTTGTTTCTAGTTTAACCCATTCTACACTGACCCAGGTTCTTCAATCCTTGTTTCTAGTTTAACCCATTCTACACTGACCCAGGTTCTTCAATCCTTGTTTCTAGTTTAACCCATTCTACACTGACCCAGGTTCTTCAATCCTTGTTTCTAGTTTAACCCATTCTACACTGACCCAGGTTCTTCAATCCTTGTTTCTAGTTTAACCCATTCTACACTGACCCAGGTTCTTCAATCCTTGTTTCTAGTTTAACCCATTCTACACTGACCCAGGTTCTTCAATCCTTGTTTCTAGTTTAACCCATTCTACACTGACCCAGGTTCTTCAATCCTTGTTTCTAGTTTAACCCATTCTACACTGACCCAGGTTCTTCAATCCTTGTTTCTAGTTTAACCCATTCTACACTGACCCAGGTTCTTCAATCCTTGTTTCTAGTTTAACCCATTCTACACTGACCCAGGTTCTTCAATCCTTGTTTCTAGTTTAACCCATTCTACACTGACCCAGGTTCTTCAATCCTTGTTTCTAGTTTAACCCATTCTACACTGACCCAGGTTCTTCAATCCTTGTTTCTAGTTTAACCCATTCTACACTGACCCAGGTTCTTCAATCCTTGTTTCTAGTTTAACCCATTCTACACTGACCCAGGTTCTTCAATCCTTGTTTCTAGTTTAACCCATTCTACACTGACCCAGGTTCTTCAATCCTTGTTTCTAGTTTAACCCATTCTACACTGACCCAGGTTCTTCAATCCTTGTTTCTAGTTTAACCCATTCTACACTGACCCAGGTTCTTCAATCCTTGTTTCTAGTTTAACCCATTCTACACTGACCCAGGTTCTTCAATCCTTGTTTCTAGTTTAACCCATTCTACACTGACCCAGGTTCTTCAATCCTTGTTTCTAGTTTAACCCATTCTTTAGCGCTCGCTCGCGTTAAACTCGAGCATAGTCCATACACGTTACTTCTGGTAGTACTGGGTTGAACAAGTTTTCTCTATTACCATTGTCACTCGCCATCAGGTGAACCCGACTTCAAATGTGCTTGTAATATACGTTACCAAGTCAAGGACGAGAAGTCAACATTTTAGTCCAACTGATCGATGTGCCCCTTACCTCAGCATCAGCACGCCGGATGTTTAAGATCCACCGCTCTTACCCATTCGGCCAAGATGACCTCTGTTTAACCCAAGAATCAAACTATTTCCCTCACAGTGGTAACAGGTTGGGTAGTAAAACGGGAATGCGTGTGACATTGTGCAACGATATTACCTAACTTTACTTCTGGTTATAGGCACGGGATGCGAGATGCCGTGTTCTTAATTTAGTGTGCCATAATTTAGGAGGTCCCATTTTGCCAACCAGTACCCATTTTGTCAACCAGTACCCATTTTGCCAACCAGTACCCATTTTGTCAACCAGTACCCATTTCACAAGTAAATACTCATATTACAGCCAAGCTCTCATTTTACAACCTGTTCTCATTTTACAACCCAGCGCCCATTTTACAAACAGGTACTCATTGTGAAACCCAGCACCCATTTTACAATTCATGTCAACACATTTTAACACTTCAGTGCCAATATTACACCTTAGTACTTATTTTACAATCCTGGACCCATTTCACAACAAAGTACAGATTTTACAACCAAGTACTCATGTCACAACTCTATTCTACAACCCAGCATGGTGGATGTGATGTATTAAGTGGTTTCAAACTACCATATGTTACTGTCAATCCCAGGTGCTAAACACAATCTTTACTTTTACATACCTTGAGTGCTCTATGGCAAAGTTTCTTGCATATCCTTTAGAGGACGTCGCAGTCAACCCCAGCATTTGTTGACTATTTGTGATTTCTTGACAAGTTTACGTTCAATAGTTTGCCATTGCTTTCTAAGCGACCGAGATTCATATTAAAGAATGAAACCAGCGCTAGGAGGTCTGCTGCCAAATCGCCCGCAGATATGTTTCGAACGTGGTATGCGGGATTACGAATTGTGTTCGTAAGATCTTCTCAGTACATTTTAACATTCTCATGGCAAATTTATCAAGTGCCATCTCCTCTCTCTCTCTCTCTCTCTCTCTCTCTCTCTCTCTCTCTCTCTCTCTCTCTCTCTCTCTCTCTCTCTCTCTCTCTCTCTCTCTCATCTCCTCATTGAAGGTCTTGTTAATTAATCTCTAGCATCATCTGCTGTGTGTCTTCATGGCACATCCAAGGAAGCTTCCTCTCCATTCCCTCTCATGATGTTGTCCACATATCTGTAACGTTGATCCCCGCTCCCACCCCCTCTACCACGCTTCTCCTTCATCTTTCCCTCTAGTACATCCTTTTACAAGGAACAACGCCATTATTTTTCTGTTCTGTAAAGCTGCATTACTTTGTGTTATTTTATATTGTTTACATTTCCACAGGTTTAACGCAGTTCCACTAATTTTATTTATATTATAGATATCACCATAAGGTGGGAAGTGCTTTACAGAAGAGTGTAGAAAGCAAGAGGTTCGAATTCATGACACCGAGTTTTATCCCATATGGCTCGGTCTCTTTCCGCATTATGTCCTGACGAAAACTTCACACAAAACACAAACTCCGTAGCTCCAGCGACTACCCCCTGGAGTCTTTGAGTAAATTGCACTCATGAATCGAACGACGTAGCCCGTGATCGAACACAAGACCTTCACCACGGAGACTCCCATTGTTTGACAGACCCTCGCTCTCGTAATTTCCCACCGATAAGACAAGATCCTTTGGTAGTTCCCTTAGTGCATCATTTTCGCTCCCATCTTCACTCTTCTCATCTTCCTCTTCCTCCTCTTTTCTACTTCCCTCTCCTCTTACTCTTCCTTATATTTCTCTGTTTCATTTTAATTATTCTCATCATCTTCCTCCTCCGCCCCCCCCCCTCTCTCTCTTTCTCTCTCTCTCTCTCTCTTTCTCTCTCTCTCTTTCTCTCTCTCTCTCTCTCTCCTTATCTTTTTTCCTCCTCTTTATCTCACTTTAACTCTCCCATCTCCTCTTCTTCTTTCTCCACTTCCTCTTTCTCCTCGTTCGTTTTATTCTCTTCCTCTACGCCCCTCTCTCTCTCTCTCTCTCTATCTCTCTCTCTCTCTCTCTCTCTCTCTCTCTCTCTCTCTCTCGCTCTCTCTCTCTCTTCCTCATCCGCTTCCCCCTGACGGGACAATTTTAGTGAAGGCACAAATAATAGCACGAAAATGTCGCGATACTATCAAAGGAAGACATTGCTAAAAAAGAAAAAAAAAATTAATGACTACACGTGTGCATCAGCTAAGTGCAACATTCTAAACATTGAAGCACGTAAAGTATGAGAAATATTAAAATTAAATTTAGTTGCATGTCCTTCACATGATGTAGCAGTCAACCCCAGCATTTTTGCTGTTCGTGATTCCTGAGCAAGTTTTACGTTCAGTAGATTGCCATTGCTTTCTGAAAGACCTTTTTCGAATAAAAAAAAACAGTACCACTGTGTTTCGAACCCGGGTATACGGGATTACGAATCGCATCCGTAACATCTTCGCCACGGAGAACGGTATGAGAAATATTGCACACCATTAAACTGTGAAATATACCCAAAAAAAAATAAAAATAAAAACAGTCAGCTCTTTTCAAACATAATTGATATACACTTTTGTATGTCATTGCGATCAACCGAAACTCCAGGTTGAATTTCCATGCACTTTATGCTCTGTAGTTTGCCGTTGCTTTTGAACAAAAAGTCAACGTGTAAGGTCAACAATGCCGGTGAAGAGATGGAACAGCCTACCTCGCCATCAACGTACTGGAAATTTAAGAGTGAGCGCTCTTATTCTTTCCACCTCGTCAACGTCTATATAAGTAGACACAAAGGTACCGAACACATGCCTCTAGGCAGGAACTGTAAAAGGGATAATATAATAGGTACAAAATAAGCGACACAAAGACATGTGTATTGTATTGATATATTTTCAGTAGGAGACTCCACACTCTACTAATGAAGCATCAGATTCGCTGGGCTGGTCACTTGACTCGCATGTCAGATCACAGGCTTCCTAAACGAATTTTTTAGCGAAAGATGCGTTGTGGTAAACGCCCCCCAAGGCGGTCAGAGGAAACACTTTAAAGACATTCTGAAAATCTCACTGAAAGCTTTTGGAATTCATCACGACACTTGGGAGACTGCTGCGAAAGACCGAAATTCGTGGCGCACATAATTACGCAAGGGTGCAGTCACTTGTGAAGCAACCAGGACCGCAAGAGCTTTTAGAAAAAGGCTGGACAGAAAAACCACTGCAGAAGATCCTCCTTAAGCATTCTTTGCCCACATTGTCAAAGAACATTTCGAGCCATAATAGTCCTTATCAGCCATCTTAGAACTCAAGGCTCTATATTTTAAACCCCACCGGATGAAATGAATGGTCATCATCATTCTAGATGGACAAACAACAGGAGACTCGGCTGCGCTATGGCTAGACACTCACCTGCTGGTCATGAGTATATCCGGGCACATTCGGATGTTAAACATTGACCGTGGCTCCCAGGTCGATCCAGCCTAAACTAGGTACCAAGAATGTAATGGGAGGTAAAGGCGGTCGGCGTGATACTGGCCACATCGCCCACAAAGTGCCGATTGGTCTATTTAAAATTTGGGTCAAGTACTGTATGCCGGATGCGAATTAATGCGCGTGTACTTTATCCAGTATTACACTGGTAGCCTTTATTTCTATATAGTTCATGTACACATTCGGTATATGAGAAATACATTCACAGGCAATGACTGGCACTTTTAGACGTAAAGCAAACAAATTGAGATAGAGGACACACTAGACCGAATACACATTGAAATATATAGGCAAACTGCGGTTCGAGCCTGATGCCTTCAAATGATGACAATGAATGAAAATCTCTCCAAAAATACGAGAAGTAGACTGTAAACTTTACCAGAACACGATTACAAATAACAAAATGGATCTTGTAGCTAAAGCCTTCATGAGCACAGAAAAACACAAACACTATGACCGAGCCATATGGGATAAAACCCGGTGCTATGAAGTCGACCCTGTCGACTTTTAAGTGACTTTTTTTTTATTGAATCTACGTGTATGATTCCAATAAGGTGAATGAACCGGATGTGTGGTTAAGAGTTGGCAGGGCCCTTATGGCGTGAGAGCACTATCCGCTCATTTCGTCTCATTTGAGTAAAGCAAATATTGCTCTACCCATCTATCCATCTGCTGTTTCTTATCAATGATGATTTCTCCAGCCAAAGTTTTCAGTGGTGCACTTCTTGTAATTATTGGACAGCAGGTCTTCTTTATCCCTTCATGCATGCTTCTGATGTTTCCTTTGTCACTTGCATTTTGAATGACGTCAGAAATATGATAAGAATAACGACAAGCATATAATTCAAAGACAGACAATAGAGTGGTTTGTACATCTTATGGCGATGGAATTCAATAAACCAGCAATATTATCAAGATAAATTATACTGGATGGACTGAGACTAGAGGATTATCATCAGCAGAGTTGATACAGAACTTTACGATCGGAGATATGTGAAGGAGAATGAACACCTGCGCCAGCTGGAAGGGTACACGATAATAATTACCAATAAAAGCATGCAAAAGTACAGATTTGGCTATAGAGCGAGAGATAGATCAAGGAAACGAAGGACAGACAGACAACCTTGTGTCCTTATGTTTGCTTCGCCTAACATTAATAAGCTGAGCAGAATTTTAATACTTATAACTAAATGGAAAATATTGTTTACTTTGGTTCTCATTCTGCTGTGTAGACATCTGCTTAGTGTTTTCCTGATATATCCAGTTTTGTGTGGAAATGATATGCTTCAAAATATTATGTTATAATTGTGTTTTAATTGTGTTAAGGGGTAGTTCTGTTGATATTAAGTAAGAAAGGCGGTGTGTTTATCATTATTAGGTAAATTGAATTGTATTATCATCAAATAGGGTGAGTTAGTGCCCTGGTAAGTGAACGTTTTAAATAATTGTCACCCCTTCTTCTAAATTATGAAGTCTAACTTTATTTTTAATTTCTTTCAAAAGTATCAACATAAACGTGTTCCTTGTGCAATGTAATTGAATGTAATATACAATACAATATATCTGCTACTATTTTAACATTTTTACATCATTACTGTGACATACTCCTACTTTCCATTTTCTGTCATTAATTTTTGTTTGGTCCAATCCCACGTTTTGTTTGGTAGTGAATCAGTTAAAGATACACTAAGTAGACACGGAAACATTGTACCCAAGGCAGCACATCTAGCCTTGAAACGTAAAGACACCCTCCTCCCCATCAAAAAGTTTAACAGCAAGTGTGGATATCAGAAGAGTACGTACACCTGGGCTATACAACAGGCAAAGTAGTTGGTTCGAGTCTTTCACAAACATGGTTAATGGCGAAACCCATTTAAAGAGTCTAGTAGATCGTACTTAAGAGGCGACACTGGTCATTTCCTTGATTTTAAAAGTTAGTTGCGTGTACTTTACAGGACTTAGACGTTAACCCCATTATTGTTTGGCTACTTGTGACTTACTAGACAACTTTACGTTCAGTAGTGTGCCATTGTGTGTGTTTTTTTTACGACGACGCTCATATCATGGACATCAGAGCAAGGTGAGCTGCTCCCAAATCGCCTGCGACAAATCTGGAACCTTCGACCCCAATATATCAGGGAATAATGAAAATGCGCTTACCAACCCCCGAGCGAAAGATGCCGACACCTTGTGACCGGATCCAATATATTTTAATTTTCTGTTGTCAAGTGTATACTCTAATGTATACTACTCTCTCCCCTCGTATTTGATAAGTGTCGCTCACTGTCTGTCTTATTTATTATGTGAATGCAGCCGGTTGAATAGGGAGTTTATTTGGGGATGACGTGGAAGATGCTGAAGTAGACAGCTTCATGGCTAATAACATCAAGTGTTTCTAAGCGTGTGAAAATCTGAACCTCGAGAACATAATCACTTCAATTTACTCGCGTTCACGAATCTGCCGCTCGAACAAGCTTCGACAAGAGACAGATTCTCTGGAAGGCACTACAATTATGATTAATGTGAAATGCTGAAACAGTTTGACTGCCTGCTCTATTCACACGAATGCCCGGCTTGAATGAGATGTTTACTGAACTGGCTTCAGTTTTGCAAGGAACACTTTGTGGCGTGGAGGGAAATGAAAAGATTCGAGGGGTTGGGAGAATATTGGAGGAGAGAGGCTTTCACGAAATGGGGGTAAATTAAGTGAAGCAAAGGAGAAAATGATGAAGTTTTATTTTTAAGACGGGGGTAAATTAAGTGAGGCCAAAGCTGAAAACGATGAAGTGTTTAGGATTAAAATCGTAATGGAAGCAACATTAAAAGTTTGACAATATGTGTAAGGGATGGCGGGTTTGAAGATGACACTACAAGTCCAGATAGCCCACGCGTCATAATATTGTTGCTTAATCTACGGGAGCAAGCTATGTGGCGAAGATGTTACTGACGCGGTTTGTCATCCCGCATACCCGCGTTCGTAACACAGGTGCGCACGATTTGACAACAGAACGCGTTGTTTTTTTTTTTTTTTTTGGTTTTTTTAACGAAATGGTATGGGTACCGGTCGTTCAGAAAGCAATGGCAACCTACTGAACGTAAACATGTCAAGATATCACAACAGCAAAAAAATACTGGTGTTGACTACAACGTCCTGTAAATAATATGCAACTAACTTTTAACTTTAATCTATGGAAGGTTTTACCAGTCGTGATAAAAGTACACATCCATATCGACAGATGCACGGTTTTACTTCTGCGACTCAGGCTGATATTCTTGTGCAGTACATTCACAGGTACCGATGTTCACTCACAGAAGGTAAGGAAAGAAGTTTCGTTCAGCTGATACATTAGACGATACAGATATTTCCATGGCAGATACTGCTTGTTAGAGTGTGAATTATTTGCACTTGTAGATAGGGAAATCCTAACTATCGTGAAACTTAATCGGATGAACAGCGCAAAACTGCCTTTGAATATAAATGTTATAGAGGGGTGCCATGAATATCTTCGATACAAAAAAAGAAAACAAATGCATCCTTACGTCAAGATCTGAATATTGAAGAAAGTTGGCTGCTGAAGAAGATAAAACAAAGACATTTGAAATATTTTGGTCACTTTAAACGTCATAAAAATTTTGAGAAAACAATAATGTTTTTTTTTTTGGGGGGGGGGGGTGGGGGGGGGAGTATATATGCCCGGGAAGAGAGGAAGAGGAAGGCCAAAGAGATGATGGGTGCAGGGTGTGGCAGATGATCTCCAGATGGGTGTATCGGACGTGGGATACCTAACTTATGACCGAGAAGTTTTCCGGAAGGTTGTTATGGGAGCGAGGTTCTGCAAAGGACATGCTCTTGTCCATTCGGCTATGCTGACCTTTATCCAATAAGCCATAAAAACGGGTCCTTTACTTTTGTTTTCTACTTACATTTCTTGATAGAATACAAGTAAGCAGTCTTCATTTTTGTCACTGGAAATAATACAAAGTACAAGCTAGTTTCTCTTTTCTTCCAATATAAAGTATACTGACAATAGTTCTGTGTGTTTGTGTATAGATGAAACGTCTGATCGTGCTTTCGAAAACCTTATAACACTAGTATTACCGCCTTAAATAGTTTATTTATGAATATCTTCTTCTTCTTCTTCTTCTTCTTCTTCTTCTTCTTCTTCTTCTTCTTCTTCTTCTTCTTCTTCTTCTTCTTCTTTTTCTTCTTCTTCTTCTTCTTCTTCTTCTTCTTCTTCTTCTTCTTCTTCTTCTTCTTCTTCTTCTCTTCTTCCATATACCTTAGTGAAGTGTTGGGACGAGGTAAGCATCTTTTACGTGCTCTTTATAACGCACTTTATAAGTTGGTATTCATTTCTCTAAGGTTACTCTTGATACCATCACTCCGGTTTTACGCCGTCTTCCCTTGCCCTGTATCTTATATCTGAATTAACATATGGTATACACGTTTCGAAACGCTTGCCTACCCTACCGGTGATCACGGATGGATTCGATGAGCATCGGGGCAGATTATAATATTTTAAATTGACCTGGATTGTCAGGTAGACGAATATAAAATGGTACCAGAAAATGTTTCTGGAAGTAAAGGCAGTTGGTATGCTACTGACCACATCACTCCCAAGTTCCATTTGGTCCGGTAAAATATGGGTCTTGTACTAAACGCTCAATGCTAATTAAGGCGTAAGAAATGTCCTTTTCTTTACTTACTACAGGGTGTATTTTTAATGACTGTGCAGTGTTTGAAAATATTGTACAGAGGGTGAATACAATACTTGGACCGGCAATATTTTCAAACACTGCGGTGATCAAAAATACACCCTATATAAACGTTATGGGTACGGGGTATGCCTGTGGTAATCATGCCTGCCTGCCTGCCCAGTGGTTATTTTTATTAAACTCCAATAAAACGGATTTCTAGCTTGAATCGGGCTCACAGTCTTAACCCCAATGAATCAGCTACCATCTCCACAATGAAAGTTGGCTGCAATGGATCCCCACCACTGTCTCTCGACTTGAATGTACATTCTGTTAATACTGCTGTACACCTCGGAAGAGCAAATCTATTGATGTAACCCTCCCACCAGTTGTCTACTTCGTGCTCGCCTGCCTTCAGCCTTACCCTCCACCATGGATTTTATAAAATTTTTATGCTTTTTAACGTGGCCGAGAAACGGGTACCAAAACATCTTCTGAGAAGAAAAAGCAGCTAATGTGAACATCACCCAGCGATTCCTGATTGAGCTGTAAAAATATAACGCTAGCACCATTTATGAAAACGCCTCACGGTGTGAATTGGGCCCACAGCTTTACTTATCTAGAAATGTTATACCATTACCCCCCCCCCCCCCCTCTCTCTCTCTCTCTCTCTCTCTCTCTCTCACTCTCTCACACACACTCTCTCTCTCTCTCTTTCTCTCTCTCTCTCTTTCTTTCTCTCTCTCTCTCTCTCTCTCTCTCTCTCTCTCTCTCTCTCTTTCTCTCTCCGCGATATAATGATTTCTATAGATTCAATGTATAAAAATATAGTGTGTATTTTTAATGACTGTGCGGTGTTTGAAAACATTGCCGGTCCAAGTTTTGTATTCACCCTCTGTAAAGTTCAAAATGTTCTAATTTGGAATGAATTGTACAAGACATTGTAGCTTTCAAAATGGAACTGGTGATAGTGAGAAACCCGTATCTGGAAAATGATGCTAACCAACAAGAAAGGGAACATTGTAAATTTATAAACCCTGATCTAAAACATACAAGCGAATCACATATGTTCATGTTCTTGCATAAAGTGAACTCACCTGCAAAAAGCAAATCATTGAGCGAGCGCTGATTAAGCACACGCTCAAACATGATGTACCGCGACCAGCTACAACGTACATCTGCTGTATGCTTCTATCTGCACCGCGATTACGGGTTCGTGTGTGTGTTTTAAATAAATAGGTAAATTGGCTCAAGCAGTTTCTTGCTATGGGGGATGTTATGTGAGAGTGCAATCATAGTTTGTAGGTCTGAGAGCAAAGAGGAGTATGCGGCCAGTCTTTCCGTCACTTTGGCCAGCGACTAACCCTGGTGTAGAACCCGCATTGATCGTGTTTATGACTTTACCAGCTCAGTTCGCTATCGCGAGCATCAGCATCATCATGTGTCGTGCCGATAAGCGTGGGCGGTCATGTTTCACCATCTCACTCGATCACCAGAGTTGTGGATCAGCTAGTGTTCTTGTCTCGACCATACCTTGTGGCCAAGCCATCCAGGTATTTACTTCTCTGCCTTCCCCTTGGCCTCTTCCCCTATATCTTGCCAGTTGTCACCAGCTTCTCCAATTTGTTTCTTCTCGTAACGTGACCAAAATGGTGACTATCCACGTCTAATTTCTCTAATCACTTTACGGTTTTCATTTGTTTCTTGTAGGACTGACTTGTTCATTAGTTTTTCTGTCTGTCCATGGTATTCTTTGCATTTTCCTCAGAAACCATATTTCCACAGCCATCAGACGTTTTTCAGCGTGTTTGTTCACTGTCCACACTTCACATCCATACAAAAGTACGGGTTCTATAGCTCAACTCTTTTTCTTATTGCATATGACATCTTTTTATTGGTCAGTATGTTGTCCATCTTGCAAAAGGCTAACTTATCCATAACGTTTCACGTTCTAATCTTTTCAAGGCATCTCCCATCAGATGTTATGATTGCTCCGAAATAAAAGTACCGATTTACTTATTTAAGAATATTTCCATAAACATCTTGAATGTCCTTTGCAGACGTTGAAATCAACCCCAAAGTGATTTTCTAGGCAATGGTGTGTTCACTAGTCTACCTTTGCTTTCTGAACGAGACGTCAAAGCTGAAGTCCAACCGGTGTCGGGTCTGAACCGCCTAATTCGTCATCAGAGAACCGGAAGTTTAAGAGCGAGCGCTCTTATTTTTTAGCCACGTCAACATCCAATATTATAATCTCGCTGTGTAAGACTTAATCAACTTAAGCCTTGGTCAATTTAAGACTTAGTCAATTTAAGACTTAGTCAATTTAAATATGTTGAATGTAATGTAGAGAATTATCAATTGTTGTGGAACCCTTGAGGCCACTGAGAAAGTATGTAAATAAATTCACAAGTATTGACTGATGCTTATTAAAAAGTAGAACATAGAAACAGAGATTAGTGGGCATATTAGCCAATATAAAAATGTAAAGCTATAGTTACTATACCGGGATTCGAACGTTTCTCCTTTAAACAATTACAGTTCATCGCTGCAGGAACATGGATACACTTACTCATGGCCAAACCGATACACCTAAAACGGGCGTCATCATTAGCCAAGTCTATCACCCACTTGAACCAACAACTATGAAATATGGGAAACATCTGTATCTAACCATAGAAATATCACCATAGGCATCATTATTTTATAGTAACCAAGCTTAGGTCAAACAACACACACACACGCACACACACAGGCGCACACACACACACACACACACACACACACACACACACACGCACGCACGCACGCATGCACACACACAGACACACACACACAGACACAGACACACACAGACACACACACACAGACACACACACACACATCCATTGGATGGATACAAGAATATTGGATGGATACAAACACAACAGAACACATGGATTCTAGACATGACAAATGATTTCACGTTTCTAGGAATGTCGAGAAGGACATATCTCAAAGCACATGTGTTCCTACACATTTTCAAATTGTCTATCTAGTGTGTCCTCTAATCTCTACTTCTTTCTTCAAATGCTGTGAGTGAAAATTAATACACTGTCATTTAACTGTCTGTCATTTACTGCCAGTATAGTACCTTGCGGTGTATGGCAAGGGGGTCTTTGAGCCTGAGGAATTAAGGCCGCCTGGCTAGTGCAGTCGCCGCGAACTGTGCAGGTTAGGATTTTCTTTTTGCCCCCGACAGAAAAAAAATCCCACACCTTACTGAGGGATCGAACCCGGGTCTCCCGAATGGGAGTCCGGCGTTCTAGCCACTCGGCCAGCCGCTCCTCTCGTGCTATCAAATGTTCTCACTGTGCCATAAATATTCGGTGCTGGTGGCAGGGAGTTACAGGACTGGCTCATAAATACAGAAGTCTGGGTTTAATCCCCACTAGTTGTTGATTAAACCAGCTGACAACATGGGTATCAGATAATTCCTATGATGTTCTTGTCTGGGAAGGAAATGTGGCGATAAAGACAGCTGGTCACTGTACCCCATTAAACCGTAACATAGTGTATGTGAAGCTTTTACAATTGACGCCCGGGTCTCCTTACCAACCATGGGACATCATCATGTAGCAGATTCTTTGCAGAACGCTGCTCTACTCATGGCCTACAGAAACAAAGTATCAGAACCTACCATCCCATACTTAAAGTGGAGACTCCGTGGAGAAATGGTTATGTCGCCAGCTTCCCGCTTTGAAGGTTGTGGGGTTCACGATTGCAATTTTCTTGGAGTCGTCTGGGGTTCGTCGCTGGAATAACGACGTTCATGCTTTGTGCAACGATTTCGACAGGACGGCCTGCGAAAAGAGACCGGGCCATATGGGATAAAACCCGGTGGAAAGAAATCGATCATCTTGTTATTTTAAACCCTTTTCTTTTACCTTATCTGCATAGACAGGGTTACCTATTGAACGCACGCACTCGCACCGACAAACACACACGTCATCTTTACTGGATTCTCTACTTACCTCCATTGTGTCACTGTCTATGTTATCCTCGCTGCTTCTTTGACTTGATCTCACTGTCACTGTATGTTCATTATATTTGTTTTCGTTTCCAGTCTACACAATGGAGTCGTCCGTTAATATAAATTATTACGAAATGCAGCTCTATACAATATATGTCGTCTCTGTTAATTTTCATACACAAGAAATCACTCTTTTTATATAACTTATCACAAATTATATCTTCAGTATGCCAGACAGTAATATCTTATTTCTGTGTCGCTGTCAGCTGATCTTCTCAAGTCATGGCGTCCGTCACTTCTAGAGTTGAATAGCGTTGAAACTGTTATCTTTCTGAAGCACAGCAAAGTCCTTGTTTGAGAAAATGTTCTGCTGGCTGGTGATAATTGTCTCTAGGCTAATGAATTCTGTGTTTACTAATCTGTTCTTCTCACTGTTGATATCATTCTTCAGCACAAATAATTATAATTTAGGCATCTGCTGTGATTCCAATAGTTTTCTTGTTTTTAGCACAACGAAGTTCTTGTTTTAAAATAGGCTTTGTTTTCTGTTATTATATTGTTTTATTTTTTTTTTAGCACAACGAAGTCCTTGTTTAAGAATCCGCTTTGTTCCTTGCTGTTATCTTTCTGAGGCTTTGTGAAGTTATTGTTTAAAGATCCGCTCTGTCCTTTGTTATCTTATTGTTTTTAATACAACGGAGTCCTTATTTAAGAATCCGCTCTCCTCCCATTTCTTATCTTGTTTTTGTAGTACAATGAAGTTATTGTTTTAACATATGGTTCGGCTGTCTGTTGTTATCTTGTTTATAGCAATGCATTTCCTTCCCTGTCGTTATATTGTTTTTGCAGTACAACAAAGTTGTTGGTTAAGAATTCCCTTCGGTATCTGTTCGGTATCTTTCTGTAGCATAGTGAAGTTCTTGTTTAAGGATCTGTTCAGTACCCTGTCAAAATAAAGATACATATATAAATATACGATATGCACCCGTGAAAGAGTGAGAGTGAATGAGTGAGTGAGTGAGTGAGTGAGTAAGTGAGTGAGTGAGTGAGTGAGTGAGTGAGTGAGTTAGTGAGTGAGTGAGTGAGTGAGTGAGTGATGGAAGGAGGGAGTGAGTGAGTGAGTGAGTGAGTGAATGAGTGCGTGCGTGTGTGCGTGCGTACGTGTATGCATGTGCGTGCGTGCATGATTGGGTGTGTATTTGTGTGTGAAAGTAACTCCAAGGGAACTACTGCCGTTTTTGCCTAAAGTGTTGGGTCATTGACATCACTCTTTCACGGCGGCAGAAGTGAGGTTAGCAGTTCACTTCCTCACCGCCCTTATGTCCTAGAACAATCTTTCAACTGATGCCATTTAACGAGGTTGGTCTGTCTTATAGCCAGGATGGAAGACACGAATCCTGGCAGTGCTGAGAGGTAACTCCAAACCACAGCTCGTAATGAAATTAACTAACTGCTACATCACCACACCTCCGATGTTCGGAACAGTTTTGTAAATTACTTTGCTTTATTCGTACAATAAATGTGTTATTTTATTAACAATATCTGACAAATTAACAATGGTATATTTATTAACTGTCAAAGGTAATCATCCTCGTCGTCATTTTGTTTCCTGCCAATTACCGTAGGCGTGCACGATTTTACACAGATCTCGGCCCTTAGTATTTCGAATCATCTCTTTGTTAACTTTCCTCCACTCCACCTTTTCTGTTCATCCAGCATTATCTCTCTCGGCCTGCCTCTGCCTCTACTTTTACATATATGTTCCAGTTGTGGCGCTCTATTTCAATACAGCTCTTCTCATTATATGATCAAAAAATCATGTGTATCCTTTTTATTGTTGTATATAATGTCTTAATTTCATTAGCCTCTGCCAGGCATCCGCTGTTAGTTACTCTGGCAGTCCTGGGTATTTGCAATATTTGTTTCAGAAATCACAGTTCTGTTGCTAGTCATAAATAGAACATGACATTTGCCATTGTTTCGTTCCCTCAATTTTGTTCTCGGTCGAAGCCAACACTGAAATGATTTTTGCTAGTGAGACAGCTTTCCTTTTTACCAGTGTCCCTCGCCATCAGGCGAATCTACTTAGACTTCTGGGGTGCATGTAATTTACGTCTCCAAGTCCTGAGTTGACTTGAATTTAGTTGAGCTAAGAACTGACAGCACTGCACTCAGGATATTTCTATATGCGCTCCGTCCCTTCGTTTAACAGCCAACGAAGTGTCATACTGCTAATCGTTCCAACTGCCAACTGATTGAAAGTTCACCCGGTCTTCCCGCTCAGTTTTGAGATTCTTCCAGAACCCCTGTCAATTCCCCGCCATACCATTCTCTCCACATGGGGTTCATAGTCTGTTTTCCCGCTTTCTCCACCTGGTAAAACAGGCGCCAGACCACCTGTCCCTTCTCCATAGGTAATCTACTACCGAGAGGTGATTTCCCTGCCAGCCAATCAGCCTGTTCATTCCCCCCACACTCCCGCGTGACCAGGGCAGACAATCAATACAATTCTCACAATCTGTAACCTCTGAAGCGAGGCAAGCCATTATACACGAAACATTCCTTTATCCACTTGAATACAATATGTGTTGCAGAGGTCTCATCCAACCATCGGAAAGCTATTGTTGCTGCTTCCACTTCCACTCTCACGCTGGAGTTCGTAGTCTTATATGCCAGACTCTCCTTTTTCAAACATAGGCATTAGTCTTCGAAATTCAAGTCCAACCACCACGTCTTTTTCTGACCATTGACTCATCGGTGTAGATAAATATGTCACCTTAATATGGGTTGCCCTGGATCATTTATTGCAGCTCAAATTCTGTGCGGTCTGTTGCCCATTCTCTGCAGTCACGACCCAGTGTTACCTTATGCCAGTCCGACATGTCTTCCGGTACTTTTACCCACATTTTTTCACGATTGAAGTTCTCTATTTCACACACCTGAGTTATAGATATTTCTGTCTGTGCCATCCAGGACCTACCTCTTCTTAGTCTATGACCCTTGACCCTATCCATGGCTTCATGCAGGGTGTGATCCCTGGCTGCAACGACTCTCAGGAACCATTTACCTTGAAGGACCCTGTGCCTGTCCGCAGTTGTTGGTAGTGCAAGGATATGCCTCATGCATATAATTGGTGTTTCCTTTGTGCACCCCCAGGATCACCCGAATGGCCGCTTTCTTATGCGCTCCAACCTTTCAAGCTAGCTCTTTGATACTGTCAGGCGTATTGACTCCTGTGGGCCCACCTTGCCCCTTCCCTAGCAGGCAGGCTCTACTAAAGTGACTGGTTAGTTACTGTTTTTAAATGAAAACCAATTCCAGAACAAGAAGTCAACGTCAATTGATCGGCTAAGTAGAGATCCTCTACATCGACATCAGTGCACTGGAAGTTAAAGAGCGAGTGTTCTCATCTATTGGGCTATGTGACTGCAAGAAATATGAAGATTGGATAAGATACTAGACGATAAAGCTTCCCAGTCATCAGAGGTTTAATGCTCACTCCAATGTCAACACATTTGATGGTCCCTGGAATTTTTCTCTTTATTCTTACATTCTTGCATAACGCGGGTTTAATTCACAGATAGATTGGTTCCGTTCAGTTGAAGCCAGTCTGGTGTGGAAATTACCGCTGAAATTGAATTTTAATACTTGCAAACCATTTGTTACAAGGAGTAAACACTATACAGAACCCGTGTCTTCGGGACTGTTGTAATTAGAGCGACCTACAATAACGAACTAAGTATGAAGGAGTTTGCTTTCCTTTTTTCCCCCATTCTTTGCTTCATTTCATTTCCTTATGTTAAGTAAACAGAAAGTAAATGCCAGGCCTAATGCTTGTTGGGTATATGGTGCTAGCCCCACATTTTTATAGACAAGTCGACATTCGACGGGTGTGTGGTCAACATCACTTTTATTCTCCAAAACATATCCATGCACCCATTTTAGGCTAGGTCGACCTGGAAGCTCAGGTCAACTTTTATTTTTATTTTAAGAATCCCAGTCTCATTGGGGATTTGAACACGTGCGCACTGGACCGGCAACTAAGCTGGTTAGTCAGTATGCTACCGTTGCTACCACTTGTAAATTGAAACTTTTGTTATTCATGTAGGAGGTTTGGACGAGCTCAGGGCTTTATGATGGGGAGTCTTCGTGGCGAAGATGCGGAGCTGGTACTCTGTGCGAGGCTTTCGACAGGTCGCCGTGTGGAAAGAAACCGAGCCATATAGGATGAAACCCCGTGTAATGAAGTCGAACCTATTGCCTTTTAAAACACCTTTTTATTTTATTTTTAATTTTTTTTTTTTTTTTTTTTTTTTTTTTTTTTTTTTTTTTGAGAGAGAGAGAGAGAGAGAGAGAGAGAGAGAGAGAGAGAGAGAGAGAGAGAGAGAGAGAGAGAGAGAGAGAGAGAGAGAGAACCCTATGACAAGTAATTAATCCTGAGCAAAATGGACAGCAAATCCGAGGTAGTAGACCGGTGCCCCACTCAAAGGTCATCACGAATATCAAGGCCATAAAAGTCGCAAGATCAGAACTATGACCTACGCTCCCCAAGACTTTTAAGAACTGTTCCACGGCGTAGCCTACCCAGAGGCCTGGTTTTCAGTCTACTTAACGTGTGAATCATCGCTGTGCCTCTCCGTTAATACTTAAGTGTCGGTAATGTTCACGCCACTGGTTCCTGACATTGGAAAGAGGAAGGAGAACTCTGTTCCATGTGGAGGTGGTACTTCACTACTGGGAAATGAGTAAGGTCTCTACGTCAGTCTCACCTTAATAGATGCAAGTTCTATTGAGGGTTCAGGTGACCTAAAAGTCAACATAGTAGATTCAGGAGTAGGGCCTAAATTCTTCCATCGGCTTTCCAGCTAAACAATGACGACTAACAAACGGACAATAGAGAGTAGTGCTATACATGCTCTGAACAAAGCCAGAGTTCTCAAGAAACATATCATAACATATTCCGTAGAGCGATGATGGCTTATATTATTCCTTGTGTAACGAACGAACGATCTTTATTGTCAAAGGGTCATACATTTGGCACTTCTTACATTAAGCCCTTCAAATCACTGACGTTAAAAAGAGTGATAAATAATAAGATGATCAACTTCATTGCACCGGGTTTTATCCCAAAGAGTTCGGTTTCTCTCCGCAGAGAAGCTAACTACCTCCCGAAAGCTTCACACCGAGCACGAACTCCGTAGCTCTGGCAACAACCCCGAGGGGTCTCCGATAAAGATGTACTCGAGAACCAAGTGACGAACCTACCACCTACTGAGCAAGAGACAGACAGCACAACCACTTGGCCAAGGAGATCCCATCTTGTGTGACTTTCGACAACCGAAAATATGGGTATAATTTTAGATTTAAAAAAAAAGTAGTATCTTAGTATAATCAAAACGTCGTTCGTTGTGTCGTAGCATACTTATTGTTATTTATTTATTTATTTATTTATATATCTGTCTATGATTTACGTTTAACGTTGTGGAGTTCGCTGTAAGATATGTACACTGTCTTTGTGTTTAGTACATCTCACCTTTTTCCCAGGAGTTACATATACCTAACTATGTTTATTTCTTAGTCTTAACTTCAGTTCATCAATAGGCTTTCATGTAATTGGCGGGTAACGGGATACGCGTGTCCCCAATGAAGGGAGACGTAAAGCGTCTGCTTCCTTCCTCTAGCCTACGAGATACCCATGTTCAAAGTGGAGTATCTGTTTCTTTCCCCGACTAGGGTCATGTGAAACCATGGACAATCCGGTAGTGGATTGAGCTTGAGAGCAGCCAACAGATAGTTGTTGGTTATGATCTCAGGTTCGCTGCTGTAGGCAGATCGTTTTATAGAAACAATATTTACAGTTACCCACCAGTATGGTCACTGCCAAGATGGAAAACAAGGGCAAGCTACCTTCTTCAGAGATGCCTAGTACGTCATGTTTCCTAAATTCCCAGAATACATTTAGTGACAACCGCCAAAATTAATGAGAAAAGAGCAAAGGGAAGGAAAAGAGAGTAAGAACATAGATTAATACATGGATGTCTAGGCCCAATAGCCTAATCAGGACAGGGACACAGACAAGACCCAATAGTGGTGATCGTATGAACCATGACAGTAAACGCCTATCGGTATAGCACATGATGATGATGAAACGAGTTAATTCACTGCTTACTTTACATACCACTTCAGGAAACCTCAAAACTTTGTGAACTTGTGTGGAACTACTGTCCAGCGTGCGCAACTAAATTTGAACAGAGGGGTTTCACTGCGGGGTATAAAAGACGGTGCCTGGTGACATCTCTTGGTGAATCTTCTCATCTACATCTCTTGGAATAGAAAATCTACTACAAAACTAGTTGTAATGACCGCAGGCCAGGATGATTCCGACGAGCACCTACCCAACTTCGGCCATTTCAATAGTAGATATCATCATCAAGTCAATTGCGTTCCACTTTTGACGTCAAACTTGTGGCACTGTACATTCGACTTCGACAAACATTGTGTTCTAGTTTGCTTTCCCAACCCTTTGAATGGCCCCAATCTATTCATAAGGCAGCATGTTTGTGTTTCTCTTCGTTTGGTCCCCAATCTCTATATATGTTAAACATGGGATACTCTAATTGTGCTACCTTCCACGTAGCTCCAAATGAAGTGCATACACAACACACAGTATAACAACCCATTCCCATGTCTTAGGCGCATTTGACATATTTTGCTTCACCCATATTTGTATAGACCAATCAGTTCTAGGTGTGTGATGTGGTCAATATCACGCCAGACGCCTTACTTCCCAAGACACTTCCTCGTGCACAACCTTAGAAACAATAATACATATTATATCTGCCAGCATTATGAAATTATAAAGCGACTTGCATTGCGTGCTTGTAAGCCTGTAGCCCAGTGCATGCGAGCTCCCAAATAATATCTTTCGGCTTTTCCGCCTTAGCAATGACTGTCCCACTCAACTTGCGAGAATCCATGATGATGTGTTTCACTTTGTCTAATCCATGTTAGGGTGCAGTCATATGTGAGGCAACCAGGACTGCAAGAGCTGTGAAGAAAAGGCAGGACAGAAAAACTACTGCAGGAAATACTCCTCCAGAAACGTCAAGCATTCTTTGCCCACATTGTCAAAGAACATTTCGAGCCAAAATAGGCCTTATCAGCCATCTTAGAACCCACGGCTCCATACCTTCAACCCCACTGGATGAAATGAATGGTCATCATCATTCTTGATGGACAAATAACAACAACAATCCATGTTAGATGTGGGTCGTTCTGCTAGTAGTTATGGTACAGTTCGCACATCTCTTGGATTCATTGCGTCAGCCTAGCCCATAGAGTCGTTGGGGCAGCCTAGTGAGTAGTTATATATGATGCCTACACCCCCCCGAAATTGTGGTGCCGCGTGGTGCGCACCACGTGGTGCTCGTGGTGCTGGCACCACATGGTGCTGTGTGGTGTCTAGTGGTGGGAGTATGTGGTGCGGTGGTGCTGGGTGTATGTGGTGCCTGTGGAGTGTGTCTTTGGCTTGTTAAGCTCGGTGTTTTTGGCGGGTAAAATTTAAAATAAAATGTACTAAGGATTGGAAGGAGCGGGTTCGTCATGTGTCGTCGTGTCTCCTCATGTGTGTGGTCAGGGTGGAGTGGAAGGATCCGGCGTAAATAGTAAGCGCAAAGAAGGTGGTGGTGTCCCCCATGTAGTTGTCACCTGCCCGGTCAGCACCCGAGTGACCACGAGTCCGATCATCGGTGTAACGAGTAGCGGGGTATCTACTGGTGCTAACAACGGACAACCGACTGTGTCTTTAAAATGTCAAAACTTAAAAAACACAGTTGTACATGCACAATGTGGGACAAAAAATCAATACTGATTCTCGTAACAACTAATCCAGGGTATTATCGTCGTCGTAATGAACTAGGTGGATGATTAATAATGCTTTATATAAACCGGGTGGGGTGGTCGGGGCTAGCGCGGGCGACGAACGCGGGGGCGACCACGACCGGGTGGTTGCGTTGGCGCGGGTTCGAACCCTCGAGCCGCTCCGGGTGTCGTATGAAAGTTGTAATAAGTAAAAAGGTAAATAATTCGGATGTATGAGCTATAGTGGTTCGTAGTGGTTTATACATTATCATCATATAAATTACACCGCTTCAAATGAAAACCTTAGCAAAGAAAAGATGGCCGAAGTAAAGGTTGTGGTGGGCGTGGCTTAGTGTTATACATTTTTACGGAGTGGGTGAGTGAAAGGGTAGCTAGGTAAGTGCTTCCAAATACTTTCTCCATACGGTATCAGATCGTTAAAGAGAAACCTTAGAGAAAAAGTAAAGATGGCCGTCGATGTCCTCCGTAGGTGCCGGGTTCGAGTCCCAGTGGGGCGATCTAGTGGTATAAGAAATATTGATAATGTCTTTGTTACTTAGTTGTGATGGCGATAGCTGGTGGTAGTAATAGGCTATGTGTAGCAAAGGAGAGGTGGTGTGTTGGTTGAAGCTTAGGTGGTACCCCAGACGAGATGACAGGGTCGAATCTCGGTGCTGTGCCGCTGGTAAGGGTAATAGTCGTCAGAGTGTGTGGGGTGTCTAGCTGGTCATATGGGTTAGGATTAGGGACGGTCTGTCTCTCCGTGTCGCTGTGTCCACAGGTATAAGGGAAAAACAGGCATCCGACTTCACAGCTTAACTTAACATAACAAATTGGAGAACATAAGATACCCATACACGTCGCCAGCTGTTACAAAACCAATAATAGCCAGCTGTATATGTGACTAATCCTGGGGGGATTATCGCCGTGGATAGAAAGGGGTTGGGAAAGCAATAATATTCGTCATATCTTCGGGAGGGGTTTATAACATATGTCGTCTAAGCCCAAGGTATATCTCCTGTAATATAAGGTGGTCGGAAAACCAATATCACTACCCTCGATTCTTCTCATAATCGCGACCAGTGGCTTAAAGACTTAACCGTTATTGCAGACGCAGCTGTGTGTAGACTAATCTACCAGGTCACGTGGTCTAGGCCATATCGACAAAAACGGGGTATAAATGCTAAGGAATATTCACTGTACAAAACAGTTTCTACCAGCCGATCAGAGCGAGGAAACCAGACAGGACAACCTCTTGATACGAGTCCACAGCAGCAGATATCGTGTATAAAAGACGACCAGTCTATATCATATAGAACTACCGCTCTCTGACAACACCAAAAACAGAGCTCACCATGTGGCAAAGCATTAATGGTATGATGGACTTTGATAAATCTTTCACATTTTTTTTTATGTTTCTTCATGTCGACACAACACTAACCTAACAAAAGAAAAACCTAGTATAATACAGGGGGATATATAGGACTAGATGCATATAACTGATGAGGAAACAACAAAACATTGTCTTAATATTTCATATTAGGTTATGTCTCCCTTCTCTCGCTTTTCTATGTCCGAGTCGTCCTGGGGCTATCGAGTAAAGCCAAAGAACACCCCGACATCAATATAACATAAACCGGTCTCGAAAAGCAGCATAGGCGCGTGTAAAAATGTCATCACATTGTCCAACTAAGCTTTTCTCATAGTCATAGGGGAGAGCTGTGATCACCGACGCTAGTCAGGGCAATACGTCCTACGACAGTTAATATAATGCGTGAAGTCAAATTTGCGCCTGAAAAATATGTTTTCATGTCATATGTATATATGAAGCTATACACAGGCGATCTTTAAGGACAAATTTCCTCATGTCACGGTGTAAAAATTACAGAGGTCGCTCAAATTTATACATTAAGAGTGAAAAAAGCATATTGTAGATACGGTATTTCATATTTTCATGTGGGACTTGGCCATTTGTTGTTCTATCTGGTCATGGTATGTATATTTTCCACACATCTCCACTGATGTTTTTCATCTTGTCTGCTTATTGCCCATGCTTCACAACCCTACACAAGTGCAGGTTCTATGAAAGACAGAGACAATTTGTGGACATTATTAGCCAAAACGAGAAACAATGTATAGCAAAGTAAGGAAATTGCTCTCAGAAATTATCGACTCGACCTTCAACTTGACTAATTAACCTCACAAATTCCCTACTGACTCTCGCACTTTGCCCAATCGCTATTACAACTTGTCGACTGCCTCTCACAAAATACCCACGGGGTTTACTATATGTATTATATAGCCACACTCAAGCGCTCTCACAGTCACAAGAATAACGAAACACAGGAATTTAAGCCTGTTCTTTATTCAACATTTTGTTTTTCTTTTTGGTTTACAGTCAAAGTGTAGAAATTCGCCCAACCACCTTGTTGCTGAAGTATCCAAGGACTTAGTTTATCAGTCATATATTCGCCTACAGATTTAGCGAAGCGCTCTTCCAACACCTGGACATTCACATCTGCATTGTAAGAATTGTCAACCAGATGCTTACCCAGACGCATGGCAAATGCAAACAGCATAATTATTCTCCCATAGTTGATGACGTTATCGCCAAAGAGTTCATCACCAACTGAAACAAAAACTTGGAAAACGTGTTCGGGTTTGATACTGCATACTAGTCTCGTGAACAACTCATCTTGTTGTTTGGCTATTTCACCTACTAAATTAGACAAAGTCGAGTTACTTGCCCTTGTAGAATTGTAGGAACTAATAATAGTCAATGCCATATTCACCATCTCGTTGTGAACGTGTTTCAAAGCCACCGTTGCTTGTGTCATTATTATACTGCTAGCTACCGTACATCAAAGAAGATGACTAATCATCAAACATCTGAGCCAGAAGTGTGATACTTGATGCAAAGTGTTCAAATGGGCTAATACTATCACCCGACAGGTTAATAAACAGAAACAATATCAATAAACAAAACAGAATGAACACATAGACACGATGCCCATGGTCAAAGAGAGTAATAATTTCAGCCTCTCCGCTTTTGGCACTCCAGTTGTTAATGAGAGGGGCGATCGTATCCAGCAAAGATTATTGATCAAGACTGTTGATCTCCAGCCTGTGAACTCCTCGGTCTTAGAAAATATCAGCCTGACAGTGACCACAATATATAATACGTGCAACTGTGCAGTCTTAAAGGAAACAAGGCAGGATAATAACACAGAAACACCTACATCATCAACTTCTACTGGAGAAAGTAATGTTACAGATGATTCAAAGTCAAATGTTTCTGTAGGAAGCAATCAGCCAGTAGGAATGTCTTCACATTGTGAATATTTATCAAACTTGTCAGTTGACAATTGTTACTTGCTTGAAGGCAATTACAACAGTTCTAATTCCCAGAACTGTAAGTTAGTCGCAGAGTCTAAACCAGCAGTGGGTGATAATACAGCCCAACTTGCCTTACAAACCGGTTTAAACCTGACATCAGTTTTGTCAGCGCCCAGAAAAATTGTCAAAAAAGGACGTCCTTCTTCCAAAAAGCAAAAGAAACGTCAAAGAGAAAAACGAAAACATGGAGTACAGCACTTGCAAACGAAAGAAATTCCTGACCCCACTCACACTGGATGTGACACAGAGCAAAGACTTCATTCCCAAAACATGGTATTGGTGTGCGAGTAGATAAATAAATTATATTCTTCCACAGTATCACCTTGTAATCCTAAATTTGAAACTTTCAACTCACCATGCACAATGACACGTGTTTTTGGTAGACTGATATCATATTCAGAAGATGAAAATTGTTTTGAAGCTGATGATGACTCTTGCTTCTTTACCCCAGCTCTATCATTAGACATTTTGTTCTGCAAGAAACCTACTTCGGGTAGTCAGGCAGCAGTAGATCTACAAGAACCAACATTCGATTTGCTTGATGATATGTCTTCAGATGAGAATGTTGACCTTCTGCCTAGTAGTCATGGCCCAGACTCTGAGTCTCTCAAGAAGATTAATGCATTATGGAATGAAAACTATCCTACGGCTGGTTTCCGAAGTTGTTCCTCTGACTCAACAGATGAAATACAACACCCAACGATTAAGGTTTGTATAAATAGTAACTTTCATGATCATAGTCACGCTATAGTATAACTTTCCCTTTCTCAAGTCGAGGCCAAAGAAGGTCGACAGTCTGCTTTTGATGCAAGTTATCTGTTCTCTTTGTGAGTTTTCAGCCACGATGTCTTTATTACACTATTTATCCGTTCAATGTATTTTCGGCAGTCTTCTATAAAATCACTGATCTGTAAATTCCACACAATTTCTCGACTTTCTTATATAAACCACACAATCAGTATAATAAACGAGAGCACTGGAAAATACTTTATTTAACATAATTTCGTATGCGTCTCAGCTTATATACCACTACTTATGGATAAGTATAATCGCATGTCATTATGTTTTTCACCGTAAACAGTTGCGTTTGATTAAGATTTTGCCACTTTCATAGTGAGGTGTATATGTTGAAGTTATTTAACTTTCACTATAAATAGCTATTATCTGTTAGGGTTTTGTAACTTTCACTGTCCATTAATGACTAGGTATTGAAGTCTTGTAAGTTTCAATGTGATTTTCTCCTCCACAGGTTAATTTTGCAGCAGAACCTCACCTCTTGACAGTTCATATAGTTGGCACCGAAGAACGCAATGGTAACTGGCATCATGTAATCAGAGAACGTGAGAATTTTGAAAGGTGTATTCTAGAGTTGGAACAAATTCTGACCCCAGTCCTAGGGGCTAGTCACAGAATCAAAGTCTTGGAGCAGAGAAAAAGTCCAGAACAATTGTGAAGGCTGCATAGTCTAATTATATTTTATATGTTTCTCTCTGTCATAGTAAAACAGTTATAACAAGAAACAAACTTGTATGCTTTTCTTAATTTAACACGCGTTTTCAGGTCTTTGTGTCTTAGTGTTTTGTAGTTTTGTGGTATTGTTCTTGTGTATGTGAGCTTGTTAAGCAAATGGGGGGGAAAACATTGACCTAGTAGAGAAATATTTCATCCAAGCTTATAAATATCTGATCCATAAGAATCAACGCCAGCATTTTCCCTCTTTTTACATTACCGAAAACTTCAACTTACCAGTCCAGAGTAGCTGCTAAAGAAGTCATTATACAGACTACTCACGCTTCTGACCACACTCTTGGTTGTTGTCTTCTTCCATAAAATATCTCTGTCTTTCGTAGATAGCTTCACAACTTTTCTATGTAGCACCACTAACTACTCCAAACCTTCGTTGTACACGAGCTCCAATGAAACAGTGATAACAACATTTATGGCAATGCAATCTGTGGCTCCCACCTGAGATAGTTTCAATATCATCTGAGTATTCGTCAGCAAAGATCCACTTCCCATGGCTGATATCTTCAACTTTCTATACCACAATGACTTCTACACTAACCTTCCATTGTTCCAGCTTTCAACAATACAAAGGGTGTTCTCGAAGTCTAACTAATATAATATTTCTTACTTTGTCCACCTCTTTCACACTTTGTCATTTCACAGCTGCAATAACGACAAGTCTGCAACCAACACTGTCTGTTATGAAGTCGACCTTTCTTAAAACCACGTCTGTCTTAATGAGCCCTTGAATACCCTCTACCAGATCTTATAACCGACTTTCAACGTTTCATACCAAATAACATTAACACTCTTTTTGATTACAGAACAACCGATTTTCTGCTGACTAGGCAGGTTTCTCAATCTAATGGAGATAAATCACCTGTCCTCCTAACATACTAGGCACTATTCTAGACAACGAATATGGTCATCGACCAGCACCCCTAGGCAGAACTTGGAAAAACAACAGAGCTTGGGTTATTGAGACGAATGAGTTGCATTCCTTGGACTACCAGAGTGACATCAAACACAACAAACACTTTCTTACTAATCCTAACCCTAAGTATACATCATCTAATCCTAACCCTAACCCTAACTAAACATCAACTAACCCTAACCCTAACTATACAGCAGACACAACAAACTCTGACATAGATACAAACCAGTGTTAGAAATGGAAAAAAGTTAAATTTTAATTAAAATTTAAAACTAATAAATCGCAATTTTATTGCCCGTTTCACTTAATATACAGATATAGGCTAAGTATAGGTATAAGTTAGGTATAGGACGTATATCGAGCTTACATCTTGCGCAATAAAATTGCGATTTATTAGTTTTAAATTTTAATTAAAATTTAACTTTTTTCCATTTCTAACACTGGTTTGTATCTATGTCAGAGTTTGTTGTGTCTGCTGTATAGTTAGGGTTAGGGTTAGTTGATGTTTAGTTAGGGTTAGGGTTAGGATTAGATGATGTATACTTAGGGTTAGGATTAGTAAGAAAGTGTTTGTTGTGTTTGATGTCACTCTGGTAGTCCAAGGAATGCAACTCATTCGTCTCAATAACCCAAGCTCTGTTGTTTTTCCAAGTTCTGCCTAGGGGTGCTGGTCGATGACCATATTCGTTGTCTAGAATAGTGCCTAGTATGTTAGGAGGACAGGTGATTTATCTCCATTAGATTGAGAAACCTGCCTAGTCAGCAGAAAATCGGTTGTTCTGTAATCAAAAAGAGTGTTAATGTTATTTGGTATGAAACGTTGAAAGTCGGTTATAAGATCTGGTAGAGGGTATTCAAGGGCTCATTAAGACAGACGTGGTTTTAAGAAAGGTCGACTTCATAACAGACAGTGTTGGTTGCAGACTTGTCGTTATTGCAGCTGTGAAATGACAAAGTGTGAAAGAGGTGGACAAAGTAAGAAATATTATATTAGTTAGACTTCGAGAACACCCTTTGTATTGTTGAAAGCTGGAACAATGGAAGGTTAGTGTAGAAGTCATTGTGGTATAGAAAGTTGAAGATATCAGCCATGGGAAGTGGATCTTTGCTGACGAATACTCAGATGATATTGAAACTATCTCAGGTGGGAGCCACAGATTGCATTGCCATAAATGTTGTTATCACTGTTTCATTGGAGCTCGTGTACAACGAAGGTTTGGAGTAGTTAGTGGTGCTACATAGAAAAGTTGTGAAGCTATCTACGAAAGACAGAGATATTTTATGGAAGAAGACAACAACCAAGAGTGTGGTCAGAAGCGTGAGTAGTCTGTATAATGACTTCTTTAGCAGCTACTCTGGACTGGTAAGTTGAAGTTTTCGGTAATGTAAAAAGAGGGAAAATGCTGGCGTTGATTCTTATGGATCAGATATTTATAAGCTTGGATGAAATATTTCTCTACTAGGTCAATGTTTCCCCCCCCCCCCCCCCCATTTGCTTAACAAGCTCACATACACAAGAACAATACCACAAAACTACAAAACACTAAGACACAAAGACCTGAAAACGCGTGTTAAATTAAGAAAAGCATACAAGTTTGTTTCTTGTTATAACTGTTTTACTATGACAGAGAGAAACATATAAAATATAATTAGACTATGCAGCCTTCACAATTGTTCTGGACTTTTTCTCTGCTCCAAGACTTTGATTCTGTGACTAGCCCCTAGGACTGGGGTCAGAATTTGTTCCAACTCTAGAATACACCTTTCAAAATTCTCACGTTCTCTGATTACATGATGCCAGTTACCATTGCGTTCTTCGGTGCCAACTATATGAACTGTCAAGAGGTGAGGTTCTGCTGCAAAATTAACCTGTGGAGGAGAAAATCACATTGAAACTTACAAGACTTCAATACCTAGTCATTAATGGACAGTGATCGTTACAAAACCCTAACAGATAATAGCTATTTATAGTGAAAGTTAAATAACTTCAACATATACACCTCACTATGAAAGTGGCAAAATCTTAATCAAACGCAACTGTTTACGGTGAAAAACATAATGACATGCGATTATACTTATCCATAAGTAGTGGTATATAAGCTGAGACGCATACGAAATTATGTTAAATAAAGTATTTTCCAGTGCTCTCGTTTATTATACTGATTGTGTGGTTTATATAAGAAAGTCGAGAAATTGTGTGGAATTTACAGATCAGTGATTTTATAGAAGACTGCCGAAAATACATTGAACGGATAAATAGTGTAATAAAGACATCGTGGCTGAAAACTCACAAAGAGAACAGATAACTTGCATCAAAAGCAGACTGTCGACCTTCTTTGGCCTCGACTTGAGAAAGGGAAAGTTATACTATAGCGTGACTATGATCATGAAAGTTACTATTTATACAAACCTTAATCGTTGGGTGTTGTATTTCATCTGTTGAGTCAGAGGAACAACTTCGGAAACCAGCCGTAGGATAGTTTTCATTCCATAATGCATTAATCTTCTTGAGAGACTCAGAGTCTGGGCCATGACTACTAGGCAGAAGGTCAACATTCTCATCTGAAGACATATCATCAAGCAAATCGAATGTTGGTTCTTGTAGATCTACTGCTGCCTGACTACCCGAAGTAGGTTTCTTGCAGAACAAAATGTCTAATGATAGAGCTGGGGTAAAGAAGCAAGAGTCATCATCAGCTTCAAAACAATTTTCATCTTCTGAATATGATATCAGTCTACCAAAAACACGTGTCATTGTGCATGGTGAGTTGAAAGTTTCAAATTTAGGATTACAAGGTGATACTGTGGAAGAATATAATTTATTTATCTGCTCGCACACCAATACCATGTTTTGGGAATGAAGTCTTTGCTCTGTGTCACATCCAGTGTGAGTGGGGTCAGGAATTTCTTTCGTTTGCAAGTGCTGTACTCCATGTTTTCGTTTTTCTCTTTGACGTTTCTTTTGCTTTTTGGAAGAAGGACGTCCTTTTTTGACAATTTTTCTGGGCGCTGACAAAACTGATGTCAGGTTTAAACCGGTTTGTAAGGCAAGTTGGGCTGTATTATCACCCACTGCTGGTTTAGACTCTGCGACTAACTTACAGTTCTGGGAATTAGAACTGTTGTAATTGCCTTCAAGCAAGTAACAATTGTCAACTGACAAGTTTGATAAATATTCACAATGTGAAGACATTCCTACTGGCTGATTGCTTCCTACAGAAACATTTGACTTTGAATCATCTGTAACATTACTTTCTCCAGTAGAAGTTGATGATGTAGGTGTTTCTGTGTTATTATCCTGCCTTGTTTCCTTTAAGACTGCACAGTTGCACGTATTATATATTGTGGTCACTGTCAGGCTGATATTTTCTAAGACCGAGGAGTTCACAGGCTGGAGATCAACAGTCTTGATCAATAATCTTTGCTGGATACGATCGCCCCTCTCATTAACAACTGGAGTGCCAAAAGCGGAGAGGCTGAAATTATTACTCTCTTTGACCATGGGCATCGTGTCTATGTGTTCATTCTGTTTTGTTTATTGATATTGTTTCTGTTTATTAACCTGTCGGGTGATAGTATTAGCCCATTTGAACACTTTGCATCAAGTATCACACTTCTGGCTCAGATGTTTGATGATTAGTCATCTTCTTTGATGTACGGTAGCTAGCAGTATAATAATGACACAAGCAACGGTGGCTTTGAAACACGTTCACAACGAGATGGTGAATATGGCATTGACTATTATTAGTTCCTACAATTCTACAAGGGCAAGTAACTCGACTTTGTCTAATTTAGTAGGTGAAATAGCCAAACAACAAGATGAGTTGTTCACGAGACTAGTATGCAGTATCAAACCCGAACACGTTTTCCAAGTTTTTGTTTCAGTTGGTGATGAACTCTTTGGCGATAACGTCATCAACTATGGGAGAATAATTATGCTGTTTGCATTTGCCATGCGTCTGGGTAAGCATCTGGTTGACAATTCTTACAATGCAGATGTGAATGTCCAGGTGTTGGAAGAGCGCTTCGCTAAATCTGTAGGCGAATATATGACTGATAAACTAAGTCCTTGGATACTTCAGCAACAAGGTGGTTGGGCGAATTTCTACACTTTGACTGTAAACCAAAAAGAAAAACAAAATGTTGAATAAAGAACAGGCTTAAATTCCTGTGTTTCGTTATTCTTGTGACTGTGAGAGCGCTTGAGTGTGGCTATATAATACATATAGTAAACCCCGTGGGTATTTTGTGAGAGGCAGTCGACAAGTTGTAATAGCGATTGGGCAAAGTGCGAGAGTCAGTAGGGAATTTGTGAGGTTAATTAGTCAAGTTGAAGGTCGAGTCGATAATTTCTGAGAGCAATTTCCTTACTTTGCTATACATTGTTTCTCGTTTTGGCTAATAATGTCCACAAATTGTCTCTGTCTTTCATAGAACCTGCACTTGTGTAGGGTTGTGAAGCATGGACAATAAGCAGACAAGATGAAAAACATCAGTGGAGATGTGTGGAAAATATACATACCATGACCAGATAGAACAACAAATGGCCAAGTCCCACATGAAAATATGAAATACCGTATCTACAATATGCTTTTTTCACTCTTAATGTATAAATTTGAGCGACCTCTGTAATTTTTACACCGTGACATGAGGAAATTTGTCCTTAAAGATCGCCTGTGTATAGCTTCATATATACATATGACATGAAAACATATTTTTCAGGCGCAAATTTGACTTCACGCATTATATTAACTGTCGTAGGACGTATTGCCCTGACTAGCGTCGGTGATCACAGCTCTCCCCTATGACTATGAGAAAAGCTTAGTTGGACAATGTGATGACATTTTTACACGCGCCTATGCTGCTTTTCGAGACCGGTTTATGTTATATTGATGTCGGGGTGTTCTTTGGCTTTACTCGATAGCCCCAGGACGACTCGGACATAGAAAAGCGAGAGAAGGGAGACATAACCTAATATGAAATATTAAGACAATGTTTTGTTGTTTCCTCATCAGTTATATGCATCTAGTCCTATATATCCCCCTGTATTATACTAGGTTTTTCTTTTGTTAGGTTAGTGTTGTGTCGACATGAAGAAACATAAAAAAAAATGTGAAAGATTTATCAAAGTCCATCATACCATTAATGCTTTGCCACATGGTGAGCTCTGTTTTTGGTGTTGTCAGAGAGCGGTAGTTCTATATGATATAGACTGGTCGTCTTTTATACACGATATCTGCTGCTGTGGACTCGTATCAAGAGGTTGTCCTGTCTGGTTTCCTCGCTCTGATCGGCTGGTAGAAACTGTTTTGTACAGTGAATATTCCTTAGCATTTATACCCCGTTTTTGTCGATATGGCCTAGACCACGTGACCTGGTAGATTAGTCTACACACAGCTGCGTCTGCAATAATGGTTAAGTCTTTAAGCCACTGGTCGCGATTATGAGAAGAATCGAGGGTAGTGATATTGGTTTTCCGACCACCTTATATTACAGGAGATATACCTTGGGCTTAGACGACATATGTTATAAACCCCTCCCGAAGATATGACGAATATTATTGCTTTCCCAACCCCTTTCTATCCACGGCGATAATCCCCCCAGGATTAGTCACATATACAGCTGGCTATTATTGGTTTTGTAACAGCTGGCGACGTGTATGGGTATCTTATGTTCTCCAATTTGTTATGTTAAGTTAAGCTGTGAAGTCGGATGCCTGTTTTTCCCTTATACCTGTGGACACAGCGACACGGAGAGACAGACCGTCCCTAATCCTAACCCATATGACCAGCTAGACACCCCACACACTCTGACGACTATTACCCTTACCAGCGGCACAGCACCGAGATTCGACCCTGTCATCTCGTCTGGGGTACCACCTAAGCTTCAACCAACACACCACCTCTCCTTTGCTACACATAGCCTATTACTACCACCAGCTATCGCCATCACAACTAAGTAACAAAGACATTATCAATATTTCTTATACCACTAGATCGCCCCACTGGGACTCGAACCCGGCACCTACGGAGGACATCGACGGCCATCTTTACTTTTTCTCTAAGGTTTCTCTTTAACGATCTGATACCGTATGGAGAAAGTATTTGGAAGCACTTACCTAGCTACCCTTTCACTCACCCACTCCGTAAAAATGTATAACACTAAGCCACGCCCACCACAACCTTTACTTCGGCCATCTTTTCTTTGCTAAGGTTTTCATTTGAAGCGGTGTAATTTATATGATGATAATGTATAAACCACTACGAACCACTATAGCTCATACATCCGAATTATTTACCTTTTTACTTATTACAACTTTCATACGACACCCGGAGCGGCTCGAGGGTTCGAACCCGCGCCAACGCAACCACCCGGTCGTGGTCGCCCCCGCGTTCGTCGCCCGCGCTAGCCCCGACCACCCCACCCGGTTTATATAAAGCATTATTAATCATCCACCTAGTTCATTACGACGACGATAATACCCTGGATTAGTTGTTACGAGAATCAGTATTGATTTTTTGTCCCACATTGTGCATGTACAACTGTGTTTTTTAAGTTTTGACATTTTAAAGACACAGTCGGTTGTCCGTTGTTAGCACCAGTAGATACCCCGCTACTCGTTACACCGATGATCGGACTCGTGGTCACTCGGGTGCTGACCGGGCAGGTGACAACTACATGGGGGACACCACCACCTTCTTTGCGCTTACTATTTACGCCGGATCCTTCCACTCCACCCTGACCACACACATGAGGAGACACGACGACACATGACGAACCCGCTCCTTCCAATCCTTAGTACATTTTATTTTAAATTTTACCCGCCAAAAACACCGAGCTTAACAAGCCAAAGACACACTCCACAGGCACCACATACACCCAGCACCACCGCACCACATACTCCCACCACTAGACACCACACAGCACCATGTGGTGCCAGCACCACGAGCACCACGTGGTGCGCACCACGCGGCACCACAATTTCGGGGGGGGGGGTGTAGGCATCATATATAACTACTCTAGTGCCTGAGATTATTGAGACAGCCTAGCCCCTTGGGTCACTGACTCAGCCTAGCCCCTGGGGATCATTGAGTCAGCCTAGCTCCGTGGGTCGTTTAGTCAGTCTAGTCCCTGTGGTCATTGAGTCAGCCTAGCCCCTGGGGATCATTGAGTCAGTCTATCTCCGTGGGTCGTTTAGTCAGTCTAGTCCCTGTGGTCATTGAGTCAGCCTAGCCCCTGGGGATCATTGAGTCAGTCTATCTCCGTGGGTCGTTTAGTCAGCCAAGTCCCTGTGGTCATTGAGTCAGCCTAGCCCCTGGGGGTCATTGGGTCGTCCTAGCCCCTTGGGTCATTGAGTCAGCATAGCCCCTGGGGTCATTGAGTCATCCTTGTCCCGTGGTTCATTGGCTCAACCTAGCCCATAGGGTATTTCAGTCAGCATAGCCTCTAGGGTCATTAAGATACCCCCACCCTCCTGTCGCGATAAGCTAGAGGCACGCAACTGGAAATTTCAGCAATACAAACCTTCGGGGCTCATGTATGACTTTGTTTTCCTTGGCGCGAATGCGTAAGTTCAAATGGGAAAGTAATCAAGACAGGACGAGAACAGTGCGGTTTGATTGATTGATTGATTTAGGAACCGACATCACAGCATTCGGTGCATTCCCATAAGCGCTCCGGCCCCATCCTCAGCAGCCAGAAAAGAGTTCCAACACTAATAGTACCAGTAGCAATCTGATTATATGTCCGTCTCGCCTTTCCTCTGAGCGTCGATCGTCGGCCAGATCCCCTCGTCACCCCTCGCTGTTGCATTCTTGCCAGACCATGGTGATCCATTTGCTCCTCCGAGGTGTACATGTGCTCCCACAAGGCCGCAACCACGTCTGCCTTATCATGCATCAATACTCCACCAAGTTTTGCAGAGCCAGCCAATCTGTCCGCCTGTTCATTCCCCAGCACAACAGCATGCATAGAACTGCGTGCTCTGTTTTCAAAAGAACAATGCGGTTTGTTAGAGCAAGATGGTTAATGAATCTATAGGTTTTTTTTTTTTTTGTTGCGTATCCCTTACGGGACGTTGCAGTCAACACCAGCATTTTCAGCTGCTGTTGATGTACTAGGCAAGTGTTACGTTCAGTAGTTTGCCATTGCTTTCTGAACGACCGGTCTCTATACCTTTTTCGAAAATACGAGCACCGCCGTGTTTCGAACCCGGGTATACGGGCTCACAAACCGCGTTCGCAAGCCCTTCAGCCACAGAGACCGGCTAATTGAATCTATAGGTACTGATCGTCAATTATAGAAATTTAAAGGAGAGAAGTGAAAATCCTAAAGGAAATCACAAAGCACATATTTCTATTTCTGTCTCAGACACCACTTAAATGTATCTCTTACACCATAACTTGTAAACGTATTAAGTATTGTAATAACAGCAGATAGAAGCTGTATTTAAAATGTTTAATGTAGAATAGCCAAAACAAAAACATTATTTCACAACACGAAGAATATTCTCTGCAATACAATTTTGTCGGTCGATGTGGCAGAAGAAGTACTTAAGAGCTATATAGAGCAAATCCTATTGTTCTTAAACGAATCATGGACAATTAGCAGACTATTGAGAAATTATGTGAAAGCATCACAGATTAGATCTTGTAGAAGAATAAAGAGAAACTCGTGGATGTCTAAAACAAGCAATGAAGATATCTTGAACGACAGTGACTTACTAAGAGAGCTGGTTATTAATATCTGAATAAAACAGTCCATGTATTTATTATACGAAGAAAATTGGATTACAGCATGACAACTGTAAAGATTGCGAGGAGGAGCGGCAGAGGCGACCAAAAGATAAGATGCTAGAGGAAACTAGGTACAGAAATATTTACAATACACACAAGAGAGGATGATCACCATCGCCACACGGCAGAGACTATAAGAAGTTATCATATTCAATTGTTACTATAACGTACGAGAGGAAGTCAATAAGTAAGTCACAAATGGATGTAGAAAAAACAATTTGAAACTAGCTTATTTTTATACATACATTGTTCCTTTATTTCTCAACATAATTTCCACCAACATTAATGCACGTATCTCATCGTTTTATCAGTCCTCCCAAACCGGCTGCATAGAACTGCGTGCTCTGTTTTCTAAACCACGTTTTCACTTCACATTCAACTTCAGCGTCATTCGCGACATGTCTCCCGCCAAGGTGGGTTTTCAGTGGATAAAATGGGTGGAAATCGCTAGGGGCTAATTCGTAGCTGTAAAATGGATGTTCCAGAACTTCCCACTTTAGTTGGTTAATTTTCTCCTGAGTTAATCGAGCCGTATGTGGTCTGGCATTGTCATGAAGAAGCAACACTCCTCTAGTCAGCACTCCTGGACGTTTTCTTCGAATTGCGTCATAAAGCATTGATAGAACTTCACAGTACAATTCAGAATTCACATTGTCACATTTCTTCTTGAAATTGGTTAAAAGCATTCCTTGACAATCCCAGAACATTGTCAGCATAACCTTCCCTGCTGATGGCGTAATCTTGAATTTTTGGAAACAAGGCGAAGAAGGATGTTTCCATTGCATTGAAGCACGCTTTAATTCAGGCTGGTAGTGATGCACCCATGATTCTTTCCCAGTAACAATCCTGTTCAGCATGTCGTCTCCTTCATCTTCGTATCAACCGAGATGATGCAAGAACAGGCCAAATTGGTTCATTTTCTGTTCCTCCTTAAATTGTCTGGGTACCCACCTTGAGCACACTTTCTTAAATTTCATTCGATCATGCGTTATGATGTATGCTGAACCACGTGAGCACCTGTTTCAGATGCTAAAGAGCCTATCGTTACTCGCCTGTCACCTTTAATCATCTCCTCCACCCGCTGCACGGAAGCTTCTGTTGCAATCTCAATAGGACGACCAGATCGGATTCCATCAACAATTTTAGAGCGTCCTTGAGAAAATGTTTCTAGCCAGCTATCCACCGCTTTACGGGACAAACATTTGTCAGCATAAACAGGAAGCATTTCCTTATGAATGTCCTTTGCAGGCAGTCCTTTTGCCCACAAAAAACGCACAACAGCACGTCGCTCTTTGGTTATACACTCCGTTAGTACAGTCGCCATTTTGTTTATGCGCTGCATATACGTATGAGACATCTAGCGCCACCAGACGAACGGGAATATAAAGTCCGATGTTGCTGTCACCTAATGACACCTGTAGTAAACACCAACTACATTTACCTGCCATCCCACAGAACTGTGTGACTTACGTATTGTCTCGCCCTCGTACTACATCCTAGTTTTGGAGAACAAAACGTCAAAACAATATGGAATAGATAGTGTTAACTTTTGAGATAGAGTGGGTTAAGGAAACAACTGGGTTTAGAACAGTGTGCTAGATAAGGCATATTTCATAAATAAAAACACATGTATTGTTTGGCATTCATAGCAGTAGAAGAAAGTAATAGAGACTAGAGGCCGTGCATTATTTTTTTTTTAAATTCGCATATCCTTTTTACAGGACATCGCTGTCAACAGCAGCATCTTTCAGCTGTCTGTTGATTTTTTTGGCAAAATTACGCTCAGTAGTTTGCCATTGCTTTCTGAGCGGCCGGCTCAGTTATCCCGCAAGTCACCAGCGGGGGACGAACCTTTCCCAGTTCTCGCCCACTACGAGACTCTGCGTGATGAACGGGATTACAGAGAAAGTGGTGTAACCCCTCGGCCAGAGAGACCGGCAGAGGCCGTACTAGACAACATAAAAATTGAAAGCTATAGTTACCGAGCGGGGTTCGAACCTGTCACTTCCAAATGACGACAACGCCTCGCTGTAGGAACAAGGGTACTTCCACGTATGACCAACTAGGCACCCCTGAAAATGGTGTCTTCATTATCCAGATTAATAATACACGTGAACCAACCATTATGGAATATGGACATAATTCGTATCTAACCAATGAAATATCACCATAGGTCTCAGAATTTTATGTTAAATCGGACCAAATATCATATCGGACAGCAAAGCTGTGATCACTATATCAACGAACGCTTAAAGAAAAGAAATAATTGGTCGCTTCCGTTGTTTACACGTTAATATCAATCGTGGAAACCGTTTAAGCCACTAAGACAGTTCATAACGCTGGTGATGTTTAGGTAAATTATGGAATGCATGGTTAACAAGTAAATGTAGGGTGCTTTATGTACATCTAGCCATAACAGCCATAATATAATCAATTGTCAGAACTAGTCCCAATATAAAAACACAGTTTCAACGATGTTTCGAGACCTGTCTACCCGTGTCATCAAAGATACACACCCACACGATAATGATGATAATAATAATAATGTTAACTGCATGTCCTTTACATAAAGTCACAATCAACCCCAGCATTCATTGGTTGTTTGTTATATACTAGTCAAGATTACGTTTAGTAGTTTGTCATTTTTCTGAACTGCCGACGCCTCATACAATCGAAATCAACGCAAAGCGGCAGGCTTACTAAGAATAATAAATTTTGTTTGTCAAAGTTTGGCACAAAAATAGCAGAAGGCACTCCATGTGTGTGTTCATTGTTTCTATAATTAAAACAGACATAGTCTACAACCACTTCGTGGCACACAAATATATCCTCTTGTTGTGTGTGTATGCGTGCGTGTATGTGTGTTTGTATGTGTGTGTGATTGTATATGTGTATGTGTGTATGTATATATATGTGTGTATTTGTGTGTATTTGGGCGTGTATGTGTGTGTATGTGTACAGGTTTGAGGGTGTTTAAGTTTGTGTATGTCAAAGAGACAGACAGACAGACAGACAGACAGACAGACAGACAGACAGACAGACAGACAGACAGACAGACAGACAGACAGACAGACAGACAGACAGACAGACAGACAGACAGACAGACAAACAGACAGACAGACAGACAGACAGACAGACAGACAGATAAATGGATGGGCGGACGGATGACTAGACAGAGAGACGGAAAAATAGAGAGGATGACCTACTGACAGACAGACAGAATTAACGAACGGATAGATCGCGGACGTACTGATAGACATCCAGACACAACTTGATGCCAGTAATACGAGTAGGTTCCACCCCCCAACGTTGTTAATCTTCAGTACATTTCAGTGAGACTAAATAGAACATAATTTTCCTCTAGACGTATTGACTTCAACACTGAGTGTACATAACGAAGCGCTTGGTAAGCTGTTTGGTACACAACAAGTGAAAGCTGTAGACACCAGGTTCAAAGTCTGTCACCGGCAACTGACACCCAGCCCGGTTGAGTTATCATTCAAGTGAGTATTTAATCACGGCACTCAACGTCCTTTCAATGCAAACATAAACTCGTCATTTTTTTTTTTTGTTAACATTTTGTATTTAAAGATATAAGGGAAAAATGCAGTTAAATATACATCTATTTCTACTGAGCTTTCCAATGAAATAGACTCACAAATTGATGTATAATGTAGCAAGAGAAGCTGTATGGGTATTGTTTTCTAAGAGGTGAAGTCATAAAGTAACAAGAATTTCACGAAAAAAATGTTTACTATTAGTTTTATTTTCTTTTTTTTTTTCGCATATCCTTTACAGGACATCGCTGTCAACACCAGCATTTTACCGCTGTTGTTGATTTCTTGACAAGATTACGCTCAGTAGTTTGCTTTACAATAGTGCCAACCAGAAATGGTGTGTGTATTTCTTAGCATAGTCCCCCTGCCTGTCAGGACACTTGTCTGTCCATTAGCTTGTTTATGCCTTCTAGGAAAAAGTTCTTTGGGTGTGGCCTTAAATCAAATTTGCAAATAATCTATTACCTCGTTGTCTTCTGCAAACCCCTGACCTTGCTATTATTCTTTTACAGTTCAAACAAATGAAAGTATAAGGGCGCAAATCGGGACTGTATGCTGGATGTTTCAAGGCATCACATTTCAGAGCACACAGTGTATCCACTATATTCACAGCCGTATGAGGACGGACGTTGTTGTGAAGCAATACTACACATTTTGACAGAAGTCCCGACGTGTCGATCGTATCGCGGGATTCAGTTTGATTGATTTATTGATTTAGGAACCGATATCACAGCATTCGGGGCATTGCCATAAGCGCTCCGTCCCCATCCTCGGCAGCCAGCGAAGAATTCCAAGTAGTAATGCATGTTGTAAATCCCTCGGAATGAGCAATGAGCAATGAGATATATCTCATTGCTCATTCTCGTCTCATGTCTCGTCTATGTCTCATGTCTCGCGGTGGGTGGGTTGTGGCCTGCCTTATGGCTTCCAGCTCCTTCCTGTTTTTTTTAAGTTTCAGCTGTCGTTTTTAATCAGAGCATCGGGGTTAACAATGAAAAGATCAATTGAACTAGGTGGGTAAGTTAAGTGAAGATGAGCGCGATAACTATGGCGCCATGTTTGCTAATTGATTCAGAATATGTCAGCCGGTGTAATGCATTAATTAGGTTCCCATTTGTATAGACGATTGCATAATCGATTGGTGTGCTCAGGCCGATACGGGTTGATGTATTTGTATCTTTGGTAAGATCGGCGAACATCTGTGAGCAAAAAGTCGATATTGCCGGCAGTTGAATATCAGTGTCGGGGTCGAGGGAGGTCGCTGGTGCCATCTGTTTTTAATCAAGGGCGATGTCGGAATAAAATAATAAGCGCAAAGAACGATGTGTGGGGTGGGTTGGTAAGTGGCGAAAGATGGCGGGGGTGCGTAGTTGGTCATAGTGGGATATCACCAATGTGTAACTGGGGGTTCTAGTTACTGCCATTGCGCTTGACAGGTTCGAATCTCACTGTGTGGTTGGTATGTGCGGGGTGGTGGTCGAGTATGTAACGGAGCTAGGTTATATCATTGGTGGTTCGAATCACGCTGCGGGGCGATAAGGGTGTCCACCCTAGGCGGAGTTTTCTAAGAGTATATTAAGATGTAAATGTATAACAAGGATGTCTAGTTGCCGCCATAGCGCTAGACAGGTTCGAGTCCTACTGTTTGGTGGGATAGTGTGGCAGTGGCCGAGTATTTAACTGAGCTAGGTGGTGTCACTGACGGTTCGAATAACGCCCCTGGTCGCTAACTATACCCAACATAGGCGCCAGAGAAGCGAATCACGATGTGTCGCTTTGCATTCTCCTCAGAAACGTCAGTTCCACAGCCAGCAGATTCAGCGGGACTGCTCATTGTCTTCACATTCATACAAAAGTACAGGTTCAACACTCTTTTTCTCGTAGCAATTGCCATCTTTTTACTGGTCAATACGTTTTTCAGCTTGCAAAAGGTTATCTTCGCCACGGCGATTCTTGTGCTAATCTCTTCAAGGCATCTCCCATCAGTTGTTATGACTGTTCCGAGATACTTGTATCTACTCACTTGTTTCAGAATATTCCCATTTACATGTATATTACATAGTGGTATTTCGTTCTTCATAGTGACAATCATAACCCGTGTCGTTTTATAATTTAATTCTAACCCTAGTTGTTCACCGGGTGCAACAACCACCTCTACTAAATATTGCAGATCCTGCGCAGTGTCTGTTGATTACATAAATTATATGAAGGCAGTTCACAAGTTAAATTAGATGAAGACATTTTATTACAGAAATTAAATGAAGACATTTGACTAGAAATATTTAATAAAACGACGAAAAAACGGAGATCTACCGGCGTGAGAAAAGCTTATAAGTATGGTAATGTCAGTTCCTGTGAACATATTTAGCAGAAGCATTCTGCATAGTATATGCATCTTTAGCTTTAAGGTGAAATCAATACTGCTGTACCTATCGGAAACAAGAAAAACGAATAAAACAACTACTAATAAACAACAAACATTCATTAACGGGTGCCCACGTAGTTCATCCTTGGCGTTCATGTCTCATTCAACAATTAGTATAATGCCTGAAGTCAAATTTGCGGCTTCAAAATATGTGTTCATAGCATACTTATATATGAAGATATATATTCAAGGTGATTTTAAAGGACAAATTTCCTCATGTCACACGCTGCAAAAGACATATTTCACTCAAACTTAAACATTAAGAGTGGAAAAGAGTATGTTGTAGATACTGTTTTTTTTTTTTTCCTTTGTTTCTAGTGGGACCTGGTAATTTGTTGTTCTATCTGGGCATGGTATGTATATTTTCACCACATCTTCACTGATGTTTTTCATTTTGTCTGCTCATTGCCCACGCTTCACAGTCATACAAAAGTACATATTCTATGAAAGACAGAGACAATTTGCAGATATTATTAAACAAAATGACAAATCGGAGGTCAGCTAACATGTACGTATTTGTAAATAAGGATACACAGCGATGTCTATTATATAACGATAACAAAGGTATTTAGTTGTAGAAAACTACCGTGCCTCCCAGGCAAACAGCGGTAGGCTAGTGACTATGTTTAGATTAGCTGTGATGGCACCAGCTGGAGATATTAATCAGCTACCTGGTACCCAGTGAAGATGACACGATAAACGAGGCGGTATAGGCCGCGTGGCCCTGAACAAAACCAACAATGAAACAAAAATGGTAATGAAACGTTGCGTCGCCGCGAAGCATTATTTTATAAACCAAAGATTACAATCGATCTGAGAGGGTAATAATAGACAGTCTAAGCCTACCAGAAAGAGGTGTCTAATACACTGGGTACCAACGACAGACAGCTGGTCAAGAAGAAGCAATACACAGTATATAAAGTTAGGACTAAATAAACCGTAGTTTAAAGAATTCAAGTACATTATTACAAGTTAAATTACATAATAAAATAAATACAGTGATATGTATAAAATTATAAAAAACAAAAAAGAAGAAAACACCAGTGTTACATTAGCAAATAAGTGAAAAACACAACGGTATGAATACGTTGGTGTATTAGATACATACAAATGGTACACACAGCATGCCATTATGTCAGCGTGACCGCTATCTGTTATATATTGCGATCAAATTACACCGATCGTCCCTCACGTCACAGACTAACACTTAAACCAAGCGCCCACTATCTATTCTATATTGTTGCCAACAATTTTGTGCATGCCGCCATCCTTTGATGGGAGTCTGATTGATGAAGCCTGTCAGGAAACAACCATAGATACATAGTAAAAGTGACGTGAGAATACAAATCCAAGCGTATTGACTCTCGGTGTATCGTTATTCACGTAACGTTTCCTGTTTCCTGCTCCAGTCTATTGTTGTAAAATCTTACCAAAGTGGACACTGTGGACCAAATCTACATGAATGAAGTAGGATAGATGCAGTTGTCATATGTGTCTTATAGGGCTTGGTCATTGGTTTTTTAAAACTTATCGATGGAAGAGAAGGACCCTTACACTACAAACAGAATAAACATTTACATTAATAATACCCATAACAAACACATGACCATCTACACTGGCTGTGACAAAAGTGACAGTCTGCTTAGAGAAAACAGCGAATTTTCAACGAAAACATAGTCTGTGTGTTATCTCCTTGGAAACGTAAATCTGGTTATATTTAAATCACCCTATGCATTCATGTCCCCCATGAAAACTAATGTAATGTCTGAAGAAGTCAAATTTTGAGGCTTCAAAATATGTTTTCGTAGTATATGTATATATGAATATATATAAATACATGTGTTTTCTAACAACAAATGTCCGCATGTCGCGCTTTACATCCATACACAAGTATAGGTTCTATGAACGACACAACACCTACAAGTTACTAAGATTGGCACTGGGTTACCAACAACATTTGCGTCTAGAGTCAATACAATAGGACAAGACAATGCTTTTTTCGGCCTCTGATTGAGAACAACAGATATAAACGTAATTATGCAATTACCTCTTTACCACAGTACCGAGAAAGTTAAAAATATCATTTTAAATACGCTGACGACCATAGTAATACAACCAGTTAATTCTGCTTGCTCACTTTGTGTATTACCCACACCTACTATAGATTGCAGAAAATACTCATTGTCTACAACCAAGCTGAAAAATATCGGTAAAAATTATAAATGCCTCGTCCGATTTCATAAAAAGAAGGAAATAATGTTAGCCAAATGTGAAAATATCGGTCAAACCTCTAAATGGCTCATCAAAACTTATAAAAAATAGGAAAATTTGTTAACCTAATGAGAAAAATATTGACCCTGTAAAGAAATATTTACAACAAAATTATAAAAATTAGGAACATTTGTTAACCTAATGAGAAAAAATATCGACCAAAGAGAGCAATATTTCATCTAATCTTATAAAAAGTAGGAACATTTGTCAGCCGAAATGGGGAAAAGGTCGGTCAACTACATAAATATCTCAACAAATTATAAAACGTAGGAAAAAATAGTGGTCAAAGACAGAAATATCTCATCCGAACTTATAACAAGTAAGAAAATATACTAGTAAAATCAAGAAACATGTCGGCCGAAGTAATACAATAGGCAGAACGAGGGACAAACTTATAAATATTTCATTCAAACTTATAAAGACTATGATAAAATGTTATCCAAATCAAATAACAGACGGACCAAACTTAATTAGCTCATCCAACCTTATAAATAGTAGGACAATTTGTTAGCCAAATAGGCAAAATATTGGTCAGATACACAAATATCTCAATCAATTTTATAAAAAGTAGGAGAAAAGGCTAGTCAAACTAATAAAAATGGTGGCCAAATACATAAATATCTCAACGAAAATTATAAAAAGTAGGAAAATTGTAAGTCAAATGTAAAAAATATGGGGCAAATAGGAAATCATATTAACCAAATGGGAAAAATATCGCTCAAACTTATAAATAACGCGTCCAAACTTATAAAAAGTAGGAAAATGTGTTAACCGAATGGTGAAAATATTGCTCAAATTAAGAATCATGTCGACCGAAGTAGGAAAATACGTGATTCAATGTATAAAAACGTTGGGTAAATACAGAAATATGTCGACCAAATTGATAAAAATCTCCGCCAAACTTATGAAATGTAGGAACATTTGTTAACCAAAAGGGGAAAATGTCGGCCAAATACAGAAATAGCTCCACCAAACTTATGAAAAGTAGGAACATTTGTTAACCAAATGGAAAAAATAAAAAAAATATTGGCCATGTAAAGAAATCCATCCATCCATCATGTGCCTTGCCGGTAAGCGTGGGCGGTCATGTTCTGCCATCTCACTCGATCAACAGAGTCGTGGATCAGTTCCGTGTTTCTGTCTCGACCATGCCACAAGGCCAAGCCATCCAGATACTTGTTTCTAGGTCTTCCCCTTGGTCTGTTCCCCTCGATCTTACCAGTTGTCACCAAGTTCTCCAAATCATTTCTTCTCATAACATGCCCAAAAAATTAAAGAAATAGCGCATCCAAATTGACAAAATATAGGAAACTTTATTAGCCAAAGGTGAAATCTATTGACCAAGTAAATAAATTCCTCGTCCAACCCCATAAAAGGTAGGAAAATTTCTTACCCAAATGTGAAAAAGATCCGCCAAACTTATAAATGTCTCATCCAAACTTATAAAAAGTAGGAAAACAATACTAGCCAAATCAACTAAAAGGCTGACCAAACTTATAAATATATCTTCCAAACTGACCAAAGTAATAAAAATATTGGGTAAATATAGAAATATGTCGACCAAACTTTTACAAATCTCCGGTAAATTTATGAAAAATAGGAAATTTTGTTAACTAAATGTGAAAAAATATCGACCAAACTTATAAAAAGCTCTGCCAAACTTATGAAAAGTAGGAAACTTTGTTAACCCACACGAAGACAATTATTAACCAAAGATAGAAAAATATCGACCTAAATAGGAAAATTTGTTAGCCAAATGGGAAAAATATTGGCCAAGTAAACACATATTTCAACCAAACTTATAAATATGTCATCCAAATTTACAACAACAACAACAACAACCAGGAAAATTTGTCGACCAAGTAAGAAAATATATTACCAAAACTGGAAAAGATACTAATCAAAGTGAGAAAAATACCAACCAAACTAGGAAATATGTATGGTAAGGTAAGAAAAAAATTGGCAAAAGTAATAAATACGCTAGCCAAAGGAAAAAATATTAACCATAAGGAGAAAAAATTATAGCAAACTAAGAAATTTGCTTTCACAACTTGTCGAATTGCCCTACCAACTACCCCGTTTGCTTTCACAACATATCAAATTGACCAATTAACCACACAAATTCCCCACTGACTCTCACAATTTTACCACTTGCCATTACAACGTGTCGACTCCCGCTCACAATTTACCCAAAGGGGTTTACTATAGGTATTATATATCCACAATCAAGCGCTCTCACACTCACAAGAATAACGACATACTGGGATTTAAGCCTGTTTTTAATCAATTTCTTTGTTTGCAGTCAAAGCATAGAAATTCCGCCAACCACCTTGGTGTTGAAATATCCAAGGACTTAGTTTATCAGCCATGTATTCGCCTACAGATTTAGCGAAGTCCTCTTCCAGGTCTTGGACATTCACATCGGCGTTGTAAGAATTATCAACCAGATGCTTACCCAGACGCATGCCAAAGGTAAAAAGCATAATTATTCTCCCATAGTTGATGACGTTATCACCAAAGAATTCATCACTGACTAAAACAAAGACTTGGAAAACATGTTCGGGCTTGATACTGTCTTCTAGTCTCGTGAACAACACAGATTGTTGTTTGGCTATTTGACCGACTAAACCAGACAACGTCGAGTTATTTGCCTTTTTGGAATTGTAGGAACTAATAATAGTCAGCGCCATATTCACTATCTCGCTATGAACTTGTTTCAAGTCAATCGTTGCTTGTGTCATTATTATACTGATAGCTAATGTTCATCAAAAGATGTCTAGCAGTCAAACTGCTGATCCATTATTGTGAAACGGTGCAAAGTAGTCAAAATGGATAATAATATAATATTTGTATAAAGAGATGGAATCGTCTCTTCTGGTTGGTCAAATTACCCAACCTACTGGAGATAAAACGGTTGTCACCGAAACCACTAGACGCGTGTTTTAGACAAGGGATGTGATTATCGATCAGTATGGTCACTGGTAATTAAAATGTAAAAAGTAAAGTTCGACAACTATGGGAGAATAATTATGCTTTTTACCTTTGGCATGCGTCTGGGTAAGCATCTGGTTGATAATTCTTACAACGCCGATGTGAATGTCCAAGACCTGGAAGAGGACTTCGCTAAATCTGTAGGCGAATACATGGCTGATAAACTAAGTCCTTGGATATTTCAACACCAAGGTGGTTGGCGGAATTTCTATGCTTTGACTGCAAACAAAGAAATTGATTAAAAACAGGCTTAAATCCCAGTATGTCGTTATTCTTGTGAGTGTGAGAGCGCTTGATTGTGGATATATAATACCTATAGTAAACCCCTTTGGGTAAATTGTGAGCGGGAGTCGACACGTTGTAATGGCAAGTGGTAAAATTGTGAGAGTCAGTGGGGAATTTGTGTGGTTAATTGGTCAATTTGATAAGTTGTGAAAGCAAACGGGGTAGTTGGTAGGGCAATTCGACAAGTTGTGAAAGCAAATTTCTTAGTTTGCTATAATTTTTTTTTCCTTATGGTTAATATTTTTTCCTTTGGCTAGCGTATTTGTTACTTTTGCCAATTTTTTTCTTACCTTACCATACATATTTCCTAGTTTGGTTGGTATTTTTCTCACTTTGATTAGTATCTTTTCCAGTTTTGGTAATATATTTTCTTACTTGGTCGACAAATTTTCCTTTTTTTTGTTTGTTGTTGTTGTAAATTTGGATGACATATTTATAAGTTTGGTTGAAATATGTGTTTACTTGGCCAATATTTTTCCCATTTGGCTAACACATTTTCCTATTTAGGTCGATATTTTTCTATCTTTGGTTAATAATTGTCTTCGTGTGGGTTAACAAAGTTTCCTACTTTTCATAAGTTTGGCAGAAATTTTTATAAGTTTGGTCGATATTTTTTCACATTTAGTTAACAAAATTTCCTATTTTTCATAAATTTACCGGAGATTTGTAAAAGTTTGGTCGACATATTTCTATATTTACCCAATATTTTTATTACTTTGGTCAGTTTGGAAGATATATTTATAAGTTTGGTCAGCCTTTTAGTTGATTTGGCTAGTATTGTTTTCCTACTTTTTATAAGTTTGGATGAGACATTTATAAGTTTGGCGGATCTTTTTCACATTTGGGTAAGAAATTTTCCTACCTTTTATGGGGTTGGACGAGGAATTTATTTACTTGGTCAATAGATTTCACCTTTGGCTAATAAAGTTTCCTATATTTTGTCAATTTGGATGCGCTATTTCTTTACATGGCCAATATTTTTTTTTATTTTTTCCATTTGGGTAACAAATGTTCCTACTTTTCATAAGTTTGGTGGAGCTATTTCTGTATTTGGCCGACATTTTCCCCTTTTGGTTAACAAATGTTCCTACATTTCATAAGTTTGGCGGAGATTTTTATCAATTTGGTCGACATATTTCTGTATTTACCCAACGTTTTTATACATTGAATCACGTATTTTCCTACTTCGGTCGACATGATTCTTAATTTGAGCAATATTTTCACCATTCGGTTAACACATTTTCCTACTTTTTATAAGTTTGGACGCGTTATTTATAAGTTTGAGCGATATTTTTCCCATTTGGTTAATATGATTTCCTATTTGCCCCATATTTTTTACATTTGACTTACAATTTTCCTACTTTTTATAATTTTCGTTGAGATATTTATGTATTTGGCCACCATTTTTATTAGTTTGACTAGCCTTTTCTCCTACTTTTTATAAAATTGATTGAGATATTTGTGTATCTGACCAATATTTTGCCTATTTGGCTAACAAATTGTCCTACTATTTATAAGGTTGGATGAGCTAATTAAGTTTGGTCCGCCTGTTATTTGATTTGGATAACATTTTATCATAGTCTTTATAAGTTTGAATGAAATATTTATAAGTTTGTCCCTCGTTCTGCCTATTGTATTACTTCGGCCGACATGTTTCTTGATTTTACTAGTATATTTTCTTACTTGTTATAAGTTCGGATGAGATATTTCTGTCTTTGACCACTATTTTTTCCTACGTTTTATAATTTGTTGAGATATTTATGTAGTTGACCGACCTTTTCCCCATTTCGGCTGACAAATGTTCCTACTTTTTATAAGATTAGATGAAATATTGCTCTCTTTGGTCGATATTTTTTCTCATTAGGTTAACAAATGTTCCTAATTTTTATAATTTTGTTGTAAATATTTCTTTACAGGGTCAATATTTTTCTCATTAGGGTAACAAATTTTCCTATTTTTTATAAGTTTTGATGAGCCATTTAGAGGTTTGACCGATATTTTCACATTTGGCTAACATTATTTCCTTCTTTTTATGAAATCGGACGAGGCATTTATAATTTTTACCGATATTTTTCAGCTTGGTTGTAGACAATGAGTATTTCCTGCAATCTATAGTAGGTGTGGGTAATACACAAAGTGAGCAAGCAGAATTAATTGGTTGTATTACTATGGTCGTCAGCGTATTTAAAATAATATTTTTAACTTTCTCGGTACTGTGGTAAAGAGGTAATTGCATAATTACGTTTATATCTGTTGTTCTCAATCAGAGGCCGAAAAAAAGCATTGTCTTGTCCTGTTGTATTGACTCTAGACGCAAATGTTGTTGGTAACCCAGTGCCAATCTTAGTAACTTGTAGGTGTTGTGTCGTTCATAGAACCTATACTTGTGTATGGATGTAAAGCGCGACATGCGGACATTTGTTGTTAGAAAACACATGTATATATATATATTCATATATACATATACTACGAAAACATATTTTGAAGCCTCAAAATTTGACTTCTTCAGACATTACATTAGTTTTCATGGGGGACATGAATGCATAGGGTGATTTAAATATAACCAGATTTACGTTTCCAAGGAGATAACACACAGACTATGTTTTCGTTGAAAATTCGCTGTTTTCTCTAAGCAGACTGTCACTTTTGTCACAGCCAGTGTAGATGGTCATGTGTTTGTTATGGGTATTATTAATGTAAATGTTTATTCTGTTTGTAGTGTAAGGGTCCTTCTCTTCCATCGATAAGTTTAAAAAAACCAATGACCAAGCCCTATAAGACACATATGACAACTGCATCTATCCTACTTCATTCATGTAGATTTGGTCCACAGTGTCCACTTTGGTAAGATTTTACAACAATAGACTGGAGCAGGAAACAGGAAACGTTACGTGAATAACGATACACCGAGAGTCAATACGCTTGGATTTGTATTCTCACGTCACTTTTACTATGTATCTATGGTTGTTTCCTGACAGGCTTCATCAATCAGACTCCCATCAAAGGATGGCGGCATGCACAAAATTGTTGGCAACAATATAGAATAGATAGTGGGCGGTTGGTTTAAGTGTTAGACTGTGACGTGAGGGACGATCGGTGTAATTTGGTCGCAATATATAACAGATAGCGGTCACGCTGACATAATGGCATGTTGTGTGTACCATTTGTATGTATCTAATACACCAACGTATTCATACCGTTGTGTTTTTCACTTATTTGCTAATGTAACACTGGTGTTTTCTTCTTTTTTGTTTTTTATAATTTTATACATATCACTGTATTTATTTTATTATGTAATTTAACTTGTAATAATGTACTTGAATTCTTTAAACTACGGTTTATTTAGTCCTAACTTTATATACTGTGTATTGCTTCTTCTTGACCAGCTGTCTGTCGTTGGTACCCAGTGTATTAGACACCTCTTTCTGGTAGGCTTAGACTGTCTATTATTACCCTCTCAGATCGATTGTAATCTTTGGTTTATAAAATAATGCTTCGCGGCGACGCAACGTTTCATTACCATTTTTGTTTCATTGTTGGTTTTGTTCAGGGCCACGCGGCCTATACCGCCTCGTTTATCGTGTCATCTTCACTGGGTACCAGGTAGCTGATTAATATCTCCAGCTGGTGCCATCACAGCTAATCTAAACATAGTCACTAGCCTACCGCTGTTTGCCTGGGAGGCACGGTAGTTTTCTACAACTAAATACCTTTGTTATCGTTATATAATAGACATCGCTGTGTATCCTTATTTACAAATACGTACATGTTAGCTGACCTCCGATTTGTCATTTTGTTTAATAATATCTGCAAATTGTCTCTGTCTTTCATAGAATATGTACTTTTGTATGACTGTGAAGCGTGGGCAATGAGCAGACAAAATGAAAAACATCAGTGAAGATGTGGTGAAAATATACATATCATGCCCAGATAGAACAACAAATTACCAGGTCCCACTAGAAACAAAGGAAAAAAAAAACAGTATCTACAACATACTCTTTTCCACTCTTAATGTTTAAGTTTGAGTGAAATATGTCTTTTGCACCGCGTGACATGAGGAAATTTGTCCTTTAAAATCACCTTGAATATATATCTTCATATATAAATATGCTATGAACACATATTTTGAAGCCGCAAATTTGACTTCAGGCATTATACTAATTGTTGAATGAGACATGAACGCCAAGGATGAACTACGTGGGCACCCGTTAATGAATGTTTGTTGTTTATTAGTAGTTGTTTTATTCCTTTTTCTTGTTTCCGATAGGTACAGCAGTATTGATTTCACCTTAAAGCTAAATATGCATATACTATGCAGAATGCTTCTGCTAAATATGTTCACAGGAACTGACATTACCATACTTATAAGCTTTTCTCACGCCGGTAGATCTCCGTTTTTTCGTCGTTTTATTAAATATTTCTAGTCAAATGTCTTCATTTAATTTCTGTAATAAAATGTCTTCATCTAATTTAACTTGTGAACTGCCTTCATATAATTTATGTAATCAACAGACACTGCGCAGGATCTGCAATATTTAGTAGAGGCGGTTGTTGCACCCGGTGAACAACTAGGGTTAGAATTAAATTATAAACGACACGGGTTATGATTGTCACTATGAAAGAACGAAATACCACTATGTAATTATACATGTAAATGGGAATATTCTGAAACAAGTGAGTAGATACAAGTATCTCGGAACAGTCATAACAACTGATGGGAGATGCCTTGAAGAGATTAGCACAAGAATCGCCGTGGCGAAGATAACCTTTTGCAAGCTGAAAAACGTATTGACCAGTAAAAAGATGGCAATTGCTACGAGAAAAAGAGTGTTGAACCTGTACTTTTGTATGAATGTGAAGACAATGAGCAGTCCCGCTGAATCTGCTGGCTGTGGAACTGACGTTTCTGAGGAGAATGCAAAGCGACACATCGTGATTCGCTCTCTGCGCCATCACTCAACACCATTTCTATGAAAATATGTCATGGTAAATTCGACATTTTAAAAATCATTTTTTTTATTTAAAAGGTGAAGGGAAAATATGGTTAACTATGCTTCCATTTCTGCTGAGTTGTCCGAGAAAATAAGGGAGCAAATTGATGCATAATGTAGCGAGAGAAGCTGTCTGGATATTGTTTTTTATTTAATGTTAACCGAACTGTGGGAGCAGGCGATATTAGGTCAACTAGAACGTTGATGATATTGTCATGACAACAAACCCTGTGTTGGCTCGATAGATTTTGCGTTATCAACCACCTTTTCTTCTGATGTATCTTCATTACAAGGCAATGGTAACTCCAAGACAGATACTGTTGTAGGGACTTCATATATATTGCGACTTCATATGTATTAGATCGTAGCGTAATGGGATGGGTGACATGTGGATTTTAAAAGACAGTGTGGCATAAAACAGAAACTTTAGTTGTATGGTCTTTACTGGACGTTGCAATCAACCGCAGCATTGATACTCACCAGGCAGTTCTGTAGCTTCTTATCGCTTTCTCAATAGCCGACATCTCATGCCACTGGAATCATAGCAAAGCGTTCTGCTTAATAATAGTCATAAAATAATACATTTTTGACCGTTTGGTATAATACAAGCTTGTATAGCTGACAGCACTCCATCTTTGTTTTAATTGTAGCCATAATGTAGGCCCAAGTGGCACGGGACTTGACTAGAAAGCGGATATCTACTCACTACAATCAGTGATGTGCAACACGCATAGCAAACGGTGATCACAGACGTATAATAAAATTGTTTCCATAATGGAAACTGGGGTGGCTTGCCAGCAGATTCATAGCAAACAAAAAGATTGGATCTTGGTATTGTGTATATATATGAGAGAGAGAGAGAAAGAGAGAGAGAGAGAGAGAGAGAGAGAGAGAGAGAGAGAGAGAGAGAGACAGACAGACAGACAGACAGACAGACAGACAGACAGACAGACAGACAGACAGACAGCAGGCAGGCAGGCAGGCAGGCAGGCAGGCAGGCAGGCTGGCAGGCAGGCAGATGGACAGACAGTTGGACAGACGAATGAACGGACGTCCGGACTGACAGGTTACAATGACGGTACCACGAATAGGATCTTCCCTACAAAGTTGCTGAACTGTATTATATGAATCAGAATAGAATATAATTTTCCTATATTGAACCAAACACAGAGTTTAGGTAATAAGGCTCCTGAAGTTACGTGGTACAGAATATGTGAAAGTAATAGACAGGTAGATTGATATATGTCACCTGCAAATGACACAACAGCCCCATCATCATTATGTGCCATGCCGATAAGCTTGGGCGGTCATGTTTCACCATCTTACACGATAACCAGTCATGGATCAGCCCTGTCTTCCCACTGTTCTTTCTCCACAATCTTGTCAGTTGTCACCAAGTTCTCCAATTTATTTCTTCTCATAACGTGTCCAAAAACGTTGACTGTCTACGTCGAATTTATCTAATCAGTTTACGGTTTGCACTTATTTATTGTAGAACTTGGTCATTGACTTTTCTGTCAATAGCCTAGCTGAGATGTTATTCTAGAGTATTTTTAATCCTGACACACAGAGACCTTTCCATTCAAATATCGACGCTAATTTGACATTATATTTTACCATGTTGTATTTAAAAGATTTTTTTTTTAATTCGGTTAAATATGCGCTCATTTCTGCTGAGCTGTCCAAGAAAATAAGACGCAAATTAGTGTATAATGTATCGAGGAGAGAAGCTGCGTGGAAATTATCAACCAGGACAAAGACGACTTTGTAAAGGCAACACATACTGAGATTAATAAATTTTGCGTAAGGAACAGCCGTTCCTTCTGATGTATCTTCATTAGAAGACAAGGGTAAATCCTTGGCAAATACTGCCTTAGGGACTTGAGTTATTAGGATTTTAAATATATTAAACTAGCTGACCCGGCCCGGCTTCGCCCAGTCCCTGGTGGGGAGCATCTCATTTAATTCATATAAGTAGTCATATAAGTTCTCGTTCCCGTTACCGACTATCTGTCTGTCTGTCTGTCTGTCTGACCCGGCCCGGCATCGCCCAGCTCCTGGTGTGGAGCATCTCATTTAATTCATATAAGTAGTCATATAAGTTCCCGTTCCCGACTGTCTATCTGTCTGTCTGTCTGTCTATTATCTATCTGTCTATCTGTCTGCCTGACCCTGCCCGGCTTGGCCGCGCCTGATGGGGAGCATCTAATTTAATTCATATAAGTAGTCATATAAGTTCCCGTTCCCGTCTGTCTGTTTGTCTGTCTGTCTGTCTAATCATTTATTGGTTGCAGTTAGAACAACCTAGATAAACGAAGACCAACTTACAAAAAGCATTAGAAAGAGCACTTGAAAGGTCTTTACATCTTCCGCAACAATTAACTTGGGTAAATGGAGCGGCGGCAGCAGCAGCAGAAGAAGAAGAAAAAGGAGGAGTAGGAGCTGGGAGGAGGAAGAGGGAGGTGGAGGAGGGAGGAGGAGGGAGGAGGAGGAGGGAGGAAGAGATAGGCGGAGAGAGGAGGAGGAGGGAAGATGAGGGAGGAGTAGGAGTAGGGAGGAATAGGAGGGAGGAGGAGGGATTAAGAGGAGGAGAGAGGAGGGAGGAGGAGGAGGTAGGAGGAGGGAGGAGGAGGAAGGAGGAGGGAGGAGGAGGGAGGAGGAGGGAGGAGGTAGAGGGAGGAGGAGGAGGAGGAAAGAGGAGGAGGAGAGAAGAGGAGGGAGGAGGAGGAGGGAGGAGGAGGAGGAGGAGAGGAGAAGGGAGGAGGAGGGGGAGAAGGGAGGAGGAGGAGGGAGGAGGAGGAGGGAGGAAGAGGGAGGAGGAGGAGGGAGGATGAGGGGGGAAGGATGGAGGAGGGAGGAAGAGGAAGAAGAGAGGAGGAGAAGGGAGGAGTAGAGAGGAGGAGAGGAGGAGGAGGAGTGATTAGGAGGGGGAGGGAGGAGGAGAGCAAGGAGAAGGGGGAGGAGGGAGGAGGAGGGAGGAGGAAGGAAGAGGGAGGGGGGAGGATGAAGAGGGAGGAGAGGGGATGAGGGAGGAGAAGAACGCAGGTGGAGGAGGGGGGAGGAGGAGGAGGGAGGAGGAGAGGGAGAAGGAGGGAGATGGAGGAGGAAGGAGGAGGAGGGAGGAGGAGGAGAGAGGAGGCGGAGGGAGGAGGAGGAGGGAGGAGATAGAGGGAGGAGGAGGAGGGAGGAGGAGGGAGGAGGAGGAGGGAGGGAGAAGGAGGGGGAGGAGGAGGAGGGAGGATGAGGAGGGAGGAGGAGGAAGAGGGAGGAGGAGGTATGTGGGAGGGAGGAGGAGGGGAGGATGAGGAGGAGGGAGGAGGAGAAGGGAGGAGGAGGGATGAGGAGGGAGGAGGAGAGGGAGGAGGAGGGAGGGGAGAGGGAGGAGTAAGGGGAGGAGGAGGTAGGAGGAGGAGGGAGAAAAAAGGGAGAGAAGGAGGAGGAGGGAGGAGGAG